>CAKKTE020000530.1:600000-1103232 GCA_920105625.2 Clusia tigrina | reverse complement strand
ACAGAAATACTGACAGAGGCTGCGACACCGACTGAGGCAGATAGGTGTAGGCAGATAGGGCTACATATAGGCATAGAGAAAGTAGCAGACCCCCCAATCGACAACGGCAACGACTGAGACGCCTACAGAGATGCTGACAGAAGCTGCGACGCCGACTGAGGCAGATAGGTGTAGATATAGGCATAGAGAAGGCAGCAGATCCCCCAATCGACAGTGGCAGCGACTGAGACGACTACAGAAATACTGACAGAGGCTGCGACACCGACTGAGGCAGATAGGTGTAGGCAGATAGGGCTACATATAGGCATAGAGAAGGCGGCAGACCCCCAAATCGACAGCGGCAGCGACTGAGACGCCTTCAGAGACGCTGACAGAATCTGCGACGCCGACTGAGGCAGATAGGTGTAGATATAGGCATAGAGAAGGCAGCAGATCCCCCAATCGACAGTGGCAGCGACTGAGACGACTACAGAAATACTGACAGAGGCTGCGACACCGACTGAGGCAGATAGGTGTAGGCAGATAGGGCTACATATAGGCATAGAGAAGGTAGCAGACCCCCCCAATCGACAACGGCAACGACTGAGACGCCTACAGAGATGCTGACAGAAGCTGCGACGCCGACTGAGTCGCCGACTGAGGCAGATAGGGGTAGATATAGGCATAGAGAACGCAGCAGACCCCCCAACCGACAGCTGCAGCGACTGAGGCGCCTACCGATACGATGACAGAGGCTGCGACGCCGACTGAGACGTCGACTGAGGCAGATAGGGGTGGCTATAGGCACAGAGAAGGCAGCAGACCCCTCAATCGGCAGCGGCAGCGACTGAGACTCCTTCAGAGACGCTGACTGAGGCTGCGACGCTGACTGAGGCAGATAGGGCTACATATAGGCATAGAGAAGGTAGCAGACCCCCCAATCGACAACGGCAACGACTGAGACGCCTACAGAGACGCTGACAGAATCTGCGACGCCGACTGAGTCGCCGACTGAGGCAGATAGGGGTAGATATAGGCATAGAGAAGGCAGCAGACCCCCCAATCGACAGCGGCAGCGACTAAGATGCCTTCAGAGACGCTGACAGAGGCTGCGACGCCGACTGAGGCAGATAGGGGTAGATATGGGCATAGAGAAGGCAGCAGATCCCCCAACCGACAGTGGCAGCGATTGAGACGCCCACAGAGACGCTGACAGAGGCTGCGACGCCGACTGAGACGCCGATGAGGGAGATTGGAGTAGATATAGGCATAGAGAAGGTAGCAGACCCTCCAATCGACAGCGGCAACGACTCAGACGCCTACAGAGACGCTAACAGAGGCTGCGACGCCGATTGAGGCAGATAGGGGTAGATATACGCATAGAGAAGTTAGCAGACCCTCCAATCGACAGCGGCAACTATTGAGACGCCTACAGAGACGCTGACAGAGGCTACGACGCCGACTGAGATGCCGACTGAGGCAGATAAGGGTGGATATAGGCAGAGAGAAGGCAGCAGACCCCCCAATCGTCAGCGGCAGCGACTAAGACGCCTACAGAGCCGCTGACAGAGGCTGCGACGGTTGCGGTGGCGACTGAGCCAGATAGGGGTAGACCCCCATTATAGACAGCGGTAGCGACTGAGACGCCTACAGAGACGCTAACAGAGGATGCGACGCCGACTGAGGCAGATAGGGGTAGATATAATCATAGAGAAGGCAACATATCCCCCAACCGATAGCGGCAGCGACTGAGACGCCTACAGATACGATGACAGAGGCTGCGACGCCGACTGAGATGCCGACTGAGGCAGCTAGGGGTGGATATACGCATAGAGAAGTTAGCAGACCCTCCAATCGACAGCGGCAACGACTCAGACGCCTACAGAGACGCTGACAGAGGCTGCGACGACTACTGAGGCAGATAGGGGTAGACATAGGCATAGAGAAGGCAGCACAGCCCTCAATCGACAGCGGCTGTGACGCCGACTGAGACGCCGACTGAGGCAGATAGGAGTAGATATAGGCATAGAGAAGGCGGCAGACCCCCAAATCGACAGCGGCAGCGACTGAGACGCCTTCAGAGACGCTGACAGAGTCTGCGACGCCGACTGAGGCAGATAGGAGTAGATATAGGCATAAAAAAGGCGGCAGATCCCCCAATCGACAGTGGCAGCGACTGAGACGACTACAGAAATACTGACAGAGGCTGCGATACCGACTGAGGCCAGATAGGTATTGATATAGGCATAGAGAAAGCAGCAGACCCCCAACCGACAGTGGCAGCGACTGAGACGCCCACAGAGACGCTGACAGAGGCTGCGACGCCGACTGAGACGCCGATGAGGGAGAGTGGAGTAGATATAGGCATAGAGAAGGTAGCCGACCCTCCAATTGACAGCGGCAACGACTCAGACGCATACAGATACGATGACAGAGGCTGCGACGCTGACTGAGACGTCGACTGAGGCAGATAGGGGTGGATATAGGCATAGCGAAGGCAGCAGACCCCTCAATCGACAGCGGCAGCGACTGAGAGGCCTACAGATACTATGACAGAGGCTGCGACGCCGACTGAGGCAGATAAGGGTGGATATAGGCATAGAGAAAGCAGCAAACTCCTCAATTGACAGCGGCAGTAACTGAGACGCCTACAGAGATGCTGACAGAGGCTGCGACGCCGACTGAGGCAGATAGGGGTAGATATAGCCATAGAGATGGAAGCAGACCCCTCAATCGACAGCGGCAGCGACTAAGACGCCTACAGTGACGCTGACAGAGGCTGCGACGCCGACTGAGATGCATACTGAGACGCCTACAGAGACGCTAACAGAGGCTGCGACACCGACTGACACGACGACTGAGGCGGATAGGGGTAGATATAAGCAAAGAGAAGGCAGCAGACAACTCAATCGACAGCGGCAGCGACTAAGACGCCTACAGAGACGCTGACAGAGGCTGCGATGCCGACTGAGACGCCGACTGAAGCAGATAGGGGTAGATATAGGCACAGAGAAGGCAGCAGACCCCTCAATCGGCAGCGGCAGCGACTGAGACTCCTTCAGAGACGCTGACAGAGGCTGCGACGCTGACTGAGGCAGATAGGGCAACATATAGGCATAGAGAAGGTAGCAGACCCCCCAATCGACAACGGCAGCGACTGAGACACCTACAGAAACGCTGACAGAGGCTGCGACGCCAGCTGAGGCAGATAGGGGTAGATATGGGCATAGAGAAGGGAACAGGCCCCCAATCGACAGCGGCAACGACTGAGACGCCTACAGAGACGCTGACAGAGGCTGCGACGCCGACTGAGACGCCGACTGAGGCAGATAGGGGTGGATATAGGCATAGAGAAGGCAGCAGACCCCTCAATCGACAGCGGCAGCGACTGAGACGCGTTCAGAATCTCTGACAGAGGCTGCAACGACGACTGAGGCAGATAGGGGTAGATATAGGCATAGAGAAGGCACCAGACAACCAATCGACAGCGGCAGCGACTGAGATGACTACAGAAACGCTGAAAGAGGCTGCGACGCCGACTGAGGCAGATAGGGGTGGATATAGGCATAGAGAAGGTTACAGGCCCCCAATCGAGAGCGGCAAAGACTGAGACGCCTACAGAGACGCTGACAGAAGCTGCGACGCCGACTGAGACGCCGACTGAGGCAGATAGGGGTGGATATAGGCATAGAGAAGGCAACAGGCCCCCAATCGAGAGCGGCAACGACTGAGACGCCTACAGAGACGCTGACAGAAGCTGCGACGCCGACTGAGTCGCCGACTGAGGCAGATAGGTGTAGATATAGGCATAGAGAAGGCAGCAGACCCCCCAATCGACAGCGGCAGCGACTAAGATGCCTTCAGAGACGCTGACAGAGGCTGCGACGCCGACTGAGGCAGATAGGGGTAGATATGGGCATAGAGAAGGCAGCAGATCCCCCAACCGACAGTGGCAGCGATTGAGACGCCCATAGAGACGCTGACAGAGGCTGCGACGCCCACTAAGGCAGATAGGGGTAGATATAGGCATAGAGAAGGCAGCAGACCCCCCAATCGACAGCGGCAGCGACTGAGACGCCTACAGATACGACGACAGAGGCTGCGACGCCGACTGAGACGCCGACTGAGGCAGATAGGGGTGGATATAGGCATAGAGAAGGCAGCAGACCCCTCAATGGACAGCGACAGCGCCTGACACGCCTACAGATACGATGACAGAGGCTGCGACGCCGACTGAGACGCCGACTGAAGCAGATAGGAGTGGATATAGGCATAGAGAAGGCAGCAGACCCCTCAATCGACAACGGCAGCGACTGAGACTCGTACAGAAACGCTGACAGAGGCTGGGACGCCGACTGAGTCAGATAGGGGTGGATATAGGCATAGAGAAGGCAACAGGCTCCAAATCGACAGCGGCAACGACTGACACGCCTACAGAGACGCTGACAGAGGCTGCGACGCCGACTGAGACGCCGACTGAGGCAGATAGGGGTGGATATAGGCATAGAGAAGGCAGCAGACCCCTCAATGGACAGCGACAGCGCCTGAGACGCCTACAGATACGATGACAGAGGCTGCGACGCCGGCTGAGACGCCGACTGAGGCAGACAGGGGTGGATATAGGCATAGAGAAGGCAGCAGACCGCTCAATGGACAGCGACAGCGCCTGAGACGCCTACAGATACGATGACAGAGGCTGCGACGCTGACTGAGACGCTGACTGAGGCAGTTAGGGGTAGATATAGGCATAGAGAAGGCAGCAGACCCCTCAATCGACAGCGGCAGCGACGGAGACGCCTTCAGATACGCTGACAGAGGCTGCGACGCCGTCTGAGGCAGATAGGGGGAGATATAGGCATAGAGAAGGCACCAGACCCCCAATCGACAGCGGCAGCGACTGAGACGCCTACAGAGACGCTAACAGAGGATGCGACGCCGACTGAGGCAGATAGGGGTAGATATAATCATAGAGAAGGCAACATATCCCCCAACCGATAGCGGCAGCGACTGAGACGCCTACAGGGAGAGTGGAGTAGATATAGGCATAGAGAAGGTAGCAGACCCTCCAATCGACAGCGGCAACGACTCAGACGCCTACAGAGACGCTAACAGAGGCTGCGACGCCGATTGAGGCAGATAGGGGTAGATATACGCATAGAGAAGTTAGCAGACCCTCCAATCGACAGCGGCAACTATTGAGACGCCTACAGAGACGCTAACAGAGGATGCGACGCCGACTGAGGCAGATAGGGGTAGATATAATCATAGAGAAGGCAACATATCCCCCAACCGATAGCGGCAGCGACTGCGACGCCTACAGATACGATGACAGAGGCTGCGACGCCGACTGAGATGCCGACTGAGGCAGCTAGGGGTGGATATAGGAAGAGAGAAGGCAGCATACCCCCAATTATCAGCGGCAGCGACTAAGACGCCCACAGAGCCGCTGACAGAGGCTGCGACGGCTGGGGCGGCGACTGAGGCAGATAGGGGTAGACCCCCATTATCGACAGCGGAAGCGACTGAGATGCCTACAGAGACGCTAACAGAGGATGCGACGCCGACTGAGGCAGATAGGGGTAGATATAATAATAGAGAAGGCAGCATATCCCCCAACCGATAGCGGCAACGACTCAGACGCCTACAGACACGCTGACAGAGGCTGCGGCGACTACTGAGGCAGATAGGGGTAGATATAGGCATAGAGAAGGCAGCAGAGCCCTCAATCGACAGCGGCTGTGACGCCGACTGAGACGCCGACTGAGGCAGATAGGGGTAAATATGGGCATAGAGAAGGCAGCAGATCCCCCAATCGACAGTGGCAGCGACTGAGACGACTACAGAAATGCTAACAGAGGCTGCGACACCGACTGAGGCAGATAGGTGTAGATATTGGCATAGAGAAAGCAGCAGACCCCCAACCGACAGTGGCAGCGACTGAGACGCCCACAGAGACGCTGACAGAGGTTGCGACGCCGACTGAGACGCCGATGAGGGAGAGTGGAGTAGATATAGGCATAGAGAAGGTAGCAGACCCTCCAATCGACAGCGGCAACGAGTCAGACGCCTACAGAGACGCTAACAGGGGCTGCGACGCCGATTGAGGCAGATAGTGGTAGATATACGCATAGAGAAGTTAGCAGACCCTCCAATCGACAGCGGCAACTACTGAGACGCCTACAGAGACGCTGACAGAGGCTACGACGCCGACTGAGATGCCGACTGAGGCAGATAAGGGTGGATATTGGCAGAGAGAAGGCAGCAGACCCCCAATCGTCAGCGGCAGCGACTAAGACGCCTACAGAGCCGCCGACAGAGGCTGCGACGGCTGCGGCGGCGACTGAGGCAGATAGGGGTGGACCCCCATTATCGACAGCGGTAGCGACTGAGACGCCTACAGAGACGCTAACAGAGGATGCGACGCCGACTGAGGCAGATAGGGGTAGATATAATAATAGAGAAGGCAGCATATCCCCCAACCGATAGCGGCAACGACTCAGACGCCTACAGAGACGCTGACAGAGGCTGCGGCGACTACTGAGGCAGATAGGGGTAGATATAGGCATAGAGAAGGCAGCAGAGCCCTCAATCGACAGCGGCTGTGACGCCGACTGAGACGCCGACTGAGGCAGATAGGGGTAGATATAGGCATAGAGAAGGCAGCAGATCCCCCAATCGACAGTGGCAGCGACTGAGACGACTACAGAAATACTGACAGAGGCTGCGACACCGACTGAGGCAGATAGGTGTAGGCAGATAGGGCTACATATAGGCATAGAGAAAGTAGCAGACCCCCCAATCGACAACGGCAACGACTGAGACGCCTACAGAGATGCTGACAGAAGCTGCGACGCCGACTGAGGCAGATAGGTGTAGATATAGGCATAGAGAAGGCAGCAGATCCCCCAATCGACAGTGGCAGCGACTGAGACGACTACAGAAATACTGACAGAGGCTGCGACACCGACTGAGGCAGATAGGTGTAGGCAGATAGGGCTACATATAGGCATAGAGAAGGCGGCAGACCCCCAAATCGACAGCGGCAGCGACTGAGACGCCTTCAGAGACGCTGACAGAATCTGCGACGCCGACTGAGGCAGATAGGTGTAGATATAGGCATAGAGAAGGCAGCAGATCCCCCAATCGACAGTGGCAGCGACTGAGACGACTACAGAAATACTGACAGAGGCTGCGACACCGACTGAGGCAGATAGGTGTAGGCAGATAGGGCTACATATAGGCATAGAGAAGGTAGCAGACCCCCCCAATCGACAACGGCAACGACTGAGACGCCTACAGAGATGCTGACAGAAGCTGCGACGCCGACTGAGTCGCCGACTGAGGCAGATAGGGGTAGATATAGGCATAGAGAACGCAGCAGACCCCCCAACCGACAGCTGCAGCGACTGAGGCGCCTACCGATACGATGACAGAGGCTGCGACGCCGACTGAGACGTCGACTGAGGCAGATAGGGGTGGCTATAGGCACAGAGAAGGCAGCAGACCCCTCAATCGGCAGCGGCAGCGACTGAGACTCCTTCAGAGACGCTGACTGAGGCTGCGACGCTGACTGAGGCAGATAGGGCTACATATAGGCATAGAGAAGGTAGCAGACCCCCCAATCGACAACGGCAACGACTGAGACGCCTACAGAGATGCTGACAGAATCTGCGACGCCGACTGAGTCGCCGACTGAGGCAGATAGGGGTAGATATAGGCATAGAGAAGGCAGCAGACCCCCCAATCGACAGCGGCAGCGACTAAGATGCCTTCAGAGACGCTGACAGAGGCTGCGACGCCGACTGAGGCAGATAGGGGTAGATATGGGCATAGAGAAGGCAGCAGATCCCCCAACCGACAGTGGCAGCGATTGAGACGCCCACAGAGACGCTGACAGAGGCTGCGACGCCGACTGAGACGCCGATGAGGGAGATTGGAGTAGATATAGGCATAGAGAAGGTAGCAGACCCTCCAATCGACAGCGGCAACGACTCAGACGCCTACAGAGACGCTAACAGAGGCTGCGACGCCGATTGAGGCAGATAGGGGTAGATATACGCATAGAGAAGTTAGCAGACCCTCCAATCGACAGCGGCAACTATTGAGACGCCTACAGAGACGCTGACAGAGGCTACGACGCCGACTGAGATGCCGACTGAGGCAGATAAGGGTGGATATAGGCAGAGAGAAGGCAGCAGACCCCCCAATCGTCAGCGGCAGCGACTAAGACGCCTACAGAGCCGCTGACAGAGGCTGCGACGGTTGCGGTGGCGACTGAGCCAGATAGGGGTAGACCCCCATTATAGACAGCGGTAGCGACTGAGACGCCTACAGAGACGCTAACAGAGGATGCGACGCCGACTGAGGCAGATAGGGGTAGATATAATCATAGAGAAGGCAACATATCCCCCAACCGATAGCGGCAGCGACTGAGACGCCTACAGATACGATGACAGAGGCTGCGACGCCGACTGAGATGCCGACTGAGGCAGCTAGGGGTGGATATACGCATAGAGAAGTTAGCAGACCCTCCAATCGACAGCGGCAACGACTCAGACGCCTACAGAGACGCTGACAGAGGCTGCGACGACTACTGAGGCAGATAGGGGTAGACATAGGCATAGAGAAGGCAGCAGAGCCCTCAATCGACAGCGGCTGTGACGCCGACTGAGACGCCGACTGAGGCAGATAGGAGTAGATATAGGCATAGAGAAGGCGGCAGACCCCCAAATCGACAGCGGCAGCGACTGAGACGCCTTCAGAGACGCTGACAGAGTCTGCGACGCCGACTGAGGCAGATAGGAGTAGATATAGGCATAAAAAAGGCGGCAGATCCCCCAATCGACAGTGGCAGCGACTGAGACGACTACAGAAATACTGACAGAGGCTGCGATACCGACTGAGGCCAGATAGGTATTGATATAGGCATAGAGAAAGCAGCAGACCCCCAACCGACAGTGGCAGCGACTGAGACGCCCACAGAGACGCTGACAGAGGCTGCGACGCCGACTGAGACGCCGATGAGGGAGAGTGGAGTAGATATAGGCATAGAGAAGGTAGCCGACCCTCCAATTGACAGCGGCAACGACTCAGACGCATACAGATACGATGACAGAGGCTGCGACGCTGACTGAGACGTCGACTGAGGCAGATAGGGGTGGATATAGGCATAGCGAAGGCAGCAGACCCCTCAATCGACAGCGGCAGCGACTGAGAGGCCTACAGATACTATGACAGAGGCTGCGACGCCGACTGAGGCAGATAAGGGTGGATATAGGCATAGAGAAAGCAGCAAACTCCTCAATTGACAGCGGCAGTAACTGAGACGCCTACAGAGATGCTGACAGAGGCTGCGACGCCGACTGAGGCAGATAGGGGTAGATATAGCCATAGAGATGGAAGCAGACCCCTCAATCGACAGCGGCAGCGACTAAGACGCCTACAGTGACGCTGACAGAGGCTGCGACGCCGACTGAGATGCATACTGAGACGCCTACAGAGACGCTAACAGAGGCTGCGACGCCGACTGACACGACGACTGAGGCGGATAGGGGTAGATATAAGCAAAGAGAAGGCAGCAGACAACTCAATCGACAGCGGCAGCGACTAAGACGCCTACAGAGACGCTGACAGAGGCTGCGATGCCGACTGAGACGCCGACTGAAGCAGATAGGGGTAGATATAGGCACAGAGAAGGCAGCAGACCCCTCAATCGGCAGCGGCAGCGACTGAGACTCCTTCAGAGACGCTGACAGAGGCTGCGACGCTGACTGAGGCAGATAGGGCAACATATAGGCATAGAGAAGGTAGCAGACCCCCCAATCGACAACGGCAGCGACTGAGACACCTACAGAAACGCTGACAGAGGCTGCGACGCCAGCTGAGGCAGATAGGGGTAGATATGGGCATAGAGAAGGGAACAGGCCCCCAATCGACAGCGGCAACGACTGAGACGCCTACAGAGACGCTGACAGAGGCTGCGACGCCGACTGAGACGCCGACTGAGGCAGATAGGGGTGGATATAGGCATAGAGAAGGCAGCAGACCCCTCAATCGACAGCGGCAGCGACTGAGACGCGTTCAGAATCTCTGACAGAGGCTGCAACGACGACTGAGGCAGATAGGGGTAGATATAGGCATAGAGAAGGCACCAGACAACCAATCGACAGCGGCAGCGACTGAGATGACTACAGAAACGCTGAAAGAGGCTGCGACGCCGACTGAGGCAGATAGGGGTGGATATAGGCATAGAGAAGGTTACAGGCCCCCAATCGAGAGCGGCAAAGACTGAGACGCCTACAGAGACGCTGACAGAAGCTGCGACGCCGACTGAGACGCCGACTGAGGCAGATAGGGGTGGATATAGGCATAGAGAAGGCAACAGGCCCCCAATCGAGAGCGGCAACGACTGAGACGCCTACAGAGACGCTGACAGAAGCTGCGACGCCGACTGAGTCGCCGACTGAGGCAGATAGGGGTGGATATAGGCAGAGAGAAGGCAGCAGACACCCCAATCGACAGCGGCAGCGACTGAGATGCCTTCAGAGACGCTGACATAGGCTGCGACGCCGACTGAGGCAGATAGGGGTAGATATGGGCATAGAGAAGGCAGCAGATCCCCCAATCGACAGTGGCAGCGACTGAGACGACTACAGAAATGCTAACATAGGCTGCGACACCGACTGAGGCAGATAGGTGTAGATATTGGCATAGAGAAAGCAGCAGACCCCCAACCGACAGTGGCAGCGACTGAGACTCCCACAGAGACGCTGACAGAGGCTGCGACGCCGACTGAGACGCCGATGAGGGAGAGTGGAGTAGATATAGGCATAGAGAAGGTAGCAGACCCTCCAATCGACAGCGGCAACGAGTCAGACGCCTACAGAGACGCTAACAGGGGCTGCGACGCCGATTGAGGCAGATAGTGGTAGATATACGCATAGAGAAGTTAGCAGACCCTCCAATCGACAGCGGCAACTACTGAGACGCCTACAGAGACGCTGACAGAGGCTACGACGCCGACTGAGATGCCGACTGAGGCAGATAAGGGTGGATATTGGCAGAGAGAAGGCAGCAGACCCCCAATCGTCAGCGGCAGCGACTAAGACGCCTACAGAGCCGCCGACAGAGGCTGCGACGGCTGCGGCGGCGACTGAGGCAGATAGGGGTGGACCCCCATTATCGACAGCGGTAGCGACTGAGACGCCTACAGAGACGCTAACAGAGGATGCGACGCCGACTGAGGCAGATAGGGGTAGATATAATAATAGAGAATGCAGCATATCCCCCAACCGATAGCGGCAACGACTCAGACGCCTACAGAGACGCTGACAGAGGCTGCGGCGACTACTGAGGCAGATAGGGGTAGATATAGGCATAGAGAAGGCAGCAGAGCCCTCAATCGACAGCGGCTGTGACGCCGACTGAGACGCCGACTGAGGCAGATAGGGGTAGATATAGGCATAGAGAAGGCAGCAGATCCCCCAATCGACAGTGGCAGCGACTGAGACGACTACAGAAATACTGACAGAGGCTGCGACACCGACTGAGGCAGATAGGTGTAGGCAGATAGGGCTACATATAGGCATAGAGAAAGTAGCAGACCCCCCAATCGACAACGGCAACGACTGAGACGCCTACAGAGATGCTGACAGAAGCTGCGACGCCGACTGAGGCAGATAGGTGTAGATATAGGCATAGAGAAGGCAGCAGATCCCCCAATCGACAGTGGCAGCGACTGAGACGACTACAGAAATACTGACAGAGGCTGCGACACCGACTGAGGCAGATAGGTGTAGGCAGATAGGGCTACATATAGGCATAGAGAAGGCGGCAGACCCCCAAATCGACAGCGGCAGCGACTGAGACGCCTTCAGAGACGCTGACAGAATCTGTGACGCCGACTGAGGCAGATAGGTGTAGATATAGGCATAGAGAAGGCAGCAGATCCCCCAATCGACAGTGGCAGCGACTGAGACGACTACAGAAATACTGACAGAGGCTGCGACACCGACTGAGGCAGATAGGTGTAGGCAGATAGGGCTACATATAGGCATAGAGAAGGTAGCAGACCCCCCAATCGACAACGGCAACGACTGAGACGCCTACAGAGATGCTGACAGAAGCTGCGACGCCGACTGAGTCGCCGACTGAGGCAGATAGGGGTAGATATAGGCATAGAGAATGCAGCAGACCCCCCAATCGACAGAGGCAGTGACTGAGACGCCTACAGATACGATGACAGAGGCTGCGACGCCGACTGAGACGTCGACTGAGGCAGATAGGGGTGGATATAGGCACAGAGAAGGCAGCAGACCCCTCAATCGGCAGCGGCAGCGACTGAGACTCCTTCAGAGACGCTGACTGAGGCTGCGACGCTGACTGAGGCAGATAGGGCTACATATAGGCATAGAGAAGGTAGCAGACCCCCCAATCGACAACGGCAACGACTGAGACGCCTACAGAGATGCTGACAGAATCTGCGACGCCGACTGAGTCGCCGACTGAGGCAGATAGGGGTAGATATAGGCATAGAGAAGGCAGCAGACCCCCCAATCGACAGCGGCAGCGACTAAGATGCCTTCAGAGACGCTGACAGAGGCTGCGACGCCGACTGAGGCAGATAGGGGTAGATATGGGCATAGAGAAGGCAGCAGATCCCCCAACCGACAGTGGCAGCGATTGAGACGCCCACAGAGACGCTGACAGAGGCTGCGACGCCGACTGAGACGCCGATGAGGGAGAGTGGAGTAGATATAGGCATAGAGAAGGTAGCAGACCCTCCAATCGACAGCGGCAACGACTCAGACGCCTACAGAGACGCTAACAGAGGCTGCGACGCCGATTGAGGCAGATAGGGGTAGATATACGCATAGAGAAGTTAGCAGACCCTCCAATCGACAGCGGCAACTATTGAGACGCCTACAGAGACGCTGACAGAGGCTGCGACGCCGACTGAGATGCCGACTGAGGCAGATAAGGGTGGATATAGGCAGAGAGAAGGCAGCAGACCCCCCAATCGTCAGCGGCAGCGACTAAGACGCCTACAGAGCCGCTGACAGAGGCTGCGACGGTTGCGGTGGCGACTGAGCCAGATAGGGGTAGACCCCCATTATAGACAGCGGTAGCGACTGAGACGCCTACAGAGACGCTAACAGAGGATGCGACGCCGACTGAGGCAGATAGGGGTAGATATAATCATAGAGAAGGCAACATATCCCCCAACCGATAGCGGCAGCGACTGAGACGCCTACAGATACGATGACAGAGGCTGCGACGCCGACTGAAATGCCGACTGAGGCAGCTAGGGGTGGATATAGGAAGAGAGAAGGCAGCATACCCCCAATTATCAGCGGCAGCGACTAAGACGCCCACAGAGCCGCTGACAGAGGCTGCGACGGCTGGGGCGGCGACTGAGGCAGATAGGGGTAGACCCCCATTATCGACAGCGGAAGCGACTGAGATGCCTACAGAGACGCTAACAGAGGCTGCGACGCCGACTGAGACGCCGATGAGGGAGAATGGAGTAGATATAGGCATAGAGAAGGTAGCAGACCCTCCAATTGACAGCGGCAACGACTCAGACGCCTACAGAGACGCTGACAGAGGCTGCGACGCCGACTGAGGTAGATAGGGTTAGATATAGTCATAGAGAAGGCAGCAGTCCCCCCAATCGACAGAGGCAGCGACTGAGACGCCTACAGATACGATGACAGAGGCTGCGACGCCGACTGAGACGTCGACTGAGGCAGATAGGGGTGGATATAGGCTTAGAGAAAGCAGGAAACTCCTCAATTGACAGCGGCAGTAACTGAGACGCCTACAGAGATGCTGACAGAGGCTGCGACGCCGACTGAGGCAGATAGGGTTAGATATAGTCATAGAGATGGCAGCAGACCGCCCAATCGACAGCGGCATCGACTGAGACGCCTACAGAGACGCTAACAGATGCTGCGACGCCGACTGAGGCAGATTGGGGAAGATATAGGTATAGAGAAGGAAGCAGACCCCTCAATAGACAGCGGCAGCGACTAAGACGCCTACAGTGACGCTGACAGAGGCTGCGACGGCTGCGGCGGCGACTGAGGCAGATAGGGGTAGACCCCCATTATCGACAGCGGTAGCGACTGAGACGCCTACAGAGACGCTAACAGAGGATGCGACGCCGACTGAGGCAGATAGGGGTAGATATAATCATAGAGAAGGCAGCATATCCTTCAACCGATAGCGGCAGCGACTGAGACGCCTACAGATACGATGACAGAGGCTGCGACGCCGACTGAGATGCCGACTGAGGCAGCTAGGGGTGGATATAGGCAGAGAGAAGGCAGCAGACCCCCCAATCATCAGCGGCAGCGACTAAGACGCCCACAGAGCCGCTGACAGAGGCTGCGACTGAGGCAGATAGGGGTAGACCCCTATTATCGACAGCGGAAGCGACTGAGATGCCTACAGAGACGCTAACAGAGGCTGCGACGCCGATTAAGGCAGATAGGGGTAGATATACGCATAGAGAAGTTAGCAGACCCTCCAATCGACAGAGGCTGCGACTGAGACGCCTACAGATACGATGACAGAGGCTGCGACGCCGACTGAGACGTCGACTGAGGCAGATAGGGGTGGATATAGGCATAAAGAAGGCAGCAGACCCCTCAATCGACAGCGGCAGCGACTGAGAGGCCTACAGATAATATGACAGAGGCTGCGACGCCGACTGAGGCAGATAAGGGTGGATATAGGCATAGAGAAAGCAGCAAACTCCTCAATTGACAGCGGCAGTAACTGAGACGCCTACAGAGATGCTGACAGAGGCTGCGACGCCGACTGAGGCAGATAGGGGTAGATATAGCCATAGAGAAGGAAGCAGACCCCTCAATCGACAGCGACAGCGACTAAGACGCCTACAGTGACGCTGACAGAGGCTGCGACGCCGACTGAGATGCATACTGAGACGCCTACAGAGACGCTAACAGAGGCTGCGACGCCGACTGACACACCGAAGGAGGCAGATAGGGGTAGATATAAGCAAAGAGAAGGCAGCAGACAACTCAATCGACAGCGGCAGCGACTACGACGCCTACAGAGACGCTGACAGAGACTGCGACGCCGACTGAGACGCCGACTGAGGCAGATAGGGGTAGATATAGGCACAGAGAAGGCAGCAGACCCCTCAATCGGCAGCGGCAGCGACTGAGACTCCTTCAGAGACGCTGACAGAGGCTGCGACGCTGACTGAGGCAGATATTGGTGAATATAAGCATAGAGAAGGGAACAGGCCCCCAATCGACAGCGGCAACGACTGAGACGCCTACAGAGACGCTGACAGAGGCTGCGACGCCGACTGTATGACTACAGAAACGCTGAAAGAGGCTGCGTCGCCGACTGAGGCAGATAGGGGTGGATATAGGCATAGAGAAGGCAGCAGACCCCTCAATCGACAGCGGCAGCGACTGAGACGCGTTCAGAATCTCTGACAGAGGCTGCAACGACGAATGAGGCAGATAGGGGTAGATATAGGCATAGAGAAGGCACCAGACAACCAATCGACAGCGGCAGCGACTAAGATGACTACAGAAACGCTGAAAGAGGCTGCGACGCCGACTGAGGCAGATAGGGGTGGATATAGGCATAGAGAAGGTTACAGGCCCCCAATCGAGAGCGGCAAAGACTGAGACGCCTACAGAGACGCTGACAGAAGCTGCGACGCCGACTGAGACGCCGACTGAGGCAGATAGGGGTGGATATAGGCATAGAGAAGGCAGCAGACCCCTCAATCGACAGCGGCAGCGACTGAAAGGCCTACAGAGACGCTGACATAGGCTGCGACGCCGACTGAGACGCCGATGAGGGAGAGTGGAGTAGATATAGGCATAGAGAAGGTAGCAGACCCTCCAATTGACAGCGGCAACGACTCAGACGCCTACAGATACGATGACAGAGGCTGCGACGCCGACTGAGACGTCGACTGAGGCAGATAGGGGTGGATATAGGCATAGAGAAGGCAGCAGACCCCTCAATCGACAGCGGCAGCGACTGAGAGGCCTACAGATACTATGACAGAGGCTGCGACGCCGACTGAGGCAGATAAGGGTGGATATAGGCATAGAGAAAGCAGCAAACTCCTCAATTGACAGCGGCAGTAACTGAGACGCCAACAGAGATGCTGACAGAGGCTGCGACGCCGACTGAGGCAGATAGGGGTAGATATAGCCATAGAGAAGGAAGCAGACCCCTCAATCGACAGCGGCAGCGACTAAGACGCCTACAGTGACGCTGACAGAGGCTGCGACGCCGACTGAGATGCATACTGAGACGCCTACAGAGACGCTAACAGAGGCTGCGACGCCGACTGACACACCGACTGAGGCAGATAGGGGTAGATATAAGCAAAGAGAAGGCAGCAGACAACTCAATCGACAGCGGCAGCGACTAAGACGCCTACAGAGACGCTGACAGAGACTGTGACGCCGACTGAGACGCCGACTGAGGCAGATAGGGGTAGATATAGGCACAGAGAAGGCAGCAGACCCCTCAATCGGCAGCGGCAGCGACTGAGACTCCTTCAGAGACGCTGACAGAGGCTGCGACGCTGACTGAGGCAGATAGGGCAACATATAGGCATAGAGAAGGTAGCAGACCCCCCAATCGACAACGGCAGCGACTGAGACACCTACAGAAACGCTGACAGAGGCTGCGACGCCGACTGAGGCAGATATTGGTGAATATAGGCATAGAGAAGGGAACAGGC
This sequence comes from Clusia tigrina, assembly GCA_920105625.2. Classification (NCBI taxonomy): domain Eukaryota; kingdom Metazoa; phylum Arthropoda; class Insecta; order Diptera; family Clusiidae; genus Clusia; species Clusia tigrina. Next base: position 1,086,506 of record CAKKTE020000530.1, on the reverse strand, counting down.
CCCCAATCGACAGCGGCAATGACTGAGACGCCTACAGAGACGCTGACAGAGGCTGCGACGCCGACTGAGACGCCGACTGAGGCAGATAGGGGTGGATACAGGCATACAGAAGGCAGCAGACCCCTCAATCGACAGCGGCAGCGACTGAGACGCGTTCAGAATCTCTGACAGAGGCTGCAACGACGACTGAGGCAGATAGGGGTAGATATAGGCATAGAGAAGGCACCAGACAACCAATCGACAGCGGCAGCGACTGAGATGACTACAGAAACGCTGAAAGAGGCTGCGTCGCCGACTGAGGCAGATAGGGGTGGATATATGGATAGAGAAGGTTACAGGCCCCCAATCGAGAGCGGCAAAGACTGAGACGCCTACAGAGACGCTGACAGAAGCTGCGACGCCGACTGAGACGCCGACTGAGGCAGATAGGGGTGGATATAGGCATAGAGAAGGCAACAGGCCCCCAATCGAGAGCGGCAACGACTGAGACGCCTACAGAGACGCTGACAGAAGCTGCGACGCCGACTGAGTCGCCGACTGAGGCAGATAGGGGTGGATATAGGCAGAGAGAAGGCAGCAGACCCCCCAATCGACAGCGGCAGCGACTGAGATGCCTTCAGAGACGCTGACAGAGGCTGCGACGCCGACTGAGGCAGATAGGGGTAGATATGGGCATAGAGAAGGCAGCAGATCCCCCAATCGACAGTGGCAGCGACTGAGACGACTACAGAAATGCTAACAGAGGCTGCGACACCGACTGAGGCAGATAGGTGTAGATATTGGCATAGAGAAAGCAGCAGACCCCCAACCGACAGTGGCAGCGACTGAGACTCCCACAGAGACGCTGACAGAGGCTGCGACGCCGACTGAGACGCCGATGAGGGAGAGTGGAGTAGATATAGGCATAGAGAAGGTAGCAGACCCTCCAATCGACAGCGGCAACGAGTCAGACGCCTACAGAGACGCTAACAGGGGCTGCGACGCCGATTGAGGCAGATAGTGGTAGATATACGCATAGAGAAGTTAGCAGACCCTCCAATCGACAGCGGCAACTACTGAGACGCCTACAGAGACGCTGACAGAGGCTACGACGCCGACTGAGATGCCGACTGAGGCAGATAAGGGTGGATATAGGCAGAGAGAAGGCAGCACACCCCCAATCGTCAGCGGCAGCGACTAAGACGCCTACCGAACCGCTGACAGAGGCTGCGACGGCTGCGGCGGCGACTGAGGCAGATAGGGGTGGACCCCCATTATCGACAGCGGTAGCGACTGAGACGCCTACAGAGACGCTAACAGAGGATGCGACGCCGACTGAGGCAGATAGGGGTAGATATAATAATAGAGAAGGCAGCATATCCCCCAACCGATAGCGGCAACGACTCAGACGCCTACAGAGACGCTGACAGAGGCTGCGACGACTACTGAGGCAGATAGGGGTAGATATAGGCATAGAGAAGGCAGCAGAGCCCTCAATCGACAGCGGCTGTGACGCCGACTGAGGCAGATAGGGGTAGATATAGGCATAGAGAAGGCGGCAGACCCCCAAATCGCCAGCGGCAGCGACTGAGACGCCTTCAGAGACGCTGACAGAATCTGCGACGCCGACTGAGGCAGATAGGTGTAGATATAGGCATAGAGAAGGCAGCAGATCCCCCAATCGACAGTGGCAGCGACTGAGACGACTACAGAAATACTGACAGAGGCTGCGACACCGACTGAGGCAGATAGGTGTAGGCAGATAGGGCTACATATAGGCATAGAGAAGGTAGCAGACCCCCCAATCGACAACGGCAACGACTGAGACACTTACAGAGATGCTGACAGAAGCTGCGACGCCGACTGAGTCGCCGACTGAGGCAGATAGGGGTAGATATAGGCATAGAGAAAGCAGCAGACCCCCCAATCGACAGAGGCAGTGACTGAGACGCCTACAGATACGATGACAGAGGCTGCGACGCCGACTGAGACGTCGACTGAGGCAGATAGGGGTGGATAAAAGCACAGAGAAGGCAGCAGACCCCTCAATCGGCAGCGGCAGCGACTGAGACTCCTTCAGAGACGCTGACTGAGGCTGCGACGCTGACTGAGGCAGATAGGGCTACATATAGGCATAGAGAAGGTAGCAGACCCCCCAATCGACAACGGCAACGACTGAGACGCCTACAGAGATGCTGACAGAATCTGCGACGCCGACTGAGTCGCCGACTGAGGCAGATAGGGGTAGATATAGGCATAGAGAAGGCAGCAGACCCCCCAATCGACAGCGGCAGCGACTAAGATGCCTTCAGAGACGCTGACAGAGGCTGCGACGCCGACTGAGGCAGATAGGGGTAGATATGGGCATAGAGAAGGCAGCAGACCCCCAACCGACAGTGGCAGCGATTGAGACGCCCATAGAGACGCTGACAGAGGCTGCGACGCCCACTAAGGCAGATAGGGGTAGATATAGGCATAGAAAAGGCAGCAGACCCCCCAATCGACAGCGGCAGCGACTGAGACGCCTACAGATACGATGACAGAGGCTGCGACGCCGACTGAGACGCCGACTGAGGCAGATAGGGGTGGATATAGGCATAGAGAAGGTAGCAGACCCCTCAATGGACAGCGACAGCGCCTGACACGCCTACAGATACGATGACAGAGGCTGCGACGCCGACTGAGACGCCGACTGAAGCAGATAGGAGTGGATATAGGCATAGAGAAGGCAGCAGACCCCTCAATCGACAACGGCAGCGACTGAGACTCGTACAGAAACGCTGACAGAGGCTGGGACGCCGACTGAGACAGATAGGGGTGGATATAGGCATAGAGAAGGCAACAGGCTCCAAATCGACAGCGGCAACGACTGACACGCCTACAGAGACGCTGACAGAGGCTGCGACGCCGACTGAGACGCCGACTGAGGCAGATAGGGGTAGATATAGGCATAGAGAAGGCAGCAGACCCCCAAATCGACAGCGGCAGCAACTGAGACGCCTTCAGAGACGCTGACAGAGGCTGCGACGCCGACTGAGACGCCGACTGAGACGCCTACAGAGACGCGAACAGAGGCTGCGACGCCGACTGAGACGCCGACTGAGGCAGATTGGGGTAGATATAGGCAAAGAGAAGGCAGCAGACCCCCTATCGACAGCGGCAGCGACTGAGACGACTACAGAAACGCTGACAGAGGCTGCGAAGTCGACTGAGGCAGATAGGGGTAGATATAGGCATAGAGAAGGCAGCAGACCCCCCAATCGACAGCGGCAGCGTCTGAGACGCATTCAGAGACGCTGACAGAGGCTGCGACGCCGACTGAGTCGCCGACTGACGCAGATAGGGGTAGATATATGCATAGAGAAGGCAGCAGATCCCCCAATCGACTGTGGCATTGACTGAGACGACTACAGAAACGCTGACAGAGGCTGCGACTCCGACTGAGGCATATAGGTGTAGATATAGGCATAGAGAAAGCAGCAGACCCCCAACCAACAGTGGCAGCGACTGAGACGCCCACAGAGACGCTGACAGAGACTGCGCCGCCAACTGAGACGCCGATGAGGGAGAGAGGAGTAGATATAGGCATAGAGAAGGTAGCAGACTCTCCAATCGAGAGCGGCAACTTTCTCAGACGCCTACAGATACGATGACAGAGGCTGCGACGCCGACTGAGGCAGATAGGGGTGGATATAGGCATAGATAAGGCAGCAGACCCCTCAATCGACAACGGCAGCGACTGGGACGCCTACAGATACGATGACAGAGGCTGCGACGCCGACTGAGACGCCGACTGAGGCAGATAAGGGTGGATATAGGCATAGAGAAGCAGAAAGCTCCTCAATCGACAGCGGCAACGACTCAGACGCCTACAGAGACGCTGACAGAGGCTGCGACGCCTACTGAGGCAGATAGGGGTAGATATAGGCATAGAGAAGGCAGCAGACCCCTCAAACGACAGCGGCTGCGACGCCGACTGAGACGCCGACTGAGGCAGATAGGGGTAGATATAGGTACAGAGAAGGCGGCAGACCCCCAAATCGACAGCGGCAGCAACTGAGACGCCTTCAGAGACGCTGACAGAGGCTGCGACGACGACTGAGTCGCCAACTGAGGCAGATAGGGGTAGATATAGGCATAGAGAAGGCAAGCAGATCCCCCAATCGACAGTGGCAGCGACTGAGACGCCTACAGATACGATGACAGAAGCTGCGACGCCGACTGAGACGCTGACTGAGGCAGATAGGGGTGGATATAGGCATAGAGAAGGCAGCAGACCCCCAACCGACAGTGGCAGCGACTGAGACGCCTACAGATACGATGACAGAAGCTGCGACGCCGACTGAGACGCCGATGAGGGAGAGAGGAGTAGATATAGGCATAGAGAAGGTAGCAGACCCTCCAATCGACAGCGGCAACGACTCAGACGCCTACAGAGACGCAGACAGAGGCTGCGACGCCGACTGAGACGCTGACTGAGGCAGATAGGGGTGGATATAGGCATAGAGAAGGCAGCAGACCCATCAATCGACAGCGACAGCGACTGAGACGCCTACAGATACGATGACAGAGGCTGCGACGCCGACTGAGATGCCGACTGAGGCAGATAGGAGTGGATATAGGTATAGAGAAAGCAGAAAACTCCTCAATCGATAGCAGCAACGACTGAGACGCCTACAGAAACGCTAACAGATGCTGCAACGCCGACTGAGGCAGATAGGGGTAGATATATGCATAGAGAAGGCAGCTGACCCCCAAATCGACAGCGGCAGCAACTGAGACGCTTTCAGAGACGCTAACAGAGGCTGCGACGCCAACTGAGGCAGATTGGGGTAGATATAGGCAAAGAGAAGGCACCAGACCCCCAATCGACAGCGGCAGCGACTGAGACGCCTACAGAAACGCTGACAAAGGCTGCGACGCCGACTGAGACGCCGACTGAGGCAGATAGGGGTAGATATAGGCACAGAGAAGGCAGCAGACCTCTCAATCGGCAGCGGCAGCGACTAAGACGCCTACAGAGACGCTGACAGAGGCTGCGACGCCGACTGAGACGCCGACTGAGGCAGATAGGGGTAGATATAGGCACAGAGAAGCCAGCAGACCCCTCAATTGGCAGCGGCAGCGACTAAGACGCCTACAGAGACGCTGGCAGAGGCTGCGACACCGACTGAGACACCGACTGAGGCAGATAGGGGCAGATATATGCATAGAGAAGGCAGCAGATCCCCCAATCGACTGTGGCAGCGACTGAGACGACTACAGAAACGCTGACAGAGGCTGCGACACCGACTGAGGCAGAGAGGTGTAGATATAGGGATAGAGAATGCTGCAGACCCCCAACCAACAGTGGCAGCGACTGAGACGCCCACAGAGACGCTGACAGAGGCTGCGACGCCAACTGCCCCGCCGATGAGGGAAAGTGGAGTAGATATAGGCATAGAGAAGGTAGCAGACCCTCCAATCGAGAGCGGCAACGACTCAGACGCCTACAGAGACGCTGACAGAGGCTGCGACGCCGACTGAGACGCCGACTGAGACGCCGACTGAGGCAGATAGGGGTGGATATAGGCATAGATAAGGCAGCAGACCCCTCAATCGACAACGGCAGCGACTGAGACGCCTACAGATACGATGACAGAAGCTGCGACGCCGACTGAGACGCCGACTGAGGCAGATAGGGGTGGATATAGGCATAGAGAAGGCAGCAGACCCCTCAATCGACAGCGACAGCGACTGAGACGCCTACAGATACGATGACAGAGGCTGCGACGCCGACTGAGATGCCGACTGAGGCAGATAGGAGTGGATATAGGTATAGAGAAAGCAGAAAACTCCTCAATCGACAGCAGCAGCGACTGAGACGCCTACAGAAACGCTAACAGATGCTGCGACGCCGACTGAGGCAGATAGGGGTAGATATATGCATAGAGAAGGCAGCTGACCCCCAAATCGACAGCGGCAGCAACTGAGACGCTTTCAGAGACGCTAACAGAGGCTGCGACGCCGACTGAGGCAGATTGGGGTAGATATAGGCAAAGAGAAGGCACCAGACCCCCAATCGACAGCGGCAGCGACTGAGACGCCTACAGAAACGCTGACAAAGGCTGCGACGCCGACTGAGACGCCGACTGAGGCAGATAGGGGTAGATATAGGCACAGAGAAGGAAGCAGAACCCTCAATCGGCAGCGGCAGCGACTAAGACGCCTACAGAGACGCTGACAGAGGCTGCGACGCCGACTGAGACGCCGACTGAGGCAGATAGGGGTAGATATAGGCACAGAGAAGGCAGCAGACCCCTCAATTGGCAGCGGCAGCGACTAAGACGCCTACAGAGACGCTGGCAGAGGCTGCGACGCCGACTGAGACACCGACTGAGGCAGATAGGGGTAGATATATGCATAGAGAAGGCAGCAGACCCCTCAATCGACAACGGCAGCGACTGAGACGCCTTCAGAAACGCTGACAGAGGCTGCGACGCCAACTGAGGCAGATAGGGGTAGATATAGGCATAGAGAAGGCACCGGACCCCCAATCGACAGCGGCAGCGACTGAGATGACTACAGAAACGCTGACAGAGGCTGCGAAGCCGACTGAGGCAGATAGGGGTAGATATAGGCATAGAGAAGGCAGCAGACACCCCAATCGACAGCGGCAGTGTCTGAGACGCCTTCAGAGACGCTGACAGAGGCTGCGACGCCGACTGAGTCGTCAACTGAGGAAGATAGGGGTAGATATATGCATAGAGAAGGCAGCAGATCCCCCAATCGACTGTGGCAGCGACTGAGACGACTACAGAAACGCTGACAGGGGCTGCGACGCCAACTGCCCCGCCGATGAGGGAAAGTGGAGTAGATATAGGCATAGAGAAGGTAGCAGACCCTCCAATCGAGAGCGGCAACGACTCAGACGCCCACAGAGACGCTGACAGAGGCTGCGACGCCTACTGAGGCAGATAGGTGTAGATATAGGCATAGAGAAAGCAGCAGACCCCCAACCGACAGTGGCAGCGACTGAGACGCTGCGACGCCGACTGAGACGCCGATGAGGGAGAGAGGAGTAGATATAAGCATAGAGAAGGTAGCAGACACTCCAATCGACAGCGGCAACGACTCAGACGCCTACAGAGACGCTGACAGAGGCTGCAACGCCCACTGAGGCAGATAGGGGTAGATATAGGCATAGAGAAGGTAGCAGACCCCCCAATCGACAGCGGCAGCGACTGAGACGCCTACAGATACGATGACAGAAGCTGCGACGCCGACTGAGACGCCGACTGAGGCAGATAGGGGTGGATATAGGCATAGAGAAGGCAGCAGACCCCTCAATCGACAGCGACAGCGACTGAGACGCCTACAGATACGATGACAGAGGCTGCGACGGCTGCGGCGGCGACTGAGGCAGATAGGGGTAAATATACGCATAGAGAAGGTAGCAGACCCTCCAATCGACAGCGGCAACGACTCAGACGCCTACAGAGACGCTGACAGAGGCTGCGACGCCTACTGAGGCAGATAGGGGTAGATATAGGCATAGAGAAGGCAGCAGACCCCTCAATCGACAGCGGCTGCGACGCCGACTGAGACGCCGACTGAGACGCCGACTGAGACGCCGACTGAGGCAGATAGGCGTAGATATAGGCATAGAGAAGGCAGCAGATCCCCCAATCGACAGTGGCAGCGTCTGAGACGACTACAGAAATGCTGACAGAGGCTGCGATACCGACTGAGGCAGATAGGTGTAGATATAGGCATAGAGAAAGCAGCAGACCCCCAACCGACAGTGGCAGCGATTGAGACGCCCACAGAGACGCTGACAGAGGCTGGGACGCCGACTGAGACGCCGATGAGGGAGAGAGGAGTAGATATAGGCATAGAGAAGGTAGCAGACCCTCCAATCGACAGCGGCAACGACTCAGACGCCTACAGAGACGCTGACAGAGGCTGCGACGCCCACTGAGGCATATAGGGGTAGATATAGGCATAGAGAAGGTAGCAGACCCCCCAATCGACAGCGGCAGCGACTGAGACGCCCACAGATACGATGACAGAGGCTGCGACGCCGACTGAGACGCCGACTGAGGCAGATAGGGGTGGATATAGGCATAGATAAGGCAGAAGACCCCTCAATCGACAACGGCAGCGACTGAGACGCCTACAGATACGATGACAGAGGCTGCGACGCCGACTGAGACGCCGACTGAGGCAGATAGAGGTGGATATAGGCATAGAGAAAGCAGAAAACTTCTCAATCGACAGCGGCAACGACACAGACGCCTACAGAGACGCTGACAAAGGCTGCGACGCCTACTGAGGCAGATAGGGGTAGATATAGGCATAGAGAAGGCAGCAGATCCCTCAATCGACAGCGGCTGCGACGCCGACTGAGACGCCGACTGAGGCAGATAGGGGTAGATATAGGCATATAGAAGGCGGCAGACCCCCAAATCGACAGCGGCAGCGACTGAGACGCCTTCAGAGACGCTGACAGAGGCTGCGACGCCGACTGAGGCAGATAGGCGTAGATATAGGCATAGAGAAGGCAGCAGATCCCCCAATCTACAGTGGCAGCGACTGAGACGAATACAGAAATGCTGACAGAGGCTGCGACACCGGCTGAGGCAGATAGGTGTAGATATAGGCATAGAGAAAGCAGCAGAACCCCAACCTACAGTGGCAGCGACTGAGACGCTGCGACGCCGACTGAGACGCCGATGAGGGAGAGAGGAGGAGATATAGGCATAGAGAAGGTAGCAGACCCTCCAATCGACAGCGGCAACGACTCAGACGCCTACAGAGACGCTGACAGAGGCTGCGACGCCCACTGAGGCAGATAGGGGTATATATAGGCATAGAGAAGGCAGCAGAGCCCCCAATCGACAGCGGAAGCGACTGAGACGCCTACAGAAACAATGACAGAGGCTGCGACGCTGACTGAGACGCCGACTGAGGCAGATAGGGGTGGATATAGGCATAGAGAAGGCAGCAGACCCCTCAATCGACAGCGAAAGCGACTGAGACGCCTACAGGTACGATGACAGAGGCTGCGACGGCTGCGGCGGCGACTGACGAAGATAGGGGTAGACCCCCATTATCGACAGCGGAAGGGACTGAGACGCCTACAGAGACGCTAACAGAGCCTGCGACGCCGACTGAGGCAGATAGGGGTAGATATACGCATAGAGAAGGTAGCAGACCCTCCAATCGATAGCGGCAACGACTCAGACGCCTACAGAGACGCTGACAGAGGCTGCGACGCCTACTGAGGCAGATAGGGGTAGATATAGGCATAGAGAAGGCAGCAGACCCCTCAATCGACAGCGGCTGCGACGCCGACTGAGACGCCGACTGAGGCAGATAGGGGTAGATATAGGCATAGAGAAGGCAGCAGATCCCTCAATCGACAGCGGCAGCGACTGAGACGCTTACAGATACGATGACAGAGGTGCGACGCCGACTGAGACGCCGACTGAGGCAGATAGGGGTGGATATAGGCATAGAGAAAGCAGAAAACTCCTCAATCGACAGCGCCAGTCACTGAGACACCTACAGAGATGCTGACAGAGGCTGCGTCGCCGACTGAGGCAGATAGGGGTAGATATAGCCATAGAGATGGCAGCAGACCCCCCAATCGACAGTGGCAGCGACTGAGACGCCCACAGAGACGCTGACAGAGGCTGCGACGCCGACTGAGACGCCGACTGAGGCAGATAGGGGTAGATATAGGCATAGAGAAGGCAGCAGACCCCCAAATCGACAGCGGCAGCAACTGAGACGCCTTCAGAGACGCTGACAGAGGCTGCGACGCCGACTGAGACGCCGACTGAGACGCCTACAGAGACGCGAACAGAGGCTGCGAAGCCGACTGAGATGCCGACTGAGATGCCGACTGAGGCAGATTGGGGTAGATATAGGCAACGAGAAGGCAGCAGACCCCTCAATCGACAGCGGCAGCGACTAAGACGCCTTCAGAGACGCTGAGAGAGGCTGCGACGCCGACTGAGACGCCGACTGAGGCAGATAGGGGTAGATATAGGTATAGAGAAGGCACCAGACCCCCAATCGACAGCGGAAGCGACTGAGACGACGACAGAAACGCTGACAGAGGCTGCGACGCCGACTGAGGCAGATACGGGTAGATATAGGCATAGAGAAGGCAGCAGACCCCAACCAACAGTGGCAGCGACTGAGACGCCCACAGAGACACTGACAGAGGCTGCGACGCCAACTGCCCCGCCGATGAGGGAGAGAGGAGTAGATATAGGCATAGAGAAGGTAGCAGACCCTCCAATCGAGAGCGGCAACGACCCGGACGCCTACAGAGACGCTGACAAAGGCTGCGACGCCCACTGAGGCAGATAGGGGTAGATATAGGCATAGAGAAAGCAGCAGACCCCTCAATCGACTGCGGCAGCGACTGAGACGCCCACAGATACGATGACAGAGGCTGCGACGCCGACTGAGACGCCGACTGAGGCAGATAGGGTTGGATATAGGCATAGATAAGGCAGAAGACCCCTCAATCGACAACGGCAGCGACTGAGACGCCTACAGATACGATGACAGAGGCTGCGACGCCGACTGAGGCAGATAGAGGTGGATATAGGCATAGAGAAAGCAGAAAACTTCTCAATCGACAGCGGCAACGACTCAGACGCCTACAGAGACGCTGACAGAGGCTGCGACGCCTACTGAGGCAGATAGGGGTAGATATAGGCATAGAGAAGGCAGCAGACCCCTCAATCGACAGCGGCTGCGACGCCGACTGAGACGCCGACTGAGGCAGATAGGGGTAGATATAGGCATAGAGAAGGCGGCAGACCCCCAAATCGACAGCGGCAGCGACTGAGACGCCTTCAGAAATGCTGACAGAGGCTGCGACACCGGCTGAGGCAGATAGGTGTAGATATAGGCATAGAGAAAGCAGCAGACCTCCAACCTACAGTGGCAGCGACTGAGACGCTGCGACGCCGACTGAGACGCCGATGAGGGAGAGAGGAGGAGATATAGGCATAGAGAAGGTAGCAGACCCTCCAATCGACAGCGGCATCGACTCAGACGCCTACAGAGACGCTGACAGAAGCTGCGACGCCCACTGAGGCAGATAGGTATAGATATAGGCATAGAGAAGGCAGCAGACCCCCCAATCGACAGCGGCGGCGACTAAGACGCCTACAGATACAATGACAGAGGCTGCGACGCTGACTGAGACGCCGACTGAGGCAGATAGGGGTGGATATAGGCATAGAGAAGGCAGCAGACCCCTCAATCGACAGCGAAAGCGACTGAGACGCCTACAGGTACGATGACAGAGGCTGCGACGGCTGCGGCGGCGACTGAGGAAGATAGGGGTAGACCCCCATTATCGACAGCGGAAGGGACTGAGACGCCTACAGAGACGCTAACAGAGCCTGCGACGCCGACTGAGGCAGATAGGGGTAGATATACGCATAGAGAAGGTAGCAGACCGTCCAATCGATAGCGGCAACGACTCAGACGCCTACAGAGACGCTGACAGAGGCTGCGACGCCTACTGAGGCAGATAGGGGTAGATATAGGCATAGAGAAGGCAGCAGACCCCTCAATCGACAGCGGCTGCGACGCCGACTGAGACGCCGACTGAGGCAGATAGGGGTAGATATAGGCATAGAGAAGGCAGCAGATCCCCGAATCGACAGTGGCAGCGACTAAGACGACTACAAAAATGCTGACAGAGGCTGCGACACCGACTGAGGCAGATAGGTGTAGATATAGGCATAGAGAAAGCAGCAGACCCCCAACCGACAGTGGCAGCGACTGAGACGCCCACAGACACGCTGACAGAGGCTGCGACGTCGACTGAGACGCCGATGAGGGACAGAGGAGTAGATATAGGCATAGAGAAGGTAGCAGACCCTCCAATCGACAGCGGCAACGACTCAGACGCCTACAGAGGCGCTGACAGAGGCTGCGACGCCCACTGAGGCAGATTGGGGTAGATATAGGCATAGAGAAGGCAGCAGACCCCCCCAATTGTTAGCGGCAGCGACTGAGACGCCTACAGATACGATGACAGAGGTTGCGACGCCGACTGAGACGCCGACTGAGGAAGATAGGGTTGGATATAGGCATAGAGAAGGCAGCAGACCCCTCAATCGACAGCGGTAGCGACTGAGACGCTTACAGATACGATGACAGAGGTGCGACGCCGACTGAGACGCCGACTGAGGCAGATAGGGGTGGATATAGGCATAGAGAAAGCAGAAAACTCCTCAATCGACAGCGGCAGTGACTGAGACACCTACAGAGATGCTGACAGAGGCTGCGTCGCCGACTGAGGCAGATAGGGGTAGATATAGCCATAGAGATGGCAGCAGACCCCCCAATCGACAGTGGCAGCGACTGAGACGCCCGCAGAGACGCTGACAGAGGCTGCGACGCCGACTGAGACGCCGACTGAGGCAGATAGGGGTAGATATAGGCATAGAGAAGGCAGCAGACCCCCAAATCGACAGCGGCAGCAAATGAGACGCCTTCAGAGACGCTGACAGAGGCTGCGACGCCGACTGAGACGCCGACTGAGACGCCTACAGAGACGCGAACAGAGGCTGCGACGCCGACTGAGACGCCGACTGAGGCAGATTGGGGTAGATATAGGCAAAGAGAAGGCAGCGGACCCCTCAATCGACAGCGGCAGCGACTAAGACGCCTTCAGAGACGCTAACAGAAGCTGCGACGCCGACTGAGACGCCGACTGAGGCAGATAGGGGTAGATATAGGCATAGAGAAAGCACCACACCCCCAATCGACAGCGGCAGCGACTGCGACGACTACAGAAACGCTGACAGAGGCTGCGACGCCGACTGAGGCAGATAGGGGTAGATATAGGCATAGAGAAGGCAACAGACCCCCAATCGACAGCGGCAGCGACTGAGACGCCTACAGAAACGCTGACAAAGGCTGCGACGCCGACTGAGACGCCGACTGAGGCAGATAGGGGAAGATATAGGCACAGATAAGGCAGCAGACCCCTCAATCGGCAGCGGCAGCGACTGACACTCCTTCAGAGACGCTGACAGAGGCTGCGTCGCCGACTGAGGCAGATAGGGGTAGATATAGCCATAGAGATGGCAGCAGACCCCCCAATCGACAGTGGCAGCGACTGAGACGCCCACAGAGACGCTGACAGAGGCTGCGACGCCGACTGAGTCGCCGACTGACGCAGATAGGGGTAGATATATGCATAGAGAAGGCAGCAGATCCCCCAATCGACTGTGGCATTGACTGAGACGACTACAGAAACGCTGACAGAGGCTGCGACTCCGACTGAGGCATATAGGTGTAGATATAGGCATAGAGAAAGCAGCAGACCCCCAACCAACAGTGGCAGCGACTGAGACGCCCACAGAGACGCTGACAGAGACTGCGCCGCCAACTGAGACGCCGATGGGGGAGAGAGGTGTAGATATAGGCATAGAGAAGGTAGCAGACTCTCCAATCGAGAGCGGCAACTTTCTCAGACGCCTACAGATACGATGACAGAGGCTGCGACGCCGACTGAGGCAGATAGGGGTGGATATAGGCATAGATAAGGCAGCAGACCCCTCAATCGACAACGGCAGCGACTGGGACGCCTACAGATACGATGACAGAGGCTGCGACGCCGACTGAGACGCCGACTGAGGCAGATAAGGGTGGATATAGGCATAGAGAAGCAGAAAGCTCCTCAATCGACAGCGGCAACGACTCAGACGCCTACAGAGACGCTGACAGAGGCTGCGACGCCTACTGAGGCAGATAGGGGTAGATATAGGCATAGAGAAGGCAGCAGACCCCTCAATCGACAGCGGCTGCGACGCCGACTGAGACGCCGACTGAGGCAGATAGGGGTAGATATAGGTATAGAGAAGGCGGCAGACCCCCAAATCGACAGCGGCAGCAACTGAGACGCCTTCAGAGACGCTGACAGAGGCTGCGACGACGACTGAGTCGCCAACTGAGGCAGATAGGGGTAGATATAGGCATAGAGAAGGCAAGCAGATCCCCCAATCGACAGTGGCAGCGACTGAGACGCCTACAGATACGATGACAGAAGCTGCGACGCCGACTGAGACGCTGACTGAGGCAGATAGGGGTGGATATAGGCATAGAGAAGGCAGCAGACCCCCAACCGACAGTGGCAGCGACTGAGACGCCTACAGATACGATGACAGAAGCTGCGACGCCGACTGAGACGCCGATGAGGGAGAGAGGAGTAGATATAGGCATAGAGAAGGTAGCAGACCCTCCAATCGACAGCGGCAACGACTCAGACGCCTACAGAGACGCAGACAGAGGCTGCGACGCCGACTGAGACGCTGACTGAGGCAGATAGGGGTGGATATAGGCATAGAGAAGGCAGCAGACCCCTCAATCGACAGCGACAGCGACTGAGACGCCTACAGATACGATGACAGAGGCTGCGACGCCGACTGAGATGCCGACTGAGGCAGATAGGAGTGGATATAGGTATAGAGAAAGCAGAAAACTCCTCAATCGACAGCAGCAACGACTGAGACGCCTACAGAAACGCTAACAGATGCTGCAACGCCGACTGAGGCAGATAGGGGTAGATATATGCATAGAGAAGACAGCTGACCCCCAAATCGACAGCGGCAGCAACTGAGACGCTTTCAGAGACGCTAACAGAGGCTGCGACGCCAACTGAGGCAGATTGGGGTAGATATAGGCAAAGAGAAGGCACCAGACCCCCAATCGACAGCGGCAGCGACTGAGACGCCTACAGAAACGCTGACAAAGGCTGCGACGCCGACTGAGACGCCGACTGAGGCAGATAGGGGTAGATATAGGCACAGAGAAGGCAGCAGACCTCTCAATCGGCAGCGGCAGCGACTAAGACGCCTACAGAGACGCTGACAGAGGCTGCGACGCCGACTGAGACGCCGACTGAGGCAGATAGGGGTAGATATAGGCACAGAGAAGCCAGCAGACCCCTCAATTGGCAGCGGCAGCGACTAAGACGCCTACAGAGACGCTGGCAGAGGCTTCGACACCGACTGAGACACCGACTGAGGCAGATAGGGGCAGATATATGCATAGAGAAGGCAGCAGACCCCTCAATCGACAGCGGCAGCGACTGAGACGCCTTCAGAAACGCTGACAGAGGCTGCGACGCCGACGGTAGATATATGCATAGAGAAGGCAGCAGATCCCCCAATCGACTGTGGCAGCGACTGAGACGACTACAGAAACGCTGACAGAGGCTGCGACACCGACTGAGGCAGAGAGGTGTAGATATAGTGATAGAGAATGCTGCAGACCCCCAACCAACAGTGGCAGCGACTGAGACGCCCACAGAGACGCTGACAGAGGCTGCGACGCCAACTGCCCCGCCGATGAGGGAAAGTGGAGTAGATATAGGCATAGAGAAGGTAGCAGACCCTCCAATCGAGAGCGGCAACGACTCAGACGCCTACAGAGACGCTGACAGAGGCTGCGACGCCGACTGAGACGCCGACTGAGACGCCGACTGAGGCAGATAGGGGTGGATATAGGCATAGATAAGGCAGCAGACCCCTCAATCGACAACGGCAGCGACTGAGACGCCTACAGATACGATGACAGAAGCTGCGACGCCGACTGAGACGCCGACTGAGGCAGATAGGGGTGGATATAGGCATAGAGAAGGCAGCAGACCCCTCAATCGACAGCGACAGCGACTGAGACGCCTACAGATACGATGACAGAGGCTGCGACGCCGACTGAGATGCCGACTGAGGCAGATAGGAGTGGATATAGGTATAGAGAAAGCAGAAAACTCCTCAATCGACAGCAGCAGCGACTGAGACGCCTACAGAAACGCTAACAGATGCTGCGACGCCGAATGAGGCAGATAGGGGTAGATATATGCATAGAGAAGGCAGCTGACCCCCAAATCGACAGCGGCAGCAACTGAGACGCTTTCAGAGACGCTAACAGAGGCTGCGACGCCGACTGAGGCAGATTGGGGTAGATATAGGCAAAGAGAAGGCACCAGACCCCCAATCGACAGCGGCAGCCACTGAGACGCCTACAGAAACGCTGACAAAGGCTGCGACGCCGACTGAGACGCCGACTGAGGCAGATAGGGGTAGATATAGGCACAGAGAAGGAAGCAGAACCCTCAATCGGCAGCGGCAGCGACTAAGACGCCTACAGAGACGCTGACAGAGGCTGCGACGCCGACTGAGACGCCGACTGAGGCAGATAGGGGTAGATATAGGCACAGAGAAGGCAGCAGACCCCTCAATTGGCAGCGGCAGCGACTAAGACGCCTACAGAGACGCTGGCAGAGGCTGCGACGCCGACTGAGACACCGACTGAGGCAGATAGGGGTAGATATATGCATAGAGAAGGCAGCAGACCCCTCAATCGACAACGGCAGCGACTGAGACGCCTTCAGAAACGCTGACAGAGGCTGCGACGCCAACTGAGGCAGATAGGGGTAGATATAGGCATAGAGAAGGCACCAGACCCCCAATCGACAGCGGCAGCGACTGAGACGACTACAGAAACGCTGACAGAGGCTGCGAAGCCGACTGAGGCAGATAGGGGTAGATAGAGGCATAGAGAAGGCAGCAGACACCCCAATCGACAGCGGCAGTGTCTGAGACGCCTTCAGAGACGCTGACAGAGGCTGCGACGCCGACTGAGTCGTCAACTGAGGAAGATAGGGGTAGATATATGCATAGAGAAGGCAGCAGATCCCCCAATCGACTGTGGCAGCGACTGAGACGACTACAGAAACGCTGACAGGGGCTGCGACGCCAACTGCCCCGCCGATGAGGGAAAGTGGAGTAGATATAGGCATAGAGAAGGTAGCAGACCCTCCAATCGAGAGCGGCAACGACTCAGACGCCCACAGAGACGCTGACAGAGGCTGCGACGCCGACTGAGACGCCGACTGAGGCAGATAGGGGTGGATATAGGCATAGATAAGGCAGCAGACCCCTCAATCGACAACGGCAGCGACTGAGACGCCTACAGATACAATGACAGAGGCTGCGACGCCGACTGAGACGCCGACTGAGACGCCGACTGAGGTGGATATAGGCATAGAGAAAGCAGAAAACTCCTCAATCGACAGCGGCAACGACTCAGACGCCTACGGAGACGCTGATAGAGGCTGCGACGTCTACTGAGGCAGATAGGTGTAGATATAGGCATAGAGAAAGCAGCAGACCCCCAACCGACAGTGGCAGCGACTGAGACGCTGCGACGCCGACTGAGACGCCGATGAGTGAGAGAGGAGTAGATATAAGCATAGAGAAGGTAGCAGACACTCCAATCGACAGCGGCAACGACTCAGACGCCTACAGAGACGCTGACAGAGGCTGCAACGCCCACTGAGGCAGATAGGGGTAGATATAGGCATAGAGAAGGTAGCAGACCCCCAATCGACAGCGGCAGCGACTGAGACGCCTACAGATACGATGACAGAAGCTGCGACGCCGACTGAGACGCCGACTGAGGCAGATAGGGGTGGATATAGGCATAGAGAAGGCAGCAGACCCCTCAATCGACAGCGACAGCGACTGAGACGCCTACAGATACGATGACAGAGGCTGCGACGGCTGCGGCGGCGACTGAGGCAGATAGGGGTAGATATACGCATAGAGAAGGTAGCAGACCCTCCAATCGACAGCGGCAACGACTCAGACGCCTACAGAGACGCTGACAGAGGCTGCGACGCCTACTGAGGCAGATAGGGGTAGATATAGGCATAGAGAAGGCAGCAGACCCCTCAATCGACAGCGGCTGCGACGCCGACTGAGACGCCGACTGAGGCAGATAGGGGTAGATATAGGCATAGAGAAGGCGGCAGACCCCCAAATCGACAGCGGCAGCGACTGAGACGCCTTCAGAAATGCTGACAGAGGCTGCGACACCGGCTGAGGCAGATAGGTGTAGATATAGGCATAGAGAAAGCAGCAGACCTCCAACCTACAGTGGCAGCGACTGAGACGCTGCGACGCCGACTGAGACGCCGATGAGGGAGAGAGGAGGAGATATAGGCATAGAGAAGGTAGCAGACCCTCCAATCGACAGCGGCAACGACTCAGACGCCTACAGAGACGCTGACAGAGGCTGCGACGCCCACTGAGGCAGATAGGGGTAGATATAGGCATAGAGAAGGCAGCAGAGCCCCCAATCGACAGCGGAAGCGACTGAGACGCCTACAGATACAATGACAGAGGCTGCGACGCTGACTGAGACGCCGACTGAGGCAGATAGGGGTGGATATAGGCATAGAGAAGGCAGCAGACCCCTCAATCGACAGCGAAAGCGACTGAGACGCCTACAGGTACGATGACAGAGGCTGCGACGGCTGCGGCGGCGACTGAGGAAGATAGGGGTAGACCCCCATTATCGACAGCGGAAGGGACTGAGACGCCTACAGAGACGCTAACAGAGCCTGCGACGCCGACTGAGGCAGATAGGGGTAGATATACGCATAGAGAAGGTAGCAGACCGTCCAATCGATAGCGGCAACGACTCAGACGCCTACAGAGACGCTGACAGAGGCTGCGACGCCTACTGAGGCAGATAGGGGTAGATATAGGCATAGAGAAGGCAGCAGACCCCTCAATCGACAGCGGCTGCGACGCCGACTGAGACGCCGACTGAGGCAGATAGGGGTAGATATAGGCATAGAGAAGGCAGCAGATCCCCGAATCGACAGTGGCAGCGACTGAGACGACTACAAAAATGCTGACAGAGGCTGCGACACCGACTGAGGCAGATAGGTGTAGATATAGGCATAGAGAAAGCAGCAGACCCCCAACCGACAGTGGCAGCGACTGAGACGCCCACAGACACGCTGACAGAGGCTGCGACGTCGACTGAGACGCCGATGAGGGACAGAGGAGTAGATATAGGCATAGAGAAGGTAGCAGACCCTCCAATCGACAGCGGCAACGACTCAGACGCCTACAGAGGCGCTGACAGAGGCTGCGACGCCCACTGAGGCAGATTGGGGTAGATATAGGCATAGAGAAGGCAGCAGACCCCCCCAATTGTTAGCGGCAGCGACTGAGACGCCTACAGATACGATGACAGAGGTTGCGACGCCGACTGAGACGCCGACTGAGGAAGATAGGGTTGGATATAGGCATAGAGAAGGCAGCAGACCCCTCAATCGACAGCGAAAGCGACTGAGACGCCTACAGGTACGATGACAGAGGCTGCGACGGCTGCGGCGGCGACTGAGGAAGATAGGGGTAGACCCCCATTATCGACAGCGGCAGTGACTGAGACACCTACAGAGATGCTGACAGAGGCTGCGTCGCCGACTGAGGCAGATAGGGGTAGATATAGCCATAGAGATGGCAGCAGACCCCCCAATCGACAGTGGCAGCGACTGAGACGCCCACAGAGACGCTGACAGAGGCTGCGACGCCGACTGAGACGCCGACTGAGGCAGATAGGGGTAGATATAGGCATAGAGAAGGCAGCAGACCCCCAAATCGACAGCGGCAGCAAATGAGACGCCTTCAGAGACGCTGACAGAGGCTGCGACGCCGACTGAGACGCCGACTGAGACGCCTACAGAGACGCGAACAGAGGCTGCGACGCCGACTGAGACGCCGACTGAGGCAGATTGGGGTAGATATAGGCAAAGAGAAGGCAGCTGACCCCTCAATCGACAGCGGCAGCGACTAAGACGCCTTCAGAGACGCTAACAGAAGCTGCGACGCCGACTGAGACGCCGACTGAGGCAGATAGGGGTAGATATAGGCATAGAGAAAGCACCACACCCCCAATCGACAGCGGCAGCGACTGCGACGACTACAGAAACGCTGACAGAGGCTGCGACGCCGACTGAGGCAGATAGGGGTAGATATAGGCATAGAGAAGGCAACAGACCCCCAATCGACAGCGGCAGCGACTGAGACGCCTACAGAAACGCTGACAAAGGCTGCGACGCCGACTGTGACGCCGACTGAGGCAGATAGGGGAAGATATAGGCACAGATAAGGGAGCAGACCCCTCAATCGGCAGCGGCAGCGACTGACACTCCTTCAGAGACGCTGACAGAGGCTGCGTCGCCGACTGAGGCAGATAGGGGTAGATATAGCCATAGAGATGGCAGCAGACCCCCCAATCGACAGTGGCAGCGACTGAGACGCCCACAGAGACGCTGACAGAGGCTGCGACGCCGACTGAGACGCCGACTGAGGCAGATAGGGGTAGATATAGGCATAGAGAAGGCAGCAGACCCCCAAATCGACAGCGGCAGCAACTGAGACGCCTTCAGAGACGCTGACAGAGGCTGCGACGCCGACTGAGACGCCGACTGAGACGCCTACAGAGACGCGAACAGAGGCTGCGACGCCGACTGAGACGCCGACTGAGGCAGATTGGGGTAGATATAGGCAAAGAGAAGGCAGCAGACCCCCTATCGACAGCGGCAGCGACTGAGACGACTACAGAAACGCTGACAGAGGCTGCGAAGCCGACTGAGGCAGATAGGGGTAGATATAGGCATAGAGAAGGCAGCAGACCCCCCAATCGACAGCGGCAGCGTCTGAGACGCATTCAGAGACGCTGACAGAGGCTGCGACGCCGACTGAGTCGCCGACTGACGCAGATAGGGGTAGATATATGCATAGAGAAGGCAGCAGATCCCCCAATCGACTGTGGCATTGACTGAGACGACTACAGAAACGCTGACAGAGGCTGCGACTCCGACTGAGGCATATAGGTGTAGATATAGGCATAGAGAAAGCAGCAGACCCCCAACCAACAGTGGCAGCGACTGAGACGCCCACAGAGACGCTGACAGAGACTGCGCCGCCAACTGAGACGCCGATGAGGGAGAGAGGAGTAGATATAGGCATAGAGAAGGTAGCAGACTCTCCAATCGAGAGCGGCAACTTTCTCAGACGCCTACAGATACGATGACAGAGGCTGCGACGCCGACTGAGGCAGATAGGGGTGGATATAGGCATAGATAAGGCAGCAGACCCCTCAATCGACAACGGCAGCGACTGGGACGCCTACAGATACGATGACAGAGGCTGCGACGCCGACTGAGACGCCGACTGAGACGCCGACTGAGGCAGATAAGGGTGGATATAGGCATAGAGAAGCAGAAAACTCCTCAATCGACAGCGGCAACGACTCAGACGCCTACAGAGACGCTGACAGAGGCTGCGACGCCTACTGAGGCAGATAGGGGTAGATATAGGCATAGAGAAGGCAGCAGACCCCTCAATCGACAGCGGCTGCGACGCCGACTGAGACGCCGACTGAGGCAGATAGGGGTAGATATAGGTATAGAGAAGGCGGCAGACCGCCAAATCGACAGCGGCAGCAACTGAGACGCCTTCAGAGACGCTGACAGAGGCTGCGACGACGACTGAGTCGCCAACTGAGGCAGATAGGGGTAGATATAGGCATAGAGAAGGCAAGCAGATCCCCCAATCGACAGTGGCAGCGACTGAGACGCCTACAGATACGATGACAGAAGCTGCGACGCCGACTGAGACGCTGACTGAGGCAGATAGGGGTGGATATAGGCATAGAGAAGGCAGCAGACCCCCAACCGACAGTGGCAGCGACTGAGACGCCTACAGATACGATGACAGAAGCTGCGACGCCGACTGAGACGCCGATGAGGGAGAGAGGAGTAGATATAGGCATAGAGAAGGTAGCAGACCCTCCAATCGACAGCGGCAACGACTCAGACGCCTACAGAGACGCAGACAGAGGCTGCGACGCCGACTGAGACGCTGACTGAGGCAGATAGGGGTGGATATAGGCATAGAGAAGGCAGCAGACCCCTCAATCGACAGCGACAGCGACTGAGACGCCTACAGATACGATGACAGAGGCTGCGACGCCGACTGAGATGCCGACTGAGGCAGATAGGAGTGGATATAGGTATAGAGAAAGCAGAAAACTCCTCAATCGACAGCAGCAACGACTGAGACGCCTACAGAAACGCTAACAGATGCTGCAACGCCGACTGAGGCAGATAGGGGTAGATATATGCATAGAGAAGGCAGCTGACCCCCAAATCGACAGCGGCAGCAACTGAGACGCTTTCAGAGACGCTAACAGAGGCTGCGACGCCAACTGAGGCAGATTGGGGTAGATATATTCAAAGAGAAGGCACCAGACCCCCAATCGACAGCGGCAGCGACTGAGACGCCTACAGAAACGCTGACAAAGGCTGCGACGCCGACTGAGACGCCGACTGAGGCAGATAGGGGTAGATATAGGCACAGAGAAGGCAGCAGACCTCTCAATCGGCAGCGGCAGCGACTAAGACGCCTACAGAGACGCTGACAGAGGCTGCAACGCCGACTGAGACGCCGACTGAGGCAGATAGGGGTAGATATAGGCACAGAGAAGCCAGCAGACCCCTCAATTGGCAGCGGCAGCGACTAAGACGCCTACAGAGACGCTGGCAGAGGCTGCGACACCGACTGAGACACCGACTGAGGCAGATAGGGGCAGATATATGCATAGAGAAGGCAGCAGACCCCTCAATCGACAGCGGCAGCGACTGAGATGCCTTCAGAAACGCTGACAGAGGCTGCGACGCCGACGGTAGATATATGCATAGAGAAGGCAGCAGATCCCCCAATCGACTGTGGCAGCGACTGAGACGACTACAGAAACGCTGACAGAGGCTGCGACACCGACTGAGGCAGAGAGGTGTAGATATAGGGATAGAGAATGCTGCAGACCCCCAACCAACAGTGGCAGCGACTGAGACGCCCACAGAGACGCTGACAGAGGCTGCGACGCCAACTGCCCCGCCGATGAGGGAAAGTGGAGTAGATATAGGCATAGAGAAGGTAGCAGACCCTCCAATCGAGAGCGGCAACGACTCAGACGCCTACAGAGACGCTGACAGAGGCTGCGACGCCGACTGAGACGCCGACTGAGACGCCGACTGAGGCAGATAGGGGTGGATATAGGCATAGATAAGGCAGCAGACCCCTCAATCGACAACGGCAGCGACTGAGACGCCTACAGATACGATGACAGAAGCTGCGACGCCGACTGAGACGCCGACTGAGGCAGATAGGGGTGGATATAGGCATAGAGAAGGCAGCAGACCCCTCAATCAACAGCGACAGCGACTGAGACGCCTACAGATACGATGACAGAGGCTGCGACGCCGACTGAGATGCCGACTGAGGCAGATAGGAGTGGATATAGGTATAGAGAAAGCAGAAAACTCCTCAATCGACAGCAGCAGCGACTGAGACGCCTACAGAAACGCTAACAGATGCTGCGACGCCGACTGAGGCAGATAGGGGTAGATATATGCATAGAGAAGGCAGCAGACCCCCAAATCGACAGCGGCAGCAACTGAGACGCTTTCAGAGACGCTGAAAGTGGCTGCGACGCCGACTGAGGCAGATAGGGGTAGATATAGGCAAAGAGAAGGCACCAGACCCCCAATCGACAGCGGCAGCGACTGAGACGCCTACAGAAACGCTGACAAAGGCTGCGACGCCGACTGAGACGCCGACTGAGGCAGATAGGGGTAGATATAGGCACAGAGAAGGAAGCAGAACCCTCAATCGGCAGCGGCAGCGACTAAGACGCCTACAGAGACGCTGACAGAGGCTGCGACGCCGACTGAGACGCCGACTGAGGCAGATAGGGGTAGATATAGGCACAGAGAAGGCAGCAGACCCCTCAATTGGCAGCGGCAGCGACTAAGACGCCTACAGAGACGCTGGCAGAGGCTGCGACGCCGACTGAGACACCGACTGAGGCATATAGGGGTAGATATATGCATAGAGAAGGCAGCAGACCCCTCAATCGACAACGGCAGCGACTGAGACGCCTTCAGAAACGCTGACAGAGGCTGCGACGCCAACTGAGGCAGATAGGGGTAGATATAGGCATAGAGAAGGCACCAGACCCCCAATCGACAGCGGCAGCGACTGAGACGACTACAGAAACGCTGACAGAGGCTGCGAAGCCGACTGAGGCAGATAGGGGTAGATATAGGCATAGAGAAGGCAGCAGACACCCCAATCGACAGCGGCAGTGTCTGAGACGCCTTCAGAGACGCTGACAGAGGCTGCGACGCCGACTGAGTCGTCAACTGAGGAAGATAGGGGTAGATATATGCATAGAGAAGGCAGCAGATCCCCCAATCGACTGTGGCAGCGACTGAGACGACTACAGAAACGCTGACAGGGGCTGCGACGCCAACTGCCCCGCCGATGAGGGAAAGTGGAGTAGATATAGGCATAGAGAAGGTAGCAGACCCTCCAATCGAGAGCGGCAACGACTCAGACGCCCACAGAGACGCTGACAGAGGCTGCGACGCCGACTGAGACGCCGACTGAGGCAGATAGGGGTGGATATAGGCATAGATAAGGCAGCAGACCCCTCAATCGACAACGGCAGCGACTGAGACGCCTACAGATACAATGACAGAGGCTGCGACGCCGACTGAGACGCCGACTGAGGTGGATATAGGCATAGAGAAAGCAGAAAACTCCTCAATCGACAGCGGCAACGACTCAGACGCATACGGAGACGCTGATAGAGGCTGCGACGCCTACTGAGGCAGATAGGTGTAGATATAGGCATAGAGAAAGCAGCAGACCCCCAACCGACAGTGGCAGCGACTGAGACGCTGCGACGCCGACTGAGACGCCGATGAGGGAGAGAGGAGTAGATATAAGCATAGAGAAGGTAGCAGACACTCCAATCGACAGCGGCAACGACTCAGACGCCTACAGAGACGCTGACAGAGGCTGCAACGCCCACTGAGGCAGATAGGGGTAGATATAGGCATAGAGAAGGTAGCAGACCCCCCAATCGACAGCGGCAGCGACTGAGACGCCTACAGATACGATGACATAAGCTGCGACGCCGACTGAGACGCCGACTGAGGCAGATAGGGGTGGATATAGGCATAGAGAAGGCAGCAGACCCCTCAATCGACAGCGACAGCGACTGAGACGCCTACAGATACGATGACAGAGGCTGCGACGGCGACTGAGGCAGATAGGGGTAGATATACGCATAGAGAAGGTAGCAGACCCTCCAATCGACAGCGGCAACGACTCGGACGCCTACAGAGACGCTGACAGAGGCTGCGACGCCTACTGAGGCAGATAGGGGTAGATATAGGCATAGAGAAGGCAGCAGACCCCTCAATCGACAGCGGCTGCGACGCCGACTGAGACGCCGACTGAGGCAGATAGGCGTAGATATAGGCATAGAGAAGGCAGCAGATCCCCCAATCGACAGTGGCAGCGTCTGAGACGACTACAGAAATGCTGACAGAGGCTGCGACACCGACTGAGGCAGATAGGTGTAGATATAGGCATAGAGAAAGCAGCAGACCCCCAACCGACAGTGGCAGCGATTGAGACGCCCACAGAGACACTGACAGAGGCTGCGACGCCGACTGAGACGCCGATGAGGGAGAGAGGAGTAGATATAGGCATAGAGAAGGTAGCAGACCCTCCAATCGACAGCGGCAACGACTCAGACGCCTACAGAGACGCTGACAGAGGCTGCGACGCCCACTGAGGCATATAGGGGTAGATATAGGCATAGAGAAGGTAGCAGACCCCCCAATCGACAGCGGCAGCGACTGAGATTCCTACAGATACGATGACAGCGGCTGCGACGCCGACTGAGACGCCGACTGAGGCAGATAGGGGTGGATATAGGCATAGAGAAGGCAGCAGACCCCTCAATCGACAGCGACAGCGACTGAGACGCCTACAGATACGACGACAGAGGCTGCGACGCCGACTGAGACGCCGCCTGAGGCAGATAGGGATAGATATAGGCACAGAGAAGGCAGCAGATCCCTCAATTGGCAGCGGCAGCGACTAAGACGCCTACAGAGACGCTGACAGAGGCTGCGACGCCGACTGAGACGCCGACTGAGGCAGATAGGGGTAGATATATGCATAGAGAAGGCAGCAGACCCCCAATCGACAGCGGCAGCGACTGAGACGACTACAGAAACGCTGACAGAGGCTGCGAAGCCGACTGAGTCGCCGACTGAGGCAGATAGTGGTAGATATATGCATAGAGAAGGCAGCAGATCCCCCAATCGACTGTGGCAGCGACTGAGACGACTACAGAAACGCTGACAGAGGCTGCGATGCCGACTGAGGCAGATAGGGGTAGATATAGGCATAGAGAAGGCACCAGACCCCCAATCGACAGCGGCAGCGACTGAGACGACTACAGAAACGCTGACAGAGGCTGCGAAGCCGACTGAGTCGCCGACTGAGGCAGATAGTGGTAGATATATGCATAGAGAAGGCAGTAGATCCCCCAATCGACTGTGGCAGCGACTGAGACGACTACAGAAACGCTGACAGAGGCTGCGACACCGACTGAGGCAGATAGGGGTAGATATAGGCATAGAGAAAGCAGCAGACCCCCAACCGACAGTGGCAGCGACTGAGACGCCTACAGATACGATGACAGAGGCTGCGACGGCTGCGGCGGCGACTGAGGCAGATAGGGGTAGACCCCCATTATCGACAGCGGCAGCGACTGAGACGCCTACAGATACGATGACAGAGGCTGCGACGCCGACAGAGACGCCGACTGAGGGAGAGAGGAGTAGATATAGGCATAGAGAAGGTAGCAGACCCTCCAATCGACAGCGGCAACGACTCAGACGCCTACAGATACGATGACAGAGGCTGCGACGCCGACAGAGACGCCGACTGAGGCAGATAGGGGTGGATATAGGCATAGAGAAGGCAGCAGACCCCTCAATCGACAGCGACATCGACTGAGACGCCTACAGATAAGATGACAGAGGCTGCGACGGCTGCGGCGGCGACTGAGGCAGATAGGGGTAGACCCCCATTATCGACAGCGGCAGCGACTGAGACGCCTACAGATACGATGACAGAGGCTGCGACGCCGACAGAGACGCCGACTGAGGCAGATAGGGGTGGATATAGGCATAGAGAAGGCAGCAGACCCCTCAATCGACAGCGACATCGACTGAGACGCCTACAGACACGATGACAGAGGCTGCGACGGCTGCGGCGGCGACTGAGGCAGATAGGGGTAGACCCCCATTATCGACAGCGGAAGGGACTGAGACGCCTACAGAGACGCTAACAGAGGCTGCGACGCAAACTGCCCCGCCGATGAGGGAAAGTGGAGTAGATATAGGCATAGAGAAGGTAGCAGACCCTCCAATCGAGAGCGGCAACGACTCAGACGCCTACAGAGACGCTGACAAAGGCTGCGACGCCCACTGAGGCAGATAGGGGTAGATATAGGCATAGAGAAAGCAGCAGACCCCCAACCGACAGTGGCAGCGACTGAGACGGTGCGACGCCGACTGAGACGCCGATGAGGGAGAGAGGAGTAGATATAGGCATAGAGAAGGTAGCAGACCCTCCAATCGACAGCGGCAACGACTCAGACGCCTACAGATACGATGACAGAGGCTGCGACGCCGACAGAGACACCGACTGAAGCAGATAGGGGTGGATATAGGCATAGAGAAGGCAGCAGACCCCTCAATCGACAGCGACATCGACTGAGACGCCTACAGATACGATGACAGAGGCTGCGACGGCTGCGGCGGCGACTGAGGCAGATAGGGGTAGACCCCCATTATCGACAGCGGCAGCGACTGAGACGCCTACAGATACGATGACAGAGGCTGCGACGCCGACAGAGACGCCGACTGAGGCAGATAGGGGTGGATATAGGCATAGAGAAGGCAGCAGACCCCTCAATCGACAGCGACATCGACTGAGACGCCTACAGACACGATGACAGAGGCTGCGACGGCTGCGGCGGCGACTGAGGCAGATAGGGGTAGACCCCCATTATCGACAGCGGAAGGGACTGAGACGCCTACAGAGACGCTAACAGAGGCTGCGACGCCGACTGAGGCAGATAGGGGTAGATATACGCATAGAGAAGGTAGCAGACCCTCCAATCGACAGCGGCAACGACTCAGACGCCTACAGAGACGCTGAAAGAGGCTGCGACGCTTACTGAGGCAAATAGGGGTAGATATAGGCATAGAGAAGGCAGCAGACCCCTCAATCGACAGCGGCTGCGACGCCGACTGAGACGCCGACTGAGGCAGATAGGGGTAGATATAGGCATAGAGAAGGCAGCAGATCCCCCAATCGACAGTGGCAGCGACTGGGACGACTACAGAAATGCTGACAGAGGCTGTGACACCGACTGAGGCAGATAGGTGAAGATATAGGCATAGAGGAAGCAAAAGACCCCCAACCGACAGTGGCAGCGACTGAGACGCCCACAGAGACGCTTACAGAGGCTGCGACGCCGACTGAGACGCCGATGAGGGAGAGAGGAGTAGATATAGGCATAGAGAAGGTGGCAGACCCTCCAATCGACAGCGGCAGCGACTCAGACACCTACAGAGACGCTGACAGAGGCTGCGACGCCCACTGAGGCAGATAGGGGTAGATATAGGCATAGAGAAGGCAGCAGACCCCCCAATCGACAGCGGCAGCGACTGAGACGCCTACAGATACGATGACAGGGGCTGCGACGCCGACTGAGACGCCGACTGAGGAAGATAGGGGTGGATATGGGCATAGAGAAGGCAGCAGACCCCTCAATCGACAGCGGCAGCGACTGAGACGCTTACAGATATGATGACAGAGGCTGCGACGCCGAGTGAGACGCCGACTGAGGCAGATAGGGGTATATATAGGCATAGAGAAGGCAGCAGACCCCCAAATCGACAGCGGCAGCAACTGAGACGCCTTCAGAGACGCTGACAGAGGCTGCGACGCCGACTGAGACGCCGACTGAGACGCCTACAGAGACGCGAACAGAGGCTGCGACGCCGACAGAGAAGCCGACTGAGGCAGATTGGGGTAGATATAGGCAAAGAGAAGGCAGCAGACCCCTCAATCGACTGCGGCAGCGACTAAGACGATTTCAGAGACGCTGACAGAGGCTGCGACGCCGACTGAGACACCGACTGAGGCAGATAGGGGTAGATATAGGCATAGAGAAGGCACCAGACCCCCAATCGACAGCGGCAGCGACTGAGACGACTACAGAAACGCTGACAGAGGCTGCGACGCCGACTGAGGCAGATAGGGGTAGATATAGGCATAGAGAAGGCAGCAGACCCCCAATCGACACCGGCAGCGACTGAGACGCCTACAGAAACGCTGACAAAGGCTGCGACGCCGACTGAGACGCCGACTGAGGCAGAGAGGGGTAGATATAGGCATAGAGAAGGCACCAGACCCCCAATCGACAGCGGCAGCGACTGAGACGACTACAGAAACGCTGACAGAGGTTGTGACGCCGACTGAGGCAGATAGGGGTAGATATAGTCATAGAGAAGGCAGCAGACCCCCAATCGACACCGGCAGCGACTGAGACGACTACAGAAACGCTGACACAGGCTGCAAAGCCGACTGAGACAGATAGGGGTAGATATAGGCATAGAGAAGGCAGCAGACCCCCCAATCGACAGCGGCAGCGTCTGAGACGCCTTCAGAGACGCTGACAGAGGCTGCGACGCCAACTGAGGCAGATAGGGGTAGATATATGCATAGAGATGGCAGCAGACCCCCCAATTGACAGCGGCAGCGACTGATACGCCTACAGATACGATGACAGAGGTTGCGACGCCGACTGAGGCAGATAGGGGTGGATATAGGCATATAGAAAGCAGAAAACTCCTCAATCGACAGCGGCAACGACTCAGACGCCTACAGAGACGCTGACAGAGGCTCCGACGCCTACTGAGGCAGATAGGGGTAGATATATGCATAGAGAAGGCAGCAGACCCCTCAATCGACAGCGGCAGCGACTGATACGCCCACAGAGACGCTGACAGAGGCTGCGACGCCAACTGCCCCGCCGATGAGGGAGAGAGGAGTAGATATAGGCATAGAGAAGGTAGCAGACCCTCCAATCGAGAGCGGCAACGAATTAGACGCCTACAGCGACGCTGACAAAGGCTGCGACGCCGACTGAGGCAGATAGGGGTAGATATATGCATAGAGATGGCAGCAGACCCCCCAACTGACAGCGGCAGCGACTGATACGCCCACAGAGACGCTGACAGAGGCTGCGACGCCAACTGCCCCGCCGATGAGGGAGAGAGGAGTAGATATAGGCATAGAGAAGGTAGCAGACCCTCCAATCGAGAGCGGCAACGAATTAGACGCCTACAGAGACGCTGACAAAGGCTGCGACGCCGATTGAGGCAGATAGGGGTAGATATATGCATAGAGATGGCAGCAGACCCCCCAATTGACAGCGGCAGCGACTGATACGCCTACAGATACGATGACAGAGGCTGCGACGCCGACTGAGACGCCGACTGAGGCAGTAGGGGTGGATATAGGCATAGATAAGGCAGCAGACCCCTCAATCGACAACGGCAGCGACTGAGACGCCTACAGATACGATGACAGAGGTTGCGACGCCGACTGAGACGCCGACTGAGGCAGATAGGGGAGGATATAGGCATATAGAAAGCAGAAAACTCCTCAATCGACAGCGGCAACGACTCAGACGCCTACAGAGACGCTGACAGAGGCTCCGACGCCTACTGAGGCAGATAGGTGTAGATATAGGCATAGAGAAAGCAGCAGACCCCCAACCGACAGTGGCAGCGACTGAGACGCCGCGACGCCGATTGAGACGCCGATGAGGGAGAGAGGAGTAGATATAGGCGTAGAGAAGGTAGCAGACCCTAAAATCGACAGCGGCAACGACTCAGACGCCTACAGAGACGCTGACAGAGGCTGCGACGCCCACTGAGGCAGATAGGGGTAGATATAGGCATAGAGAAGGTAGCAGACACCCCAATCGACAGCGGCAGCGACTGAGACGCCTACAGATACGATGACAGAGGCTGCGACGCCGACTGAGACGCCGACTGAGGCAGATAGGGGTGGATATAGGCATAGAGAAGGCAGCAGACCCCTCAATCGACAGCGACAGCGACTGAGATGCCTACAGATACGATGACAGAGGCTGCGACGGCTGCGGCGGCGACTGAGGCAGATAGGGGTAGACCCCCATTATCGACAGCGGAAGGGACTGAGACGCCTACAGAGACGCTAACAGAGGCTGCGCCGCCGACTGAGGCAGATAGGTGTAGATATAGGCATAGAGAAAGCAGCAGACCCCCAACCGACAGCGGCAACGACTCAGACGCCTACAGAGACGCTGACAGAGGCTGCGACGCCCACTGAGGCAGATAGGGGTAGATATAGGCATAGAGAAGGCAGCAGACCCCCCAATCGACAGCGGCAGTGACTGAGGCACCTACAGATACGATGACAGAGGCTGCGACGCCGACTGAGGCAGATAGGGGTGGATATAGGCATAGAGAAAGCAGAAAACTCCTCAATCGACAGCGGCAGTGACTGAGACACCTACAGAGATGCTGACAGAGGCTGCGAAGCCGACTGATGCATATAGGGGTAGATATAGCCATAGAGATGGCAGCAGACCCCCCAATCGATAGCGGCAGCGGCTAAAACGCCTACAGTTACGCTGACAGAGGCTGCGACGCCGACTGAGGCAGATAGGGGTAGATATAGGAATAGAGAAGGCAGCAGACCCCCAAATCGACAGCGGCAGCAACTGAGACGCCTTCAGAGACACTGACAGAGGCTGCGACGCCGACTGAGAAGCCGACTGAGACGCCTACAGAGACGCGAACAGAGGCTACGACGCCGACTGAGACGCCGACTGAGGCAGATTGGGGTAGATATAGGCAAAGAGAAGGCAGCAGACCCCTCAATCGACAGCAGCAGCGACTAAGACGCTTTCAGAGACGCTGACAGAGGCTGCGACGCCGACTGAGACGCCGACTGAGGCAGATAGGCATAGAGAAGGCACCAGACCCTCAATCGACAGCGGCAGCGACTGAGACGACTACAGAAACGCTGACAGAGGCTGCGAAGCCCACTGAGGCAAATAGGGGTAGCTATAGGCATAGAGAAGGCAGCAGACCCCCAATCGACAGCGGCAGCGACTGAGACGCCTACAGAAAATCTGACAAAGGCTGCGACGCCGACTGAGACGCCGACTGAGGCAGATAGGGATAGATATAGGCACAGATAAGGCAGCAGACCCCTCAATCGGCAGCAGCAGCGACTGAGACTCCTTCAGAGACGCTGACAGAGGCTGCGGCTCTGACTGAGGCAGATAGGGTTACATATAGGCATAGAGAAGACCCCCCAATCCACAACGGCAGCGACTGAGACTCCTACAGAAACGCTGACAGAGGCTGGGACGCCGACTGAGGCAGATAGGGGTAGATATAGGCATAGAGAAGGCAGCAGACCCCCCAATCGACAGCGGCAGCGAGTGAGACGCGTTCAGAGACGCTGACAGAGGCTGCGACGCCGACTGAGACGCCGACTGAGGCAGTTAGGGGTAGATATATGCATAGAGAAAGCAGCAGATCCCCCAATCGACTGTGGCAGCGACTGAGACGACTACAGAAACGCTGACAGAGGCTGCGACACCGACTGAGGCATATAGGTGTAGATATAGGCATAGAGAAAGCAGCAGACCCCCAACCAACAGTGGCAGCGACTGAGACGCCCACAGAGACGCTGACAGAGGCTGAGACGCCAACTGAGACGCCGATGAGTAAGAGAGGAGTAGGTATAGGCATAGAGAAGGTAGCAGACTCCCCAATCGACAGCGGCAGCGACTGAGACGACTACAGAAACGCTGACAGAGGCTGCGAAGCCGACTGAGGCAGATAGGGGTAGATATAGGCATAGAGAAGGCAGCAGACCCCCCAATCGACAGCGGCAGCGTCTGAGACGCCTTCAGAGACACTGACAGAGGCTGCGACGCCGACTGAGTCGCCGACTGAGGCAGATAGGGGTAGATATATGCATAGAGAAAGCAGCAGATCTCCCAATCGACTGTGGCAGCGACTGAGACGACTACAGAAACGCTGACAGAGGCTGCGACACCGACTGAGGCATATAGGTGTAGATATAGGCATAGAGAAAGCAGCAGACCCCCAACCAACAGTGGCAGCGACTGAGACGCCCACAGAGACGCTGACAGAGGCTGCGACGCCAACTGAGACGCCGACTGAGGCAGATAGGGGTGGATATAGGCATAGATAAGGCAGCAGACCCCTCAATCGACAACGGCAGCGACTGAGACGCCTACAGATACGATGACAGACGCTGCGACGCCGACTGAGGCAGATAAGGGTGGATATAGGCATAGAGAAAGCAGAAAACTCCTCAATCGACAGCGGCAACGACTCAGACGCCTACAGAGACGCTGACAGAGGCTGCGACGCCCACTGAGGCAAATAGGTTTAGATATAGGCATAGAGAAAGCAGCAGACCCCCAACCAACAGTGGCAGCGACTGATTCGCCTACAGAGACGCTGACACAGGCTGCGACGCCGACTGAGACGCCGACTGGGGCAGATGGGGATAGATATAGGCATAGAGAAGGTAGCAGACCCTAAAATCGACAGCGGCAACGACTCAGACGCCTACAGAGACGCTGACAGAGGCTGCGACGCCCACTGAGGCAGATAGGGGTAGATATAGGCATAGAGAAGGTAGCAGACACCCCAATCGACAGCGGCAGCGACTGAGACGCCTACAGATACGATGACAGAGGCTGCGACGCCGACTGAGACGCCGACTGAGGCAGATAGGGGTGGATATAGGCATAGAGAAGGCAGCAGACCCCTCAATCGACAGCGACAGCGCTGAGACGCCTACAGATACGATGACAGAGGCTGCGACGGCTGCGGCGGCGACTGAGGCAGATAGGGGTAGACCCCCATTATCGACAGCGGAAGGGACTGAGACGCCTACAGAGACGCTAACAGAGGCTGCGACGCCGACTGAGGCAGATAGGGGTAGATATACGCATAGAGAAGGTAGCAGACCCTCCAATCGACAGCGGCAACGAATCAGACGCCTACAGAGACGCTGACAGAGGCTGCGACGCCTACTGAGGCAGATAGGGGTAGATATATGCATAGAGAAGGCAGCAGACCCCTCAATCGACAGCGGCCACGACGCCGACTGAGACGCCGACTGAGGCAGATAAGGGTTGATATAGGCATAGAGAAGGCAGCAGATCCCCCAATCGACAGTGGCAGCGACTGAGACGACTACAGAAATGCTGACAGAGGCTGCGACACCGACTTTGGCAGATAGGTGTAGATATAGGCATAGAGAAAGCAGCAGACCCCCAACCGACAGCGGCAACGACTCAGACGCCTACAGAGACGCTGACAGAGGCTGCGACGCCCACTGAGGCAGATAGGGGTAGATATAGGCATAGAGAAGGCAGCAGACCCCCCAATCGACAGCGGCAGCGACTGAGGCACCTACAGATACGATGACAGAGACTGCGACGCCGACTGAGGCAGATAGGGGTGGATATAGGCATAGAGAAAGCAGAAAACTCCTCAATCGACAGCGGCAGTGACTGAGACACCTACAGAGATGCTGACAGAGGCTGCGAAGCCGACTGATGCATATAGGGGTAGATATAGCCATAGAGATGGCAGCAGACCCCCCAGTCGATAGCGGCAGCGGCTAAAACGCCTACAGTTACGCTGACAGAGGCTGCGACGCCGACTGCGGCAGATAGGGGTAGATATAGGAATAGAGAAGGCAACAGACCCCCAAATCGACAGCGGCAGCAACTGAGACGCCTTCAGAGACGCTGACAGAGGCTGCGACGCCGACTGAGAAGCCGACTGAGACGCCTACAGAGACGCGAACAGAGGCTGCGACGCCGACTGAGACGCCGACTGAGGCAGATTGGGGTAGATATAGGCAAAGAGAAGGCAGCAGACCCCTCAATCGACAGCAGCAGCGACTAAGACGCTTTCAGAGACGCTGACAGAGGCTGCGACGCCGACTGAGACGCCGACTGAGGCAGATAGGCATAGAGAAGGCACCAGACCCTCAATCGACAGCGGCAGCGACTGAGACGACTACAGAAACGCTGACAGAGGCTGCGACGCCGACTGAGGCAGATAGGGGTAGCTATAGGCATAGAGAAGGCAGCAGACCCCCAATCGACAGCGGCAGCGACTGAGACGCCTACAGAAAATCTGACAAAGGCTGCGACGCCGACTGAGACGCCGACTGAGGCAGATAGGGGTAGATATAGGCACAGATAAGGCAGCAGACCCCTCAATCGGCAGCGGCAGCGACTGAGACTCCTTCAGAGACGCTGACAGAGGCTGCGGCTCTGACTGAGGCAGATAGGGCTACATATAGGCATAGAGAAGACCCCCCAATCCACAACGGCAGCGTCTGAGACTCCTACAGAAACGCTGACAGAGGCTGGGACGCCGACTGAGTCAGATAGGGGTGATATAGGCATAGAGAGGGCAACAGGCTCCAAATCGACAGCGGCAACGACTGACACGCCTACAGAGACGCTGACAGAGACTGCGACGCCGACTGAGTCGCCGACTGAGGCAGATAGGGGTAGATATATGCATAGAGAAAGCAGCAGATCCCCCAATCGACTGTGGCAGCGACTGAGACGACTACAGAAACGCTAACAGAGGCTGCGACACCGACTGAGGCATATAGGTGTAGATATAGGCATAGAGAAAGCAGCAGACCCCCAACCAACAGTGGCAGCGACTGAGACGCCCACAGAGACGCTGACAGAGGCTGAGACGCCAACTGAGACGCCGATGAGTAAGAGAGGAGTAGGTATAGGCATAGAGAAGGTAGCAGACTCCCCAATCGACAGCGGCAGCGACTGAGACGACTACAGAAACGCTGACAGAGGCTGCGAAGCCGACTGAGGCAGATAGGGGTAGATATAGGCATAGAGAAGGCAGCAGACCCCCCAATCGACAGCGGCAGCGTCTGAGACGCCTTCAGAGACACTGACAGAGGCTGCGACGCCGACTGAGGCAGATAAGGGTGGATATAGGCATAGAGAAAGCAGAAAACTCCTCAATCGACAGCGGCAACGACTCAGACGCCTACAGAAACGCTGACAGAGGCTGCGACACCGACTGAGGCATATATGTGTAGATATAGGCATAGAGAAAGCAGCAGACCCCCAACCAACAGTGGCAGCGACTGAGACGCCCACAGAGACGCTGACAGAGGCTGCGACGCCAACTGAGACGCCGACTGAGGCAGATAGGGGTGGATATAGGCATAGATAAGGCAGCAGACCCCTCAATCGACAACGGCAGCGACTGAGACGCCTACAGATACGATGACAGAGGCTGCGACGCCGACTGAGGCAGATAAGGGTGGATATAGGCATAGAGAAAGCAGAAAACTCCTCAATCGACAGCGGCAACGACTCAGACGCCTACAGAGACGCTGACAGAGGCTGCGACGCCCACTGAGGCAAATAGGTTTAGATATAGGCATAGAGAAAGCAGCAGACCCCCAACCAACAGTGGCAGCGACTGATTCGCCTACAGAGACGCTGACACAGGCTGCGACGCCGACTGAGACGCCGACTGGGGCAGATAGGGATAGATATAGGCATAGAGAAGGTAGCAGACCCTCCAATCGAGAGCGGCAACGACTCAGACGCCTACAGAGACGCTGACAGAGGCTGCGACGCCTACTGAGGCAGATAGGGGTAGATATAGGCATAGAGAAGGCAGCAGACCCCTCAATCGACAGCGGCTGCGACGCCGACTGAGACGCCGACTGAGGTAGATAGGGGTAGATATAGGCATAGAGAAGGCAGCAGACCCCCAAATCGACAGCGGCAGCGACTGAGACACCTTCAGAAACGCTGACAGAGGCTGCGACGCCGACTGAGTCGCCGACTGAGGCAGATAGGGGTAGATATAGGCATAGAGAAGGCAAGCAGATCACCCAATCGACAGTGGCAGCGACTGAGACGACTACAGAAATGCTGACAGAGGCTGCGACACCGTCTGAGGCAGATAGGTGTAGATATAGGCATAGAGAAAGCAGCAGACCCCCAACCGACAGTGGCAGCGACTGAGACGCTGCGACGCCGACTGAGACGCCGATGAGGGAGAGAGGAGTGGATATATGCATAGAGAAGGTAGCAGACCCTCCAATCGACAGCGGCAACGACTCAGACGCCTACAGAGACGCTGACAGAGGCTGCGACGCCCACTGAGGCAGGTAGGGGTAGATAGACGCATAGAGAAGGCAGCAGACCCCCCAATCGACAGCGGCAGCGACTGAGACGCCTACAGATACGATGACAGAGGCTGCGACGCCGACTGAGACGCCGACTGAGGCAGATAGGGGTGGATATAGGCATAGAGAAGGCAGCAGGCTCCAAATCGACAGCGGCAACGACTGACACGCCTACAGAGACGCTGACAGAGCCTGCGACGCCGACTGAGGCGCCGACTGAGGCAGTTAGGGGTAGATATAGGCATAGAGAAGGCAGCAGACCCCTCAATCGACAGCGGCAGCGACTGAGACGCCTTCAGAAACGCTGACAGAGTCTGCGACGCCGTCTGAGGCAGATAGGGGTAGATATAGGCATAGAGAAGGCACCAGACCCCCAATCGACAGCGGCAGCGACTGAGACGACTACAGAAACGCTGACAGAGGCTGCGACGCCGACTGAGTCGCCGACTGAGGCAGATAGGGGTAGATATATACATGGAGAAAGCAGCAGATCCCCCAATCGACTGTGGCAGCGACTGAGACGACTACAGAAACGCTGACAGAGGATGCGACACCGACTGAGGCATATAGGCGTAGATATAGGCATAGAGAAAGCAGCAGACCCCCAACCAACAGTGGCAGCGACTGAGACGCCCACAGAGACGCTGACAGAGGCTGCGACGCCAGCTGAGACGCCGATGAGGGAGAGAGGAGTAGATATAGGCATAGAGAAGGTAGCAGACCCTCCAATCGAGAGCGGCAACGACTCAGACGCCTACAGGGACGCTGACAGAGGCTACGACGCCCACTGAGGCAGATAGGGGTAGATATAAGCATAGAGAAGGCAGCAGACCCCCCAATCGACAGCGGCAGCGACTGAGACGCCTACAGATACGATGACAGAGGCTGCGACAACGACTGAGACGCCGACTGAGGCAGATAGGGGTGGATATAGGCATAGATAAGGCAGCAGACCCCTCAATCGACAACGGCAGCGACTGAGACGCCTACAGATACGATGACAGAGGCTGCGACGCCGACTGAGGCAGATAAGGGTGGATATAGGCATAGAGAAAGCAGAAAACTCCTCAATCGACAGCGGCAATGACTCAGACGCCTACAGAGACGCTGACAGAGGCTGCGACGCCCACTGAGGCAGATAGGTGTAGATATAGGCATAGAGAAAGCAGCAGACCCCCAACCAACAGTGGCAGCGACTGAGACGCCCACAGAGACGCTGACAGAGGCTGCGACGCCAACTGAGACGCCGATGAGGGAGAGAGGAGTAGATATAGGCATAGAGAAGGTAGCAGACCCTCCAATCGAGAGCGGCAACGACTCAGACGCCTACAGAGACGCTGACAGAGGCTGCGGCGCCCACTGAGGCAGATAGGGGTAGATATAAGCATAGAGAAGGCAGCAGACCCCCAATCGACAGCGGCAGCGACTGAGACGCCTACAGATACGATGACAGTGGCTGCGACGCCGACTGAGAAGCCGACTGAGGCAGATAGGGGTGGATATAGGCATAGATAGGGCAGCAGACCCCTCAATCAACAACGGCAGCGACTGAGACGCCTATAGATACGATGACAGAGGCTGCGACGCCGACTGAGGCAGATAAGGGTGGATATAGGCATAGAGAAGGCAGCAGACCCCTCAATCGACAACGGCAGCGACTGAGACTCGTACAGAAACGCTGACAGAGGCTGCGACGCTGACTGAGACGCTGACTGAGGCAGTTAGGGGTAGATATAGGCATAGAGAAGGCAGCAGACCCCTCAATCGACAGCGGCAGCGACGGAGACGCCTTCAGATACGCTGACAGAGGCTGCGACGCCGTCTGAGGCAGATAGGGGGAGATATAGGCATAGAGAAGGCACCAGACCCCCAATCGACAGCGGCAGCGACTGTGACGACTACAGAAACGCTGACAGAGGCTGCGAAGCCGACTGAGGCAGATAGGGGTAGATATAGGCATAGAGAAGGGAGCAGACCCCCAATCGACAGCGGCAGCGTCTGAGACGCCTTCAGAGACGCTGACAGAGGCTGCGACGCCGACTGAGTCGCCGACTGAGGCAGATAGGGGTAGATATATGCATAGAGAAAGCAGCAGATCCCCCAATCGACTGTGGCAGCGACTGAGACGACTACAGAAACGCTGACAGAGGCTGCGACACCGACTGAGGCATATAGGTGTAGATATAGGCATAGAGAAGGCACCAGACCCCCCAATCGACAGCGGCAGCGACTGAGACACCTACAGATACGATGACAGAGGCTGCGACGCCGACTGAGACGCCGACTGAGGAAGATAGGGGTGGATATAGGCATAGAGAAGGCAGCAGACCCCTCAATCGACAGCGGCTGCGACGCCGACTGAGACGCCGACTGAGGCAGATAGGGGTAGATATAGGCATAGAGAAGGCGGCAGACCCCCAAATCGACAGCGGCAGCGACTGAGACGCCTTCAGAGACGCTGACAGAGGCTGCGACGCCGACTGAGTCGCCGACTGAGGCAGATAGGGGTAGATATAGGCATAGAGAAGGCAAGCAGATCCCCCAATCGACAGTGGCAGCGACTGAGACGACTACAGAAATGCTGACAGAGGCTGCGACACCGACTGAGGCAGATAGGTGTAGATATAGGCATAGAGAAAGCAGCAGACCCCCAACCGACAGTGGCAGCGACTGAGACGCTGCGACGCCGACTGAGACGCCGATGAGGGAGAGAGGAGTGGATATAGGCATAGAGAAGGTAGCAGACCCTCCAATCGACAGCGGCAACGACTGAGACGACTACAGAAACGCTGACAGAGGCTGCGACGCCGACTGAGGCAGATAGGTGAAGATATAGGCATAGAGGAAGCAAAAGACCCCCAACCGACAGTGGCAGCGACTGAGACGCCCACAGAGACGCTGACAGAGGCTGCGACGCCGACTGAGACGCCGATGAGGGAGAGAGGAGTAGATATAGGCATAGAGAAGGTGGCAGACCCTCCAATCGACAGCGGCAGCGATTCAGACGCCTACAGAGACGCTGACAGAGGCTGCGACGCCCACTGAGGCAGATAGGGGTAGATATAGGCATAGAGAAGGCAGCAGACCCCCCAATCGACAGCGGCAGCGACTGAGACGCCTACAGATACGATGACAGGGGCTGCGACGCCGACTGAGACGCCGACTGAGGAAGATAGGGGTGGATATGGGCATAGAGAAGGCAGCAGACCCCTCAATCGACAGCGGCAGCGACTGAGACGCTTACAGATATGATGACAGAGGCTGCGACGCCGACTGAGACGCCGACTGAGGCAGATAGGGGTATATATAGGCATAGAGAAGGCAGCAGACCCCCAAATCGACAGCGGCAGCAACTGAGACGCCTTCAGAGACGCTGACAGAGGCTACGACGCCGACTGAGACGCCGACTGAGACGCCTACAGAGACGCGAACAGAGGCTGCGACGCCGACAGAGAAGCCGACTGAGGCAGATTGGGGTAGATATAGGCAAAGAGAAGGCAGCAGACCCCTCAATCGACTGCGGCAGCGACTAAGACGATTTCAGAGACGCTGACAGAGGCTGCGACGCCGACTGAGACGCCGACTGAGGCAGATAGGGGTAGATATAGGCATAGAGAAGGCACCAGACCCCCAATCGACAGCGGCAGCGACTGAGACGACTACAGAAACGCTGACAGAGGCTGCGACGCCGACTGAGGCAGATAGGGGTAGATATAGGCATAGAGAAGGCAGCAGACCCCCAATCGACACCGGCAGCGACTGAGACGCCTACAGAAACGCTGACAAAGGCTGCGACGCCAACTGAGACGCCGACTGAGGCAGAGAGGGGTAGATATAGGCATAGAGAAGGCACCAGACCCCCAATCGACAGCGGCAGCGACTGAGACGACTACAGAAACGCTGACAGAGGTTGTGACGCCGACTGAGGCAGATAGGGGTAGATATAGTCATAGAGAAGGCAGCAGACCCCCAATCGACACCGGCAGCGACTGAGACGACTACAGAAACGCTGACACAGGCTGCAAAGCCGACTGAGACAGATAGGGGTAGATATAGGCATAGAGAAGGCAGCAGACCCCCCAATCGACAGCGGCAGCGTCTGAGACGCCTTCAGAGACGCTGACAGAGGCTGCGACGCCGACTGAGGCAGATAGGGGTAGATATATGCATAGAGATGGCAGCAGACCCCCCAATTGACAGCGGCAGCGACTGATACGCCTACAGATACGATGACAGAGGTTGCGACGCCGACTGAGGCAGATAGGGGTGGATATAGGCATATAGAAAGCAGAAAACTCCTCAATCGACAGCGGCAACGACTCAGACGCCTACAGAGACGCTGACAGAGGCTCCGACGCCTACTGAGGCAGATAGGGGTAGATATATGCATAGAGAAGGCAGCAGACCCCTCAATCGACAGCGGCAGCGACTGATACGCCCACAGAGACGCTGACAGAGGCTGCGACGCCAACTGCCCCGCCGATGAGGGAGAGAGGAGTAGATATAGGCATAGAGAAGGTAGCAGACCCTCCAATCGAGAGCGGCAACGAATTAGACGCCTACAGCGACGCTGACAAAGGCTGCGACGCCGACTGAGGCAGATAGGGGTAGATATATGCATAGAGATGGCAGCAGACCCCCCAATTGACAGCGGCAGCGACTGATACGCCCACAGAGACGCTGACAGAGGCTGCGACGCCAACTGCCCCGCCGATGAGGGAGAGAGGAGTAGATATAGGCATAGAGAAGGTAGCAGACCCTCCAATCGAGAGCGGCAACGAATTAGACGCCTACAGAGACGCTGACAAAGGCTGCGACGCCGATTGAGGCAGATAGGGGTAGATATATGCATAGAGATGGCAGCAGACCCCCCAATTGACAGCGGCAGCGACTGATACGCCTACAGATACGATGACAGAGGCTGCGACGCCGACTGAGACGCCGACTGAGGCAGATAGGGGTGGATATAGGCATAGATAAGGCAGCAGACCCCTCAATCGACAACGGCAGCGACTGAGACGCCTACAGATACGATGACAGAGGTTGCGACGCCGACTGAGACGCCGACTGAGGCAGATAGGGGAGGATATAGGCATATAGAAAGCAGAAAACTCCTCAATCGACAGCGGCAACGACTCAGACGCCTACAGAGACGCTGACAGAGGCTCCGACGCCTACTGAGGCAGATAGGTGTAGATATAGGCATAGAGAAAGCAGCAGACCCCCAACCGACAGTGGCAGCGACTGAGACGCTGCGACGCCGACTGAGACGCCGATGAGGGAGAGAGGAGTAGATATACGCATAGAGAAGGTAGCAGACCCTAAAATCGACAGCGGCAACGACTCAGACGCCTACAGAGACGCTGACAGAGGCTGCGACGCCCACTGAGGCAGATAGGGGTAGATATAGGCATAGAGAAGGTAGCAGACACCCCAATCGACAGCGGCAGCGACTGAGACGCCTACAGATACGATGACAGAGGCTGCGACGCCGACTGAGACGCCGACTGAGGCAGATAGGGGTGGATATAGGCATAGAGAAGCCGGCAGACCCCTCAATCGACAGCGACAGCGACTGAGATGCCTACAGATACGATGACAGAGGCTGCGACGGCTGCGGCGGCGACTGAGGCAGATAGGGGTAGACCCCCATTATCGACAGCGGAAGGGACTGAGACGCCTACAGAGACGCTAACAGAGGCTGCGACGCCGACGGAGGCAGATAGGGGTAGATATACGCATAGAGAAGGTAGCAGACCCTCCAATCGACAGCGGCAACGAATCAGACGCCTACAGAGACGCTGACAGAGGCTGCGACGCCTACTGAGGCAGATAGGGGTAGATATATGCATAGAGAAGGCAGCAGACCCCTCAATCGACAGCGGCCACGACGCCGACTGAGACGCCCACTGAGGCAGATAGGGGTTGATATAGGCATAGAGAAGGCAGCAGATCCCCCAATCGACAGTGGCAGCGACTGAGACGACTACAGAAATGCTGACAGAGGCTGCGACACCGACTGAGGCAGATAGGTGTAGATATAGGCATAGAGAAAGCAGCAGACCCCCAACCGACAGCGGCAACGACTCAGACGCCTACAGAGACGCTGACAGAGGCTGCGACGCCCACTGAGGCAGATAGGGGTAGATATAGGCATAGAGAAGGCAGCAGACCCCCCAAACGACAGCGGCAGCGACTGAGGCACCTACAGATACGATGACAGAGGCTGCGACGCCGACTGAGGCAGATAGGGGTGGATATAGGCATAGAGAAAGCAGAAAACTCCTCAATCGACAGCGGCAGTGACTGAGACACCTACAGAGATGCTGACAGAGGCTGCGAAGCCGACTGAT
Source organism: Clusia tigrina (assembly GCA_920105625.2). Classification (NCBI taxonomy): domain Eukaryota; kingdom Metazoa; phylum Arthropoda; class Insecta; order Diptera; family Clusiidae; genus Clusia; species Clusia tigrina. The sequence goes on along the minus strand of CAKKTE020000530.1, from coordinate 1,043,035 downwards.
GCATATAGGGGTAGATATAGCCATAGAGATGGCAGCAGACCCCCCAATCGATAGCGGCAGCGGCTAAAACGCCTACAGTTACGCTGACAGAGGCTGCGACGCCGACTGAGGCAGATAGGGGTAGATATAGGAATAGAGAAGGCAGCAGACCCCCAAATCGACAGCGGCAGCAACTGAGACGCCTTCAGAGACACTGACAGAGGCTGCGACGCCGACTGAGAAGCCGACTGAGACGCCTACAGAGACGCGAACAGAGGCTACGACGCCGACTGAGACGCCGACTGAGGCAGATTGGGGTAGATATAGGCAAAGAGAAGGCAGCAGACCCCTCAATCGACAGCAGCAGCGACTAAGACGCTTTCAGAGACGCTGACAGAGGCTGCGACGCCGACTGAGACGCCGACTGAGGCAGATAGGCATAGAGAAGGCACCAGACCCTCAATCGACAGCGGCAGCGACTGAGACGACTACAGAAACGCTGACAGAGGCTGCGACGCCGACTGAGGCAGATAGGGGTAGCTATAGGCATAGAGAAGGCAGCAGACCCCCAATCGACAGCGGCAGCGACTGAGACGCCTACAGAAAATCTGACAAAGGCTGCGACGCCGACTGAGACGCCGACTGAGGCAGATAGGGGTAGATATAGGCACAGATAAGGCAGCAGACCCCTCAATCGGCAGCGGCAGCGACTGAGACTCCTTCAGAGACGCTGACAGAGGCTGCGGCTCTGACTGAGGCAGATAGGGCTACATATAGGCATAGAGAAGACCCCCCAATCCACAACGGCAGCGACTGAGACTCCTACAGAAACGCTGACAGAGGCTGGGACGCCGACTGAGGCAGATAGGGGTAGATATAGGCATAGAGAAGGCAGCAGACCCCCCAATCGACAGCGGCAGCGAGTGAGACGCCTTCAGAGACGCTGACAGAGGCTGCGACGCCGACTGAGACGCCGACTGAGGCAGTTAGGGGTAGATATATGCATAGAGAAAGCAGCAGATCCCCCAATCGACTGTGGCAGCGACTGAGACGACTACAGAAACGCTGACAGAGGCTGCGACACCGACTGAGGCATATAGGTGTAGATATAGGCATAGAGAAAGCAGCAGACCCCCAACCAAAAGTGGCAGCGACTGAGACGCCCACAGAGACGCTGACAGAGGCTGAGACGCCAACTGAGACGCCGATGAGTAAGAGAGGAGTAGGTATAGGCATAGAGAAGGTAGCAGACTCCCCAATCGACAGCGGCAGCGACTGAGACGACTACATAAACGCTGACAGAGGCTGCGAAGCCGACTGAGGCAGATAGGGGTAGATATAGGCATAGAGAAGGCAGCAGACCCCCCAATCGACAGCGGCAGCGTCTGAGACGCCTTCAGAGACACTGACAGAGGCTGCGACGCCGACTGAGTCGCCGACTGAGGCAGATAGGGGTAGATATATGCATAGAGAAAGCAGCAGATCTCCCAATCGACTGTGGCAGCGACTGAGACGACTACAGAAACGCTGACAGAGGCTGCGACACCGACTGAGGCATATAGGTGTAGATATAGGCATAGAGAAAGCAGCAGACCCCCAACCAACAGTGGCAGCGACTGAGACGCCCACAGAGACGCTGACAGAGGCTGCGACGCCAACTGAGACGCCGACTGAGGCAGATAGGGGTGGATATAGGCATAGATAAGGCAGCAGACCCCTCAATCGACAACGGCAGCGACTGAGACGCCTACAGATACGATGACAGAGGCTGCGACGCCGACTGAGGCAGATAAGGGTGGATATAGGCATAGAGAAAGCAGAAAACTCCTCAATCGACAGCGGTAACGACTCAGACGCCTACAGAGACGCTGACAGAGGCTGCGACGCCCACTGAGGCAAATAGGTTTAGATATAGGCATAGAGAAAGCAGCAGACCCCCAACCAACAGTGGCAGCGACTGATTCGCCTACAGAGACGCTGACACAGGCTGCGACGCCGACTGAGATGCCGACTGGGGCAGATGGGGATAGATATAGGCATAGAGAAGGTAGCAGACCCTAAAATCGACAGCGGCAACGACTCAGACGCCTACAGAGACGCTGACAGAGGCTGCGACGCCCACTGAGGCAGATAGGGGTAGATATAGGCATAGAGAAGGTAGCAGACACCCCAATCGACAGCGGCAGCGACTGAGACGCATACAGATACGATGACAGAGGCTGCGACGCCGACTGAGACGCCGACTGAGGCAGATAGGGGTGGATATAGGCATAGAGAAGGCAGCAGACCCCTCAATCGACAGCGACAGCGACTGAGACGCCTACAGATACGATGACAGAGGCTGCGACGGCTGCGGCGGCGACTGAGGCAGATAGGGGTAGACCCCCATTATCGACAGCGGAAGGGACTGAGACGCCTACAGAGACGCTAACAGAGGCTGCGACGCCGACTGAGGCAGATAGGGGTAGATATATGCATAGAGAAGGTAGCAGACCCTCCAATCGACAGCGGCAACGAATCAGACGCCTACAGAGACGCTGACAGAGGCTGCGACGCCTACTGAGGCAGATAGGGGTAGATATATGCATAGAGAAGGTAGCAGACCCCTCAATCGACAGCGGCCACGACGCCGACTGAGACGCCGACTGAGGCAGATAGGGGTTGATATAGGCATAGAGAAGGCAGCAGATCCCCCAATCGACAGTGGCAGCGACTGAGACGACTACAGAAATGCTGACAGAGGCTGCGACACCGACTGAGGCAGATAGGTGTAGATATAGGCATAGAGAAAGCAGCAGACCCCCAACCGACAGCGGCAACGACTCAGACGCCTACAGAGACGCTGACAGAGGCTGCGACGCCCACTGAGGCAGATAGGGGTAGATATAGGCATAGAGAAGGCAGCAGACCCCCCAATCGACAGCGGCAGCGACTGAGGCACCTACAGATACGATGACAGAGACTGCGACGCCGACTGAGGCAGATAGGGGTGGATATAGGCATAGAGAAAGCAGAAAACTCCTCAATCGACAGCGGCAGTGACTGAGACACCTACAGAGATGCTGACAGAGGCTGCGAAGCCGACTGATGCATATAGGGGTAGATATAGCCATAGAGATGGCAGCAGACCCCCCAGTCGATAGCGGCAGCGGCTAAAACGCCTACAGTTACGCTGACAGAGGCTGCGACGCCGACTGCGGCAGATAGGGGTAGATATAGGAATAGAGAAGGCAACAGACCCCCAAATCGACAGCGGCAGCAACTGAGACGCCTTCAGAGACGCTGACAGAGGCTGCGACGCCGACTGAGAAGCCGACTGAGACGCCTACAGAGACGCGAACAGAGGCTGCGACGCCGACTGAGACGCCGACTGAGGCAGATTGGGGTAGATATAGGCAAAGAGAAGGCAGCAGACCCCTCAATCGACAGCAGCAGCGACTAAGACGCTTTCAGAGACGCTGACAGCAGCAGATCCCCCAATCGACTGTGGCAGCGACTGAGACGACTACAGAAACGCTGACAGAGGCTGCGACACCGACTGAGGCATATAGGTGTAGATATAGGCATAGAGAAAGCAGCAGACCCCCAACCAACAGTGGCAGCGACTGAGACGCCCACAGAGACGCTGACAGAGGCTGAGACGCCAACTGAGACGCCGATGAGTAAGAGAGGAGTAGGTATAGGCATAGAGAAGGTAGCAGACTCCCCAATCGACAGCGGCAGCGACTGAGACGACTACATAAACGCTGACAGAGGCTGCGAAGCCGACTGAGGCAGATAGGGTAGATATAGGCATAGAGAAGGCAGCAGACCCCCCAATCGACAGCGGCAGCGTCTGAGACGCCTTCAGAGACACTGACAGAGGCTGCGACGCCGACTGAGTCGCCGACTGAGGCAGATAGGGGTAGATATATGCATAGAGAAAGCAGCAGATCTCCCAATCGACTGTGGCAGCGGACTGAGACGACTACAGAAACGCTGACAGAGGCTGCGACACCGACTGAGGCATATAGGTGTAGATATAGGCATAGAGAAAGCAGCAGACCCCCCAACCAACAGTGGCAGCGACTGAGACGCCCACAGAGACGCTGACAGAGGCTGCGACGCCAACTGAGACGCCGACTGAGGCAGATAGGGGTGGATATAGGCATAGATAAGGCAAGCAGACCCCTCAATCGACAACGGCAGCGACTGAGACGCCTACAGATACATGACAGAGGCTGCGACGCCGACTGAGGCAGATAAGGGTGATATAGGCATAGAGAAAGCAGAAAACTCCTCAATCGACAGCGGTAACGACCTCAGACGCCTACAGAGACGCTGACAGAGGCTGCGACGCCCACTGAGGCAAATAGGTTTAGATATAGGCATAGAGAAAGCAGCAGACCCCCAACCAACAGTGGCAGCGGACTGATTCGCCTACAGAGACGCTGACACAGGCTGCGACGCCGACTGAGATGCCGACTGGGGCAGATGGGGATAGATATAGGCATAGAGAAGGTAGCAGACCCTAAAAATCGACAGCGGCAACGACTCAGACGCCTACAGAGACGCTGACAGAGGCTGAGACGCCGACTGAGGCAGATAGGGGTGGATATAGGCATAGAGAAGGCAGCAGACCCCTCAATCGACAGCGACAGCGACTGAGACGCCTACAGATACGATGACAGAGGCTGCGAACGGCTGCGGCGGCGACTGAGGCAGATAGGGGTAGACCCCCCGATTATCGACAGCGGAAGGGACTGAGACGCCTACAGAGACCTAACAGAGGCTGCGACGCCGACTGAGGCAGATAGGGGTAGATATATGCATAGAGAAGGTAGCAGACCCTCCAATCGACAGCGGCAACGAATCAGACGCCTACAGAGACGCTGACAGAGGCTGCGACGCCTACTGAGGCAGATAGGGGTAGATTATAGCATAGAGAAGGTAGCAGACCCCTCAATCGGACAGCGGCCACGACGCAGACTGAGACGCCGACTGAGGCAGATAGGGGTTGATATAGGCATAGAGAAGGCAGCAGATCCCCCAATCGACAGTGGCAGCGACTGAGACGACTACAGAAATGCTGACAGAGGCTGCGACACCGACTGAGGCAGATAGGTGTAGATATAGGCATAGAGAAGCAGCAGACCCCCAACCGACAGCGGCAACGACTCAGACGCCTACAGAGACGCTGACAGAGGCTGCGACGCCCACTGAGGCAGATAGGGGTAGATATAGGCATAGAGAAGGCAGCAGACCCCCCCAATCGACAGCGGCAGCGACTGAGGCACCTACAGATACGATGACAGAGACTGCGACGCCGACTGAGGCAGATAGGGGTGGATATAGGCATAGAGAAAGCAGAAAACTCCTCAATCGACAGCGGCAGTGACTGAGACACCTACAGAGATGCTGACAAGAGGCTGCGAAGCCGACTGATGCATATAGGGGTAGATATAGCCATAGAGATGGCAGCAGACCCCCCAGTCGATAGCGGCAGCGGCTAAAACGCCTACAGTACGCTGACAGAGGCTGCGACGCCGACTGCGGCAGATAGGGGTAGATATAGGAATAGAGAAGGCAACAGACCCCCAAATCCGACAGCGGCAGCAACTGAGACGCCTTCAGAGACGCTGACAGAGGCTGCGACGCCGACTGAGAAGCCGGACTGAGACGCCTACAGAGACGCGAACAGAGGCTGCGACGCCGACTGAGACGCCGACTGAGGCAGATTGGGGTAGATATAGGCAAAGAGAAGGCAGCAGACCCCTCAATCGACAGCAGCAGCGACTAAGACGCTTTCAGAGACGCTGACAGAGGCTGCGACGCCGACTGAGACGCCGACTGAGGCAGATAGGCATAGAGAAGGCACCATACCCTCAATCGACAGCGGCAGCGACTGAGACGACTACAGAAACGCTGACAGAGGCTGCGACGCCGACTGAGGCAGATAGGGGTAGCTATAGGCATAGAGAAGGCAGCAGACCCCCAATCGACAGCGGCAGCGACTGAGACGCCTACAGAAAATCTGACAAAGGCTGCGACGCCGGCTGAGACGCCGACTGAGGCAGATAGGGGTAGATATAGGCACAGATAAGGCAGCAGACCCCTCAGTCGGCAGCGGCAGCGACTGAGACTCCTTCAGAGACGCTGACAGAGGCTGCGGCTCTGACTGAGGCAGATAGGGCTACATATAGGCATAGAGAAGACCCCCCAATCCACAACGGCAGCGTCTGAGACTCCTACAGAAACGCTGACAGAGGCTGGGACGCCGACTGAGTCAGATAGGGGTGATATAGGCATAGAGAGGGCAACAGGCTCCAAATCGACAGCGGCAACGACTGACACGCCTACAGAGACGCTGACAGAGACTGCGACGCCGACTGAGACGCCGACTGAGGCAGTTAGGGGTAGATATAGGCATAGAGAAAGCAGCAGACCCCTCAATCGACAGCGGCAGCGAGTGAGACGCCTTCAGAGACGCTGACAGAGGCTGCGACGCCGACTGAGTCGCAGACTGAGGCAGATAGGGGTAGATATATGCATAGAGAAAGCAGCAGATCCCCCAATCGACTGTGGCAGCGACTGAGACGACTACAGAAACGCTAACAGAGGCTGCGACACCGACTGAGGCATATAGGTGTAGATATAGGCATAGAGAAAGCAGCAGACCCCCAACCAACAGTGGCAGCGACTGAGACGCCCACAGAGACGCTGACAGAGGCTGAGACGCCAACTGAGACGCCGATGAGTAAGAGAGGAGTAGGTATAGGCATAGAGAAGGTAGCAGACTCCCCAATCGACAGCGGCAGCGACTGAGACGACTACAGAAACGCTGACAGAGGCTGCGAAGCCGACTGAGGCAGATAGGGGTAGATATAGGCATAGAGAAGGCAGCAGACCCACCAATCGACAGCGGCAGGGTCTGAGACGCCTTCAGAGACACTGACAGAGGCTGCGACGCCGACTGAGGCAGATAAGGGTGGATATAGGCATAGAGAAAGCAGAAAACTCCACAATCGACAGCGGCAACGACTCAGACGCCTACAGAAACGCTGACAGAGGCTGCGACACCGACTGAGGCATATAGGTGTAGATATAGGCATAGAGAAAGCAGCAGACCCCCAACCAACAGTGGCAGCGACTGAGACGCCCACAGAGACGCTGACAGAGGCTGCGACGCCAACTGAGACGCCGACTGAGGCAGATAGGGGTGGATATAGGCATAGATAAGGCAGCAGACCCCTCAATCGACAACGGCAGCGACTGAGACGCCTACAGATACGATGACAGAGGCTGCGACGCCGACTGAGGCAGATAAGGGTGGATATAGGCATAGAGAAAGCAGAAAACTATTCAATCGACAGCGGCAACGACTCAGACGCCTACAGAGACGCTGACAGAGGCTGCGACGCCCACTGAGGCAAATAGGTTTAGATATAGGCATAGAGAAAGCAGCAGACCCCCAACCAACAGTGGCAGCGACTGATTCGCCTACAGAGACGCTGACACAGGCTGCGACGCCGACTGAGACGCCGACTGGGGCAGATGGGGATAGATATAGGCATAGAGAAGGTAGCAGACCCTCCAATCGAGAGCGGCAACGACTCAGACGCCTACAGAGACGCTGACAGAGGCTGCGACGCCTACTGAGGCAGATAGGGGTAGATATAGGCATATCAATCGACAGCGGCTGCGACGCCGACTGAGGTAGATAGGGGTAGATATAGGCATAGAGAAGGCAGCAGACCCCCAAATCGACAGCGGCAGCGACTGAGACACCTTCAGAGACGCTGACAGAGGCTGCGACGCCGACTGAGTCGCCGACTGAGGCAGATAGGGGTAGATATAGGCATAGAGAAGGCAAGCAGATCACCCAATCGACAGTGGCAGCGACTGAGACGACTACAGAAATGCTGACAGAGGCTGCGACACCGTCTGAGGCAGATAGGTGTAGATATAGGCATAGAGAAAGCAGCAGACCCCCAACCGACAGTGGCAGCGACTGAGACGCTGCGACGCCGACTGAGACGCCGATGAGGGAGAGAGGAGTGGATATATGCATAGAGAAGGTAGCAGACCCTCCAATCGACAGCGGCAACGACTCAGACGCCTACAGAGACGCTGACAGAGGCTGCGACGCCCACTGAGGCAGGTAGGGGTAGATAGACGCATAGAGAAGGCAGCAGACCCCCCAATCGACAGCGGCAGCGACTGAGACGCCTACAGATACGATGACAGAGGCTGCGACGCCGACTGAGACGCCGACTGAGGCAGATAGGGGTGGATATAGGCATAGAGAAGGCAGCAGGCTCCAAATCGACAGCGGCAACGACTGACACGCCACCAGAGACTCTGACAGAGCCTGCGACGCCGACTGAGGCGCCGACTGAGGCAGTTAGGGGTAGATATAGGCATAGAGAAGGCAGCAGACCCCTCAATCGACAGCGGCAGCGACTGAGACGCCTTCAGAAACGCTGACAGAGTCTGCGACGCCGTCTGAGGCAGATAGGGGTAGATATAGGCATAGAGAAGGCACCAGACCCCCAATCGACAGCGGCAGCGACTGAGACGACTACAGAAACGCTGACAGAGGCTGCGGCGCCGACTGAGTCGCCGACTGAGGCAGATAGGGGTAGATATATACATGGAGAAAGCAGCAGATCCCCCAATCGACTGTGGCAGCGACTGAGACGACTACAGAAACGCTGACAGAGGATGCGACACCGACTGAGGCATATAGGTGTAGATATAGGCATAGAGAAAGCAGCAGACCCCCAACCAACAGTGGCAGCGACTGAGACGCCCACAGAGACGCTGACAGAGGCTGCGACGCCAGCTGAGACGCCGATGAGGGAGAGAGGAGTAGATATAGGCATAGAGAAGGTAGCAGACCCTCCAATCGAGAGCGGCAACGACTCAGACGCCTACAGGGACGCTGACAGAGGCTGCGACGCCCACTGAGGCAGATAGGGGTAGATATAAGCATAGAGAAGGCAGCAGACCCCCCAATCGACAGCGGCAGCGACTGAGACGCCTACAGATAGGATGACAGAGGCTGCGACGCCGACTGAGACGCCGACTGAGGCAGATAGGGTTGGATATAGGCATAGATAAGGCAGCAGACCCCTCAATCGACAACGGCAGCGACTGAGACGCCTACAGATACGATGACAGAGGCTGCGACGCCGACTGAGGCAGATAAGGGTGGATATAGGCATAGAGAAAGCAGAAAACTCCTCAATCGACAGCGGCAATGACTCAGACGCCTACAGAGACGCTGACAGAGGCTGCGACGCCCACTGAGGCAGATAGGTGTAGATATAGGCATAGAGAAAGCAGCAGACCCCCAACCAACAGTGGCAGCGACTGAGACGCCCACAGAGACGCTGACAGAGGCTGCGACGCCAACTGAGACGCCGATGAGGGAGAGAGGAGTAGATATAGGCATAGAGAAGGTAGCAGACCCTCCAATCGAGAGCGGCAACGACTCAGACGCCTACAGAGACGCTGACAGAGGCTGCGGCGCCCACTGAGGCAGATAGGGGTAGATATAAGCATAGAGAAGGCAGCAGACCCCCAATCGACAGCGGCAGCGACTGAGACGCCTACAGATACGATGACAGTGGCTGCGACGCCGACTGAGAAGCCGACTGAGGCAGATAGGGGTGGATATAGGCATAGATAAGGCAGCAGACCCCTCAATCGACAACGGCAGCGACTGAGACTATAGATACGATGAGACTATAGATACGATGACAGAGGCTGCGACGCCGACTGAGGCAGATAAGGGTGGATATAGGCATAGAGAAAGCAGAAAACTCCTCAATCGACAGCGGCAACGACTCAGACGCCTACAGAGACGCTGACAGAGGCTGCGACGCCTACTGAGGCAGATGGGGGTAGATAGAGGCATAGAGAAGGCAGCAGACCCCTCAATCGACAGCGGCTGCGACGCCGACTGAGACGCCGACTGAGGCAGATAGGGGTAGATATAGGCATAGAGAAGGCGGCAGACCCACAAATCGATAGCGGCAGCGACTGAGACGCCTTCAGAGACGCTGACAGAGGCTGCGACGCCGACTGAGTTACCGACTGAGGCAGATAGGAGTAGATATAGGCATAGAGAAGGCAAGCAGATCCCCCAATCGACAGTGGCAGCGACTGAGACGCTGCGACGCCGACTGAGACGCCGATGAGGGAGAGAGGAGTGGATATAGGCATAGATAAGGTAGCAGACCCTCCAATCGACAGCGGCAACGACTCAGACGCCTACAGAGACGCTGACAGAGGCTGCGACGCCCACTAAGGCAGATAGGGGTAGATATAGGCATAGAGAAGGCAGCAGACCCCCCAATCGACAGCGGCAGCGACTGAGACGCCTACAGATACGATGACAGAAGCTGCGACGCCGACTGAGACGCCGACTGAGGCAGATAGGGGTGGATATAGGCATAGAGAAGGCAGCAGACCCCTCAATGGACAGCGACAGCGCCTGACACGCCTACAGATACGATGACAGAGGCTGCGACGCCGACTGAGACGCCGACTGAAGCAGATAGGAGTGGATATAGGCATAGAGAAGGCAGCAGACCCCTCAATCGACAACGGCAGCGACTGAGACTCGTACAGAAACGCTGACAGAGGCTGCGACGCTGACTGAGACGCTGACTGAGGCAATTAGGGGTAGATATAGGCATAGAGAAGGCAGCAGACCCCTCAATCGACAGCGGCAGCGACGGAGACGCCTTCAGATAGGCTGACAGAGGCTGCGACGCCGTCTGAGGCAGATAGGGGGAGATATAGGCATAGAGAAGGCAGCAGACCCCCAATCGACAGCGGCAGCGACTGAGACGACTACAGAAACGCTGACAGAGGCTGCGAAGCCGACTGAGGCAGATAGGGGTAGATATAGGCATAGAGAAGGCAGCAGACCCCCAATCGACAGCGGCAGCGTCTGAGACGCCTTCAGAGACGCTGACAGAGGCTGCGACGCCGACTGAGTCGCCGACTGAGGCAGATAGGGGTAGATATATGCATAGAGAAAGCAGCAGATCCCCCAATCGACTGTGGCAGCGACTGAGACGACTACAGAAACGCTGACAGAGGCTGCGACACCGACTGAGGCATATAGGTGTAGATATAGGCATAGAGAAGGCACCAGACCCCCCAATCGACAGCGGCAGCGACTGAGACACCTACAGATACGATGACAGAGGCTGCGACGCCGACTGAGACGCCGACTGAGGCAGATAGGGGTGGATATAGGCATAGAGAAGGCAGCAGACCCCCAATCGACAGCGGCTGCGACGCCGACTGAGACGCCGACTGAGGCAGATAGGGGTAGATATAGGCATAGAGAAGGCGGCAGACCCCCAAATCGACAGCGGCAGCGACTGAGACGCCTTCAGAGACGCTGACAGAGGCTGCGACGCCGACTGAGTCGCCGACTGAGGCAGATAGGGGTAGATATAGGCATAGAGAAGGCAAGCAGATCCCCCAATCGACAGTGGCAGCGACTGAGACGACTACAGAAATGCTGACAGAGGCTGCGACGCCGACTGAGGCAGATAGGTGTAGATATAGGCATAGAGAAAGCAGCAGACCCCCAACCGACAGTGGCAGCGACTGAGACGCTGCGACGCCGACTGAGACGCCGATGAGGGAGAGAGGAGTGGATATAGGCATAGAGAAGGTAGCAGACCCTCCAATCGACAGCGGGAACGACTCAGACGCCTACAGAGACGCTGACAGAGGCTCCGACGCCCACTGAGGCAGATAGGGGTAGATATAGGCATAGAGAAGGCAGCAGACCCCCCAATCGACAGCGGCAGCGACTGAGACACCTACAGATACGATGACAGAGGCTGCGACGCCGACTGAGACGCCGACAGAGGCAGATAGGGGTGGATATAGGCATAGAGAAGGCAGCAGACCCCTCAATCGACAGCGACAGCGACTGAGACGCCTACAGATACGATGACAGAGGCTGCGACGCCGACTGAGACGCCGACTGAGGCAGATAGGGGTAGATATATGCATAGAGAAGGCAGCAGACCCCTCAATCGACAGCGGCTGCGATGCCGACTGAGACGCCGACTGAGGCAGATAGGGGTTGATATAGGCATAGAGAAGGCAGCAGATCCCCCAATCGACAGTGGCAGCGACTGAGACGACTACAGAAATGCTGACAGAGGCTGCGACACCGACTGAGGCAGATAGGTGTAGATATAGGCATAGAGAAAGCAGCAGACCCCCAACCGACAGCGGCAACGACTCAGACGCCTACAGAGACGCTGACAGAGGCTGCGACGCCCACTGAGGCAGATCGGGGTAAATATAGGCATAGAGAAGGCAGCAGACACCCAATCGACAGCGGCAGCGACTGAGACGCGTACAGATAAGATGACAGAGGCTGCGACGCCGACTGAGACGCCGACTGAGGCAGATAGGGGTGGATATAGGCATAGAGAAAGCAGAAAACGCCTCAATCAACAGCGGCAATGACTGAGACACCTACAGAGATGCTGACAGTGGCTTCGACGCCGACTGAGGTAGCTAGGGGTAGATATAGGCATAGCGAAAGCAGCAGACCCCCCAATCGACAGCGGCAGCGACTGAGACACCTACAGATACGATGACAGAGGCTGCGACGCCGACTGAGACGCCGACTGAGGAAGATAGGGGTGGATATAGGCATAGAGAAGGCAGCAGACCCCTCAATCGACAGCAGCAGCGACTGAGACGCGTACAGATACGATGACAGAGGCTGCGACGCCGACTGAGACGCCGACTGAGGCAGATAGGGGTGGATATAGGCATAGAGAAAGCAGAAAACTTCTCAATCGACAGCGGCAGTGACTGAGACACCTACAGAGATGCAGACAAAGGCTGCGACGCCTACTGATGCAGATAGGGGTAGATATAGCCATAGAGATGGCAGCAGACCCCCCAATCGATAGCGGCAGCGGCTAAAACGCCTACAGTTACGCTGACAGAGGCTGCGACGCCGACGCCGACTGAGACGCCGACTGAGGCAGATAGGGGTAGATATAGGCATAGAGAAGGCAGCAGACCCCCTAATCGACAGCGGCAGCGTCTGAGACGCCTTCAGAGACGCTGACAGAGGCTGCGAAGCCGACTGAGGCAGATAGGGGTAGATATAGGCATAGAGAAGGCAGCAGACCCCCCAATCGACAGCGGCAGCGACTGAGACGCCTTCAGAGACGCTGACAGAGGCTGCGAAGCCGACTGAGGCAGATAGGGGTAGATATAGGCATAGAGAAGGCAGCAGACCCCTCAATCGACAGCGGCTGCGACGCCGACTGAGACGCCGACAGAGGCTGCGAAGCCGACTGAGGCAGATAGGAGTAGATATAGGCATAGAGAAGGCAGCAGACCCCCCAATCGACAGCGGCAGCGTCTGAGACGCCTTCAGAGACGCTGACAGAGGCTGCGACACCGACTGAGGCAGATAGGTGTAGATATAGGCATAGAGAAAGCAGCAGACCCCCAACCGACAGTGGCAGCGACTGAGACGCTGCGACGCCGACTGAGACGCCGATGAGGGAGAGAGGAGTGGATATAGGCATAGAGAAGGTAGCAGACCCTCCAATCGACAGCGGCAACGACTCAGACGCCTACAGAGACGCTGACAGAGGCAGCGACACCGACTGAGGCAGATAGGGGTAGATATAGGCATAGAGAAGGCAGCAGACCCCCCCAATCGACAGCGGCAGCGACTGAGACACCTACAGATACGATGACAGAGGCTGCGACGCCGACTGAGACGCCGACTGAGGCAGATAGGGGTAGATATAGGCAAAGAGAAGGCAGCAGACCCCTCAATCGACAGCGGCTGCGATGCCGACTGAGACGCCGACTGAGGCAGATAGGGGTTGATATAGGCATAGAGAAGGCAGCAGATCCCCCAATCGACAGTGGCAGCGACTGAGACGACTACAGAAATGCTGACAGAGGCTGCGACACCGACTGAGGCAGATAGGTGTAGATATAGGCATAGAGAAAGCAGCAGACCCCCAACCGACAGCGGCAACGACTCAGACGCCTACAGAGACGCTGACAGAGGCTGCGACGCCCACTGAGGCAGATCGGGGTAAATATAGGCATAGAGAAGGCAGCAGACCCCCAATCGACAGCGGCAGCGACTGAGACGCGTACAGATAAGATGACAGAGGCTGCGACGCCGACTGAGACGCCGACTGAGGCAGATAGGGGTGGATATTGGCATAGAGAAAGCAGAAAACTCCTCAATCGACAGCGGCAGTGACTGAGACACCTACAGAGATGCTGACAGAGGCTGCGACGCCGACTGATGCAGATAGGGGTAGATATAGGCATAGAGAAGGCAGCAGACCCCCCAATCAAAAGCGGCAGCGACTGAGACACCTACAGATACGATGACAGAGGCTGCGACGCCGACTGAGACGCCGACTGAGGAAGATAGGGGTGGATATAGGCATAGAGAAGGCAGCAGACCCCTCAATCGACAGCAGCAGCGACTGAGACGCGTACAGATACGATGACAGAGGCTGCGACGCCGACTGAGACGCCGACTGAGGCAGATAGGGGTGGATATAGGCATAGAGAAAGCAGAAAACTTCTCAATCGACAGCGGCAGTGACTGAGACACCTACAGAGATGCAGACAAAGGCTGCGACGCCTACTGATGCAGATAGGGGTAGATATAGCCATAGAGATGGCAGCAGACCCCCCAATCGATAGCGGCAGCGGCTAAAACGCCTACAGCTACGCTGACAGAGGCTGCGACGCCGACGCCGACTGAGACGCCGACTGAGGCAGATAGGGGTAGATATAGGCATAGAGAAGGCAGCAGACCCCCAAATCGACAGCGGCAGGGTCTGAGACGCCTTCAGAGACACTGACAGAGGCTGCGACGCCGACTGAGGCAGATAAGGGTGGATATAGGCATAGAGAAAGCAGAAAACTCCACAATCGACAGCGGCAACGACTCAGACGCCTACAGAAACGCTGACAGAGGCTGCGACACCGACTGAGGCATATAGGTGTAGATATAGGCATAGAGAAAGCAGCAGACCCCCAACCAACAGTGGCAGCGACTGAGACGCCCACAGAGACGCTGACAGAGGCTGCGACGCCAACTGAGACGCCGACTGAGGCAGATAGGGGTGGATATAGGCATAGATAAGGCAGCAGACCCCTCAATCGACAACGGCAGCGACTGAGACGCCTACAGATACGATGACAGAGGCTGCGACGCCGACTGAGGCAGATAAGGGTGGATATAGGCATAGAGAAAGCAGAAAACTATTCAATCGACAGCGGCAACGACTCAGACGCCTACAGAGACGCT
This sequence comes from Clusia tigrina, assembly GCA_920105625.2. NCBI lineage: Eukaryota > Metazoa > Arthropoda > Insecta > Diptera > Clusiidae > Clusia > Clusia tigrina. Next base: position 1,027,716 of record CAKKTE020000530.1, on the reverse strand, counting down.
GACAGAGGCTGCGACGCCCACTGAGGCAAATAGGTTTAGATATAGGCATAGAGAAAGCAGCAGACCCCCAACCAACAGTGGCAGCGACTGATTCGCCTACAGAGACGCTGACACAGGCTGCGACGCCGACTGAGACGCCGACTGGGGCAGATGGGGATAGATATAGGCATAGAGAAGGTAGCAGACCCTCCAATCGAGAGCGGCAACGACTCAGACGCCTACAGAGACGCTGACAGAGGCTGCGACGCCTACTGAGGCAGATAGGGGTAGATATAGGCATATCAATCGACAGCGGCTGCGACGCCGACTGAGGCAGATAGGGGTAGATATAGGCATAGAGAAGGCAGCAGACCCCCAAATCGACAGCGGCAGCGACTGAGACACCTTCAGAGACGCTGACAGAGGCTGCGACGCCGACTGAGTCGCCGACTGAGGCAGATAGGGGTAGATATAGGCATAGAGAAGGCAAGCAGATCACCCAATCGACAGTGGCAGCGACTGAGACGACTACAGAAATGCTGACAGAGGCTGCGACACCGTCTGAGGCAGATAGGTGTAGATATAGGCATAGAGAAAGCAGCAGACCCCCAACCGACAGTGGCAGCGACTGAGACGCTGCGACGCCGACTGAGACGCCGATGAGGGAGAGAGGAGTGGATATATGCATAGAGAAGGTAGCAGACCCTCCAATCGACAGCGGCAACGACTCAGACGCCTACAGAGACGCTGACAGAGGCTGCGACGCCCACTGAGGCAGGTAGGGGTAGATAGACGCATAGAGAAGGCAGCAGACCCCCCAATCGACAGCGGCAGCGACTGAGACGCCTACAGATACGATGACAGAGGCTGCGACGCCGACTGAGACGCCGACTGAGGCAGATAGGGGTGGATATAGGCATAGAGAAGGCAGCAGGCTCCAAATCGACAGCGGCAACGACTGACACGCCACCAGAGACTCTGACAGAGCCTGCGACGCCGACTGAGGCGCCGACTGAGGCAGTTAGGGGTAGATATAGGCATAGAGAAGGCAGCAGACCCCTCAATCGACAGCGGCAGCGACTGAGACGCCTTCAGAAACGCTGACAGAGTCTGCGACGCCGACTGAGGCAGATAGGGGTAGATATAGGCATAGAGAAGGCACCAGACCCCCAATCGACAGCGGCAGCGACTGAGACGACTACAGAAACGCTGACAGAGGCTGCGACGCCGACTGAGTCGCCGACTGAGGCAGATAGGGGTAGATATATACATGGAGAAAGCAGCAGATCCCCCAATCGACTGTGGCAGCGACTGAGACGACTACAGAAACGCTGACAGAGGATGCGACACCGACTGAGGCATATAGGTGTAGATATAGGCATAGAGAAAGCAGCAGACCCCCAACCAACAGTGGCAGCGACTGAGACGCCCACAGAGACGCTGACAGAGGCTGCGACGCCAGCTGAGACGCCGATGAGGGAGAGAGGAGTAGATATAGGCATAGAGAAGGTAGCAGACCCTCCAATCGAGAGCGGCAACGACTCAGACGCCTACAGGGACGCTGACAGAGGCTGCGACGCCCACTGAGGCAGATAGGGGTAGATATAAGCATAGAGAAGGCAGCAGACCCCCCAATCGACAGCGGCAGCGACTGAGACGCCTACAGATAGGATGACAGAGGCTGCGACTCCGACTGAGACGCCGACTGAGGCAGATAGGGTTGGATATAGGCATAGATAAGGCAGCAGACCCCTCAATCGACAACGGCAGCGACTGAGACGCCTACAGATACGATGACAGAGGCTGCGACGCCGACTGAGGCAGATAAGGGTGGATATAGGCATAGAGAAAGCAGAAAACTCCTCAATCGACAGCGGCAATGACTCAGACGCCTACAGAGACGCTGACAGAGGCTGCGACGCCCACTGAGGCAGATAGGTGTAGATATAGGCATAGAGAAAGCAGCAGACCCCCAACCAACAGTGGCAGCGACTGAGACGCCCACAGAGACGCTGACAGAGGCTGCGACGCCAACTGAGACGCCGATGAGGGAGAGAGGAGTAGATATAGGCATAGAGAAGGTAGCAGACCCTCCAATCGAGAGCGGCAACGACTCAGACGCCTACAGAGACGCTGACAGAGGCTGCGGCGCCCACTGAGGCAGATAGGGGTAGATATAAGCATAGAGAAGGCAGCAGACCCCCAATCGACAGCGGCAGCGACTGAGACGCCTACAGATACGATGACAGTGGCTGCGACGCCGACTGAGAAGCCGACTGAGGCAGATAGGGGTGGATATAGGCATAGATAAGGCAGCAGACCCCTCAATCGACAACGGCAGCGACTGAGACGCCTATAGATACGATGACAGAGGCTGCGACGCCGACTGAGGCAGATAAGGGTGGATATAGGCATAGAGAAAGCAGAAAACTCCTCAATCGACAGCGGCAACGACTCAGACGCCTACAGAGACGCTGACAGAGGCTGCGACGCCTACTGAGGCAGATGGGGGTAGATAGAGGCATAGAGAAGGCAGCAGACCCCTCAATCGACAGCGGCTGCGACGCCGACTGAGACGCCGACTGAGGCAGATAGGGGTAGATATAGGCATAGAGAAGGCGGCAGACCCACAAATCGATAGCGGCAGCGACTGAGACGCCTTCAGAGACGCTGACAGAGGCTGCGACGCCGACTGAGTTACCGACTGAGGCAGATAGGAGTAGATATAGGCATAGAGAAGGCAAGCAGATCCCCCAATCGACAGTGGCAGCGACTGAGACGCTGCGACGCCGACTGAGACGCCGATGAGGGAGAGAGGAGTGGATATAGGCATAGATAAGGTAGCAGACCCTCCAATCGACAGCGGCAACGACTCAGACGCCTACAGAGACGCTGACAGAGGCTGCGACGCCCACTAAGGCAGATAGGGGTAGATATAGGCATAGAGAAGGCAGCAGACCCCCCAATCGACAGCGGCAGCGACTGAGACGCCTACAGATACGATGACAGAAGCTGCGACGCCGACTGAGACGCCGACTGAGGCAGATAGGGGTGGATATAGGCATAGAGAAGGCAGCAGACCCCTCAATGGACAGCGACAGCGCCTGACACGCCTACAGATACGATGACAGAGGCTGCGACGCCGACTGAGACGCCGACTGAAGCAGATAGGAGTGGATATAGGCATAGAGAAGGCAGCAGACCCCTCAATCGACAACGGCAGCGACTGAGACTCGTACAGAAACGCTGACAGAGGCTGCGACGCTGACTGAGACGCTGACTGAGGCAATTAGGGGTAGATATAGGCATAGAGAAGGCAGCAGACCCCTCAATCGACAGCGGCAGCGACGGAGACGCCTTCAGATAGGCTGACAGAGGCTGCGACGCCGTCTGAGGCAGATAGGGGGAGATATAGGCATAGAGAAGGCACCAGACCCCCAATCGACAGCGGCAGCGACTGAGACGACTACAGAAACGCTGACAGAGGCTGCGAAGCCGACTGAGGCAGATAGGGGTAGATATAGGCATAGAGAAGGCAGCAGACCCCCAATCGACAGCGGCAGCGTCTGAGACGCCTTCAGAGACGCTGACAGAGGCTGCGACGCCGACTGAGTCGCCGACTGAGGCAGATAGGGGTAGATATATGCATAGAGAAAGCAGCAGATCCCCCAATCGACTGTGGCAGCGACTGAGACGACTACAGAAACGCTGACAGAGGCTGCGACACCGACTGAGGCATATAGGTGTAGATATAGGCATAGAGAAGGCAGCAGACCCCCCAATCGACAGCGGCAGCGACTGAGACACCTACAGATACGATGACAGAGGCTGCGACGCCGACTGAGACGCCGACTGAGGCAGATAGGGGTAGATATAGGCATAGAGAAGGCAGCAGACCCCTCAATCGACAGCGGCTGCGACGCCGACTGAGACGCCGACTGAGGCAGATAGGGGTAGATATAGGCATAGAGAAGGCGGCAGACCCCCCAATCGACAGCGGCAGCGACTGAGACGCCTACAGAGACGCTGACAGAGGCTGCGACGCCGACTGAGTCGCCGACTGAGGCAGATAGGGGTAGATATAGGCATAGAGAAGGCAAGCAGATCCCCCAATCGACAGTGGCAGCGACTGAGACGACTACAGAAATGCTGACAGAGGCTGCGACGCCGACTGAGGCAGATAGGTGTAGATATAGGCATAGAGAAAGCAGCAGACCCCCAACCGACAGTGGCAGCGACTGAGACGCTGCGACGCCGACTGAGACGCCGATGAGGGAGAGAGGAGTAGATATAGGCATAGAGAAGGTAGCAGACCCTCCAATCGACAGCGGGAACGACTCAGACGCCTACAGAGACGCTGACAGAGGCTCCGACGCCCACTGAGGCAGATAGGGGTAGATATAGGCATAGAGAAGGCAGCAGACCCCCCAATCGACAGCGGCAGCGACTGAGACACCTACAGATACGATGACAGAGGCTGCGACGCCGACTGAGACGCCGACAGAGGCAGATAGGGGTGGATATAGGCATAGAGAAGGCAGCAGACCCCTCAATCGACAGCGACAGCGACTGAGACGCCTACAGATACGATGACAGAGGCTGCGACGCCGACTGAGACGCCGACTGAGGCAGATAGGGGTAGATATATGCATAGAGAAGGCAGCAGACCCCTCAATCGACAGCGGCTGCGATGCCGACTGAGACGCCGACTGAGGCAGATAGGGGTTGATATAGGCATAGAGAAGGCAGCAGATCCCCCAATCGACAGTGGCAGCGACTGAGACGACTACAGAAATGCTGACAGAGGCTGCGACACCGACTGAGGCAGATAGGTGTAGATATAGGCATAGAGAAAGCAGCAGACCCCCAACCGACAGCGGCAACGACTCAGACGCCTACAGAGACGCTGACAGAGGCTGCGACGCCCACTGAGGCAGATCGGGGTAAATATAGGCATAGAGAAGGCAGCAGACACCCAATCGACAGCGGCAGCGACTGAGACGCGTACAGATAAGATGACAGAGGCTGCGACGCCGACTGAGACGCCGACTGAGGCAGATAGGGGTGGATATAGGCATAGAGAAAGCAGAAAACTCCTCAATCGACAGCGGCAGTGACTGAGACGCCTACAGAGATGCTGACAGAGGCTGCGACGCCGACTGATGCAGATAGGGGTAGATATAGGCATAGAGAAGGCAGCAGACCCCCCAATCGACAGCGGCAGCGACTGAGACACCTACAGATACGATGACAGAGGCTGCGACGCCGACTGAGACGCCGACTGAGGAAGATAGGGGTGGATATAGGCATAGAGAAGGCAGCAGACCCCTCAATCGACAGCAGCAGCGACTGAGACGCGTACAGATACGATGACAGAGGCTGCGACGCCGACTGAGACGCCGACTGAGGCAGATAGGGGTGGATATAGGCATAGAGAAAGCAGAAAACTTCTCAATCGACAGCGGCAGTGACTGAGACACCTACAGAGATGCAGACAAAGGCTGCGACGCCTACTGATGCAGATAGGGGTAGATATAGCCATAGAGATGGCAGCAGACCCCCCAATCGATAGCGGCAGCGGCTAAAACGCCTACAGTTACGCTGACAGAGGCTGCGACGCCGACGCCGACTGAGACGCCGACTGAGGCAGATAGGGGTAGATATAGGCATAGAGAAGGCAGCAGGCCCCCTAATCGACAGCGGCAGCGTCTGAGACGCCTTCAGAGACGCTGACAGAGGCTGCGAAGCCGACTGAGGCAGATAGGGGTAGATATAGGCATAGAGAAGGCAGCAGACCCCCCAATCGACAGCGGCAGCGACTGAGACGCCTTCAGAGACGCTGACAGAGGCTGCGAAGCCGACTGAGGCAGATAGGGGTAGATATAGGCATAGAGAAGGCAGCAGACCCCTCAATCGACAGCGGCTGCGACGCCGACTGAGACGCCGACAGAGGCTGCGAAGCCGACTGAGGCAGATAGGAGTAGATATAGGCATAGAGAAGGCAGCAGACCCCCCAATCGACAGCGGCAGCGTCTGAGACGCCTTCAGAGACGCTGACAGAGGCTGCGACGCCGACTGAGGCAGATAGGTGTAGATATAGGCATAGAGAAAGCAGCAGACCCCCAACCGACAGTGGCAGCGACTGAGACGCTGCGACGCCGACTGAGACGCCGATGAGGGAGAGAGGAGTGGATATAGGCATAGAGAAGGTAGCAGACCCTCCAATCGACAGCGGCAACGACTCAGACGCCTACAGAGACGCTGACAGAGGCAGCGACGCCCACTGAGGCAGATAGGGGTAGATATAGGCATAGAGAAGGCAGCAGACCCCCCCAATCGACAGCGGCAGCGACTGAGACACCTACAGATACGATGACAGAGGCTGCGACGCCGACTGAGACGCCGACTGAGGCAGATAGGGGTAGATATAGGCATAGAGAAGGCAGCAGACCCCTCAATCGACAGCGGCTGCGATGCCGACTGAGACGCCGACTGAGGCAGATAGGGGTTGATATAGGCATAGAGAAGGCAGCAGATCCCCCAATCGACAGTGGCAGCGACTGAGACGACTACAGAAACGCTGACAGAGGCTGCGACACCGACTGAGGCAGATAGGTGTAGATATAGGCATAGAGAAAGCAGCAGACCCCCAACCGACAGCGGCAACGACTCAGACGCCTACAGAGACGCTGACAGAGGCTGCGACGCCCACTGAGGCAGATCGGGGTAAATATAGGCATAGAGAAGGCAGCAGACCCCCAATCGACAGCGGCAGCGACTGAGACGCGTACAGATAAGCTGACAGACGCTGCGACGCCGATTGAGACGCCGACTGAGGCAGATAGGGGTAGATATTGGCATAGAGAAAGCAGAAAACCCCTCAATCGACAGCGGCAATGATTGAGACACCTACAGAGATGCTGACAGAGGCTGCGACGCCGACTGATGCAGATAGGGGTAGATATAGGCATAGAGAAGGCAGCAGACCCCCCAATCAAAAGCGGCAGCGACTGAGACACCTACAGATACGATGACAGAGGCTGCGACGCCGACTGAGACGCCGACTGAGGAAGATAGGGGTGGATATAGGCATAGAGAAGGCAGCAGACCCCTCAATCGACAGCAGCAGCGACTGAGACGCGTACAGATACGATGACAGAGGCTGCGACGCCGACTGAGACGCCGACTGAGGCAGATAGGGGTGGATATAGGCATAGAGAAAGCAGAAAACTTCTCAATCGACAGCGGCAGTGACTGAGACACCTACAGAGATGCAGACAAAGGCTGCGACGCCTACTGATGCAGATAGGGGTAGATATAGCCATAGAGATGGCAGCAGACCCCCCAATCGATAGCGGCAGCGGCTAAAACGCCTACAGTTACGCTGACAGAGGCTGCGACGCCGACGCCGACTGAGACGCCGACTGAGGCAGATAGGGGTAGATATAGGCATAGAGAAGGCAGCAGACCCCCAAATCGACAGCGGCAGCGACTGAGACGACTACAGAAACGCTGACAGAGGCTGCGAAGCCGACTGAGGCAGATAGGGGTAGATATAGGCATAGAGAAGGCAGCAGACCCCCCAATCGACAGCGGCAGCGTCTGAGACGCCTTCAGAGACGCTGACAGAGGCTGCGAAGCCGACTGAGGCAGATAGGGGTAGATATAGGCATAGAGAAGGCAGCAGACCCCCCAATCGACAGCGGCAGCGTCTGAGACGCCTTCAGAGACGCTGACAGAGGCTGCGAAGCCGACTGAGGCAGATAGGGGTAGATATAGGCATAGAGAAGGCAGCAGACCCCTCAATCGACAGCGGCTGCGACGCCGAGTGAGACGCCGACAGAGGCTGCGAAGCCGACTGAGGCAGATAGGGGTAGATATAGGCATAGAGAAGGCAGCAGACCCCCCAATCGACAGCGGCAGCGTCTGAGACGCCTTCAGAGACGCTGACAGAGGCTGCGAAGCCGACTGAGGCAGATAGGGGTAGATATAGGCATAGAGAAGGCAGCAGACCCCCAAATCGACAGCGGCAGCGACTGAGACGACTACAGAAACGCTGACAGAGGCTGCGACGCCGACTGAGACGCCGACTGAGACGCCTACAGAGACGCGAACAGAGGCTGCGACACCGACTGAGACGCCGACTGAAGCAGATTGGGGTAGATATAGGCAAAGAGAAGGCAGCAGACCCCTCAATCGACAGCAGCAGCGACTAAGACGCTTTCAGAGACGCTGACAGAGGCTGCGACGCCGACTGAGACGCCGACTGAGGCAGATAGGCATAGAGAAGGCACCAGACCCCCAATCGACAGCGGCAGCGACTGAGACGACTACAGAAACGCTGACAGAGGCTGCGACACCGACTGAGACGCCTACAGATACGATGACAGAGGCTGCGACGCCGACTGAGACGCCGACTGAGGCAGATAGGGGTAGATATATGCATAGAGAAGGCAGCAGACCCCTCAATCGACAGCGGCTGCGATGCCGACTGAGACGCCGACTGAGGCAGATAGGGGTTGATATAGGCATAGAGAAGGCAGCAGATACCCCAATCGACAGTGGCAGCGACTGAGACGACTACAGAAATGCTGACAGAGGCTGCGACACCGAGTGAGGGAGATAGGTGTAGATATAGGCATAGAGAAAGCAGCAGACCCCCAACCGACAGCGGCAACGACTCAGACGCCTACAGAGACGCTGACAGAGGCTCTGACGCCCACTGAGGCAGATCGGGGTAAATATAGGCATAGAGAAGGCAGCAGACCCCCCAATCGACAGCGGCAGCGACTGAGACACCTACAGATACGATGACAGAGGCTGCGACGCCGACTGAGACGCCGACTGAGGCAGATAGGGGTGGATATAGGCATAGAGAAAGCAGAAAACTCCTCAATCGACAGCGGCAGTGACTGAGACACCTACAGAGATGCTGACAGAGGCTGCGACGCCGACTGATGCAGATAGGGGTAGATATAGGCATAGAGAAGGCAGCAGACCCCTCAATCGACAGCTGCAGCGACTGAGACGCGTACAGATACGATGACAGAGGCTGCGACGCCGACTGAGACGCCGACTGAGGCAGATAGGGGTGGATATAGGCATAGAGAAAGCAGAAAACTCCTCAATCGACAGCGGCAGTGACTGAGACACCTACAGAGATGCTGACAGAGGCTGCGACGCCGACTGATGCAGATAGGGGTAGATATAGGCATAGAGAAGGCAGCAGACCCCTCAATCGACAGCAGCAGCGACTGAGACGCGTACAGATACGATGACAGAGGCTGCGACGCCGACTGAGACGCCGACTGAGGCAGATAGGGGTGGATATAGGCATAGAGAAGGCAGCAGACCCCTCAATCGACAGCAGCAGCGACTGAGACGCGTACAGATACGATGACAGAGGCTGCGACGCCGACTGAGACGCCGACTGATGCAGATAGGGGTAGATATAGCCATAGAGATGGCAGCAGACCCCCCAATCGATAGCGGCAGCGGCTAAAACGCCTACAGTTACGCTGACAGAGGCTGCGACGCCGACGCCGACTGAGGCAGATAGGGGTAGATATAGGCATAGAGAAGGCAGCAGACCCCCAAATCGACAGCGGCAGCGACTGAGACGACTACAGAAACGCTGACAGAGGCTGCCACACCGACTGAGGCAGATAGGGGTAGATATAGGCATAGAGAAGGCAGCAGACCCCCCAATCGACAGCGGCAGCGTCTGAGACGCCTTCAGAGACGCTGACAGAGGCTGCGAAGCCGACTGAGGCAGATAGGGGTAGATATAGGCATAGAGAAGGCAGCAGACCCCCCAATCGACAGCGGCAGCGTCTGAGACGCCTTCAGAGACGCTGACAGAGGCTGCGAAGCCGACTGAGGCAGATAGGGGTAGATATAGGCATAGAGAAGGCAGCAGACCCCTCAATCGACAGCGGCTGCGACGCCGACTGAGACGCCGACAGAGGCTGCGAAGCCGACTGAGGCAGATAGGGGTAGATATAGGCATAGAGAAGGCAGCAGACCCCCCAATCGACAGCGGCAGCGTCTGAGACGCCTTCAGAGACGCTGACAGAGGCTGCGACACCGACTGAGGCAGATAGGTGTAGATATAGGCATAGAGAAAGCAGCAGACCCCCAACCGACAGTGGCAGCGACTGAGACGCTGCGACGCCGACTGAGACGCCGATGAGGGAGAGAGGAGTGGATATAGGCATAGAGAAGGTAGCAGACCCTCCAATCGACAGCGGCAACGACTCAGACGCCTACAGAGACGCTGACAGAGGCAGCGACGCCCACTGAGGCAGATAGGGGTAGATATAGGCATAGAGAAGGCAGCAGACCCCCCCAATCGACAGCGGCAGCGACTGAGACACCTACAGATACGATGACAGAGGCTGCGACGCCGACTGAGACGCCGACAGAGGCAAATAGGGGTGGATATAGGCATAGAGAAGGCAGCAGACCCCTCAATCGACAGCGACAGCGACTGAGACGCCTACAGATACGATGACAGAGGCTGCGACGCCGACTGAGACGCCGACTGAGGCAGATAGGGGTAGATATATGCATAGAGAAGGCAGCAGACCCCTCAATCGACAGCGGCTGCGATGCCGACTGAGACGCCGACTGAGGCAGATAGGGGTTGATATAGGCATAGAGAAAGCAGCAGACCCCCAACCGACAGCGGCAACGACTCAGACGCGTACAGAGACGCTGACAGAGGCTGCGACGCCCACTGAGGCAGATCGGGGTAAATATAGGCATAGAGAAGGCAGCAGACCCCCAATCGACAGCGGCAGCGACTGAGACGCGTACAGATAAGATGACAGAGGCTGCGACGCCGACTGAGACGCCGACTGAGGCAGATAGGGGTGGATATAGGCATAGAGAAAGCAGAAAACTCCTCAATCGACAGCGGCAGTGACTGAGACACCTACAGAGATGCTGACAGAGGCTGCGACGCCGACTGATGCAGATAGGGGTAGATATAGGCATAGAGAAGGCAGAAGACCCCCCAATCGACAGCGGCAGCGACTGAGACACCTACAGATACGATGACAGAGGCTGCGACGCCGACTGAGACGCCGACTGAGGAAGATAGGGGTGGATATAGGCATAGAGAAGGCAGCAGACCCCTCAATCGACAGCAGCAGCGACTGAGACGCGTACAGATACGATGACAGAGGCTGCGACGCCGACTGAGACGCCGACTGAGGCAGATAGGGGTGGATATAGGCATAGAGAAAGCAGAAAACTTCTCAATCGACAGCGGCAGTGACTGAGACACCTACAGAGATGCAGACAAAGGCTGCGACGCCTACTGATGCAGATAGGGGTAGATATAGCCATAGAGATGGCAACAGACCCCCCAATCGACAGCGGCAGCGTCTGAGACGCCTTCAGAGACGCTGACAGAGGCTGCGACGCCGACTGAGACGCCGACTGAGGCAGATAGGCATAGAGAAGGCACCAGACCCCCAATCGACAGCGGCAGCGACTGAGACGACTACAGAAACGCTGACAGAGGCTGCGACGCCGACTGAGGCAGATAGGGGTAGATATAGGCATAGAGAAGGGAGCAGACCCCCAATCGACAGCGGAAGCGACTGAGACGCCTACAGAAACGCTGAAAAAAGCCTGCGACGCCGACTGAGACGCCAACTGAGGCAGATAGGGGTAGATATAGGCACAGATAAGGCAGCAGACCCCTCAATCGGCAGCGGCAGCGACTGAGACTCCTTCAGAGACGCTGACAGAGGCTGCGGCGCTCACTGAGGCAGATAGGGCTACATATAGGCATAGAGAAGGTAGCAGACCCCCCAATCGACAACGGCAGCGACTAAAACTCGTACAGAAACGCTGACAGAGGCTGGGACGCCGACTGAGTCAGATAGGGGTGGATATAGGCATAGAGAAGGCAACAGGCTCCAAATCGACAGCGGCAATGACTGACACGCCTACAGAGACGCTGACAGAGGCTGCGACGCCGACTGAGACGCCGACTGAGGCAGTTAGGGGTAGATATAGGCATAGAGAAGGCAGCAGACCCCCCAATCGACAGCGGCAGCGACTGAGACGCCTTCAGAAACGCTGACAGAGGCTGCGACGCCGTCTGAGGCAGATAGGGGTAGATATAGGCATAGAGAAGGCACCAGACCCCCAATCGACAGCGGCAGCGACTGAGACGACTACAGAAACGCTGACAGAGGCTGCGAAGCCGACTGAGGCAGATAGGGGTAGATATAGGCATAGAGAAGGCAGCAGACCCCCCAATCGACAGCGGCAGCGTCTGAGACGCCTTCAGAGACGCTGACAGAGGCTGCGAAGCCGACTGAGGCAGATAGGGGTAGATATAGGCATAGAGAAGGCAGCAGACCCCTCAATCGACAGCGGCTGCGACGCCGACTGAGACGCCGACTGAGGCTTTAGGGGTAGATATAGGCATAGAGAAGGCGGCAGACCCCCAAATCGACAGCGGCAGCGACTGAGACGCCTTCAGAGACGCTGACAGAGGCTGCGACGCCGACTGAGTCGCCGACTGAGGCAGATAGGGGTAGATATAGGCATAGAGAAGGCAAGCCGATCCCCCAATCGACAGTGGCAGCGTCTGAGACGACTACAGAAATGCTGACAGAGGCTGCGACACCGACTGAGGCAGATAGGTGTAGATATAGGCATAGAGAAAGCAGCAGACTCCCAACCGACAGTGGCAGCGACTGAGACGCTGCGACGCCGACTGAGACGCCGAAGAGGGAGAGAGGAGTGGATATAGGCATAGAGAAGGTAGCAGACCCTCCAATCGACAGCGGCAACGACTCAGACGCCTACAGAGACGCTGACAGAGGCTGCGACGCCAACTGAGACGCCGACTGAGGCAGATAGGAGTGGATATAGGCATAGAGAAGGCAGCATACCCCTCAATCGACAACGGCAGCGACTGAGACTCGTACAGAAACGCTGACAGAGGCTGGGACGCCGACTGAGGCAGATAAGGATGGATATAGGCATAGAGAAAGCAGAAAGCTCCTCAATCGACAGCGGCAATGACTCAGACGCCTACAGAGACGCTGACAGAGGCTGCGACGCCCACTGAGGCAGATAGGTGTAGATATAGGCATAGAGAAAGCAGCAGACCCCCAACCAACAGTGGCAGCGACTGAGACGCCCACAGAGACGCTGACAGAGGCTGCGACGCCAACTGAGACGCCGATGAGGGAGAGAGGAGTAGATATAGGCATAGAGAAGGTAGCAGACCCTCCAATCGAGAGCGGCAACGACTCAGACGCCTACAGAGACGCTGACAGAGGATGCGACGCCCACTGAGGCAGATAGGGGTAGATATAAGCATAGAGAAGGCAGCTGACCCCCCAATCGACAGCGGCAGCGACTGAGACGCCTACAGATACGATGACAGAGGCTGCGACGCCGACTGAGACGCCGACTGAGGCAGATAGGGGTGGATATAGGCATAGATAAGGCAGCAGACCCCTCAATCGACAACGGCAGCGACTGAGACGCCTACAGATACGATGACAGAGGCTGCGACGCCGACTGAGGCAGATAAGGGTGGATATAGGCATAGAGAAAGCAGAAAACTCCTCAATCGACAGCGGCAACGACTCAGACGCCTACAGAGACGCTGACAGAGGCTGCGACGCCTACTGAGGCAGATAGTGGTAGATATAGGCATAGAGAAGGCAGCAGACCCCTCAATCGACAGCGGCTGCGACGCCGACTGAGACGCCGACTGAGGCAGATAGGGGTAGATATAGGCATAGAGAAGGCAAGCAGATCCCCCAATCGACAGTGGCAGCGACTGAGACGACTACAGAAATGCTGACAGAGGCTGCGACACCGACTGAGGCAGATAGGTGTAGATATAGGCATAGAGAAAGCAGCAGACCCCCAACCGACAGTGGCAGCGACTGAGACGCTGCGACGCCGACTGAGACGCCGATGAGGGACAGAGGAGTGGATATAGGCATAGAGAAGGTAGCAGACCCTCCAATCGACAGCGGCAACGACTCAGACGCCTACAGAGACGCTGACAGAGGCTGCGACGCCCACTGAGGCAGATAGGGGTAGATATAGGCATAGAGAAGGCAGCAGACCCCCCAATCGACAGCGGCAGCGACTGAGACGCCTACAGATACGATCAGAGAGGCTGCGACGCCGAATGAGACGCCGACTGAGGCAGATAGGGGTGGATATAGGCATAGAGAAGGCAGCAGACCCCTCAATCGACAGCGACAGCGACTGAGACGCCTACAGATACGATGACAGAGGCTGCGACGCCGACTGAGACGCCGACTGAGGCAGATAGGAGTGGATATAGGCATAGAGAAGGCAGCAGACCACTCAATCGACAACGGCAGCGACTGAGACTCGTACAGAAACGCTGACAGAGGCTGGGACGCCGACTGAGTCAGATAGGGGTGGATATAGACATAGAGAAGGCAACAGGCTCCAAATTGACAGCGGTAACTTCTGACACGCCTACAGAGACGTTCACAGAGGCTGCGACGCCGACTGAGACGCCGACTGAGGCAGTTAGGGGTAGATATAGGCATAGAGAAGGCAGCAGACCCCTCATTCGACAGCGGCAGCGACTGAGACGCCTTCAGAAACGCTGACAGAGGCTGCGACGCCGTCTGAGGCAGATAGGGGTAGATATAGGCATAGAGAAGGCACCAGACCCCCAATCGACAGCGGCAGCGACTGAGACGACTACAGAAACGTTGACAGAGGCTGCGGAGCCGACTGAGGCAGATAGGGGTAGATATAGGCATAGAGAAGGCAGCAGACCCCCCAATCGAGAGCGGCAGCGACTGAGACGCATACAGAGACGCTGACAGAGGCTGCGACGCCAACTGAGTCGCCGACTGAGGCAGATAGGGGTAGATATATGCATAGAGAAAGCAGCAGATCCCCCAATCGACTATGGCAGCGACTGAGACGACTACAGAAACGCTGGCAGAGGCTGCGACACCGACTGAGGCATATAGGTGTAGATATAGGCATAGAGAAAGCAGCAGACCCCCAACCAACAGTGGCAGCGACTGAGACGCCCACAGAGACGCTGACAGAGTCTGCGACGCCAACTGAGACGCCGATGAGGGAGAGAGGAGTAGATATAGGCATAGAGAATGTAGCGGACCCCCCAATCGACAGCGGCGGCGACTAAGACGCCTACAGATACGATGACAGAGGTTGCGACGCCTACTGAGACGCCGACTGAGGCAGATAGGGGTGGATATAGGCATAGAGAAGGCAGCAGACCCCTCAATCGACAGCGACAGCGACTGAGACGCCTACAGATACGATGACAGAGGCTGCGACGCCGACTGAGGCAGATAGGAGTGGATATAGGCATAGAGAAAGCAGCAGACCCCTAAATCGACAACGGCAGCGACTGAGACTCGTACAGAAACGCTGACAGAGGCTGGGACGCCGACTGAGTCAGATAGGGGTGGATATAGGCATAGAGAAGGCAACAGGCTCCAAATCGACAGCGGCAACGACTGACACGCCTACAGAGACGCTGACAGAGGCTGCGACGCCGCTTGAGACGCCGACTGAGGCAGTTAGGGGTATATATAGGCATAGAGAAGGCAGCAGACCCCTCAATCGACAGCGGCAGCGTCTGAGACGCCTTCAGAGACGCTGACAGAGGCTGCGAAGCCGACTGAGGCAGATAGGTGTAGATATAGGCATAGAGAAGGCAGCAGACCCCCAACCAACAGTGGCAGCGACTGAGACGCCCACAGAGACGCTGACAGAGGCTGCGACGCCAACTGAGACGCCGATGAGGGAGAGAGGAGTAGATATAGGCATAGAGAAGGTAGCAGACCCTCCAATCGAGAGCGGCAACGACTCAGACGCCTACAGAGACGCTGACAGAGGATGCGACGTCCACTGGGGCAGATAGGGGTAGATATAAGCATAGAGAAGGCAGCAGACCCCCCAATCGACAGCGGCAGCGACTGAGACGCCTACAGATACGATGACAGAGGCTGCGACGCCGACTGAGACGCCGACTGAGGCAGATAGGGGTGGATATAGGCATAGAGAAGGCAGCAGACCCCTCAATCGACAACGGCAGCGACTGAGACGCCTACAGATACGATGACAGAGGCTGCGACGCCGACTGAGGCAGATAAGGGTGGATATAGGCATAGAGAAAGCAGAAAACTCCTCAATCGACAGCGGCAACGACTCAGACGCCTACAGAGACGCTGACAGAGGCTGCGACGCCTACTGAGGCAGATAGTGGTAGATATAGGCATAGAGAAGGCAGCAGACCCCTCAATCGACAGCGGCTGCGACGCCGACTGAGACGCCGACTGAGGCAGATAGGGGTAGATATAGGCATAGAGAAGGCAAGCAGATCCCCCAATCGACAGTGGCAGCGACTGAGACGACTACAGAAATGCTGACAGAGGCTGCGACACCGACTGAGGCAGATAGGTGTAGATATAGGCATAGAGAAAGCAGCAGACCCCCAACCGACAGTGGCAGCGACTGAGACGCTGCGACGCCGACTGAGACGCCGATGAGGGACAGAGGAGTGGATATAGGCATAGAGAAGGTAGCAGACCCTCCAATCGACAGCGGCAACGACTCAGACGCCTACAGAGACGCTGACAGAGGCTGCGACGCCCACTGAGGCAGATAGGGGTAGATATAGGCATAGAGAAGGCAGCAGACCCCCCAATCGACAGCGGCAGCGACTGAGACGCCTACAGATACGATCAGAGAGGCTGCGACGCCGAATGAGACGCCGACTGAGGCAGATAGGGGTGGATATAGGCATAGAGAAGGCAGCAGACACCTCAATCGACAGCGACAGCGACTGAGACGCCTACAGATACGATGACAGAGGCTGCGACGCCGACTGAGACGCCGACTGAGGCAGATAGGAGTGGATATAGGCATAGAGAAGGCAGCAGACCACTCAATCGACAACGGCAGCGACTGAGACTCGTACAGAAACGCTGACAGAGGCTGGGACGCCGACTGAGTCAGATAGGGGTGGATATAGGCATAGAGAAGGCAACAGGCTCCAAATTGACAGCGGTAACTTCTGACACGCCTACAGAGACGTTCACAGAGGCTGCGACGCCGACTGAGACGCCGACTGAGGCAGTTAGGGGTAGATATAGGCATAGAGAAGGCAGCAGACCCCTCATTCGACAGCGGCAGCGACTGAGACGCCTTCAGAAACGCTGACAGAGGCTGCGACGCCGTCTGAGGCAGATAGGGGTAGATATAGGCATAGAGAAGGCACCAGACCCCCAATCGACAGCGGCAGCGACTGAGACGACTACAGAAACGTTGACAGAGGCTGCGGAGCCGACTGAGGCAGATAGGGGTAGATATAGGCATAGAGAAGGCAGCAGACCCCCCAATCGACAGCGGCAGCGTCTGAGACGCCTTCAGAGACGCTGACAGAGGCTGCGACGCCAACTGAGTCGCCGACTGAGGCAGATAGGGGTAGATATATGCATAGAGAAAGCAGCAGATCCCCCAATCGACTATGGCAGCGACTGAGACGACTACAGAAACGCTGGCAGAGGCTGCGACACCGACTGAGGCATATAGGTGTAGATATAGGCATAGAGAAAGCAGCAGACCCCCAACCAACAGTGGCAGCGACTGAGACGCCCACAGAGACGCTGACAGAGTCTGCGACGCCAACTGAGACGCCGATGAGGGAGAGAGGTGTAGATATAGGCATAGAGAATGTAGCGGACCCCCCAATCGACAGCGGCGGCGACTGAGACGCCTACAGATACGATGACAGAGGCTGCGACGCCGACTGAGACGCCGACTGAGGCAGATAGGGGTGGATATAGGCATAGAGAAGGCAGCAGACCCCCCAATCGACAGCGACAGCGACTGAGACGCCTACAGATACGATGACAGAGGCTGCGACGCCGACTGAGGCAGATAGGAGTGGATATAGGCATAGAGAAAGCAGCAGACCCCTAAATCGACAACGGCAGCGACTGAGACTCGTACAGAAACGCTGACAGAGGCTGGGACGCCGACTGAGTCAGATAGGGGTGGATATAGGCATAGAGAAGGCAACAGGCTCCAAATCGACAGCGGCAACGACTGACACGCCTACAGAGACGCTGACAGAGGCTGCGACGCCGCTTGAGACGCCGACTGAGGCAGTTAGGGGTATATATAGGCATAGAGAAGGCAGCAGACCCCTCAATCGACAGCGGCAGCGACTGAGACGCCCTCAGAGACGCTGACAGAGGCTGCGACGCCCACTGAGGCAGATAGGTGTAGATATAGGCATAGAGAAAGCAGCAGACCCCCAACCAACAGTGGCAGCGACTGAGACGCCCACAGAGACGCTGACAGAGGCTGCGACGCCAACTGAGACGCCGATGAGGGAGAGAGGAGTAGATATAGGCATAGAGAAGGTAGCAGACCCTCCAATCGAGAGCGGCAACGACTCAGACGCCTACAGAGACGCTGACAGAGGATGCGACGTCCACTGGGGCAGATAGGGGTAGATATAAGCATAGAGAAGGCAGCAGACCCCCCAATCGACAGCGGCAGCGACTGAGACGCCTACAGATACGATGACAGAGGCTGCGACGCCGACTGAGACGCCGACTGAGGCAGATAGGGGTGGATATAGGCATAGATAAGGCAGCAGACCCCTCAATCGACAACGGCAGCGACTGAGACGCCTACAGATACGATGACAGAGGCTGCGACGCCGACTGAGGCAGATAAGGGTGGATATAGGCATAGAGAAAGCAGAAAACTCCTCAATCGACAGCGGCAACGACTCAGACGCCTACAGAGACGCTGACAGAGGCTGCGATGCCTACTGAGGCAGATAGTGGTAGATATAGGCATAGAGAAGGCAGCAGACCCCTCAATCGACAGCGGCTGCGACGCCGACTGAGACGCCGACTGAGGCAGAAAGGGGTAGATATAGGCATAGAGAAGGCAAGCAGATCCCCCAATCGACAGTGGCAGCGACTGAGACGACTACAGAAATGCTGACAGAGGCTGCGACACCGACTGAGGCAGATAGGTGTAGATATAGGCATAGAGAAAGCAGCAGACCCCCAACCGACAGTGGCAGCGACTGAGACGCTGCGATGCCGACTGAGACGCCGATGAGGGAGAGAGGAGTGGATATAGGCATAGAGAAGGTAGCAGACCCTCCAATCGACAGCGGCAACGACTCAGACGCCTACAGAGACGCTGACAGAGGCTGCGACGCCCACTGAGGCAGATAGGGGTAGATATAGGCATAGAGAAGGCAGCAGACCCCCAATCGACAGCGGCAGCGACTGAGACGCCTACAGATACGATGACAGAGGCTGCGACGCCGACTGAGACGCCGACTGAGGCAGATAGGAGTGGATATAGGCATAGAGAAAGCAGCAGACCCCTAAATCGACAACGGCAGCGACTGAGACTCGTACAGAAACGCTGACAGAGGCTGGGACGCCGACTGAGTCAGATAGGGGTGGATATAGGCATAGAGAAGGCAACAGGCTCCAAATCGACAGCGGCAACGACTGACACGCCTACAGAGACGCTGACAGAGGCTGCGACGCCGCTTGAGACGCCGACTGAGGCAGTTAGGGGTATATATAGGCATAGAGAAGGCAGCAGACCCCTCAATCGACAGCGGCAGCGACTGAGACGCCTTCAGAAACGCTGACAGAGGCTGCGACGCCGTCTGAGGCAGATAGGAGTAGATATATTCATAGAGAAGGCACCAGACCCCCAATCGACACCGGCAGCGACTGAGACGACTACAGAAACGCTGACAGAGGCTGCGAAGCCGACTGAGGCAGATAGGAGTAGATATAGGCATAGAGAAGGCAGCAGACCCCCCAATCGACAGCGGCAGCGTCTGAGACGCCTTCAGAGACGCTGACAGAGGCTGTGACGCCGACTGAGTCGCCGACTGAGGCAGATAGGGTAGATATATGCATAGAGAAAGTAGCAGATCCCCCAATCGACTGTGGCAGCGACTGAGACGACTACAGAAACGCTGACAGAGACTGCGACACCGACTGAGGCATATAGGCGTAGATATAGGCATAGAGAAAACAGCAGACCCCCAACCAACAGTGGCAGCGACTGAGACGCCCACAGAGACGCTGACAGAGGCTGCGACGCCAACTGAGATGCCGATGAGGGAGAGAGGAGTAGATATAGGCATAGAGAAGGTAGCAGACCCTCCAATCGAGAGCGGCAACGACTCAGACGCCCACAGAGACGCTGACAGAGGCTGCGACGCCCAATGAGGCAGATAGGGGTAGATATAAGCATATAGAAGGCAGCAGACCCCCCAATCGACAGCGGCAGCGACTGAGACGCCTACAGATACGATGACAGAGGCTGCGACGCCGACTGAGACGCCGACTGAGGCAGATAGGGGTGGATATAGGCATAGATAAGGCAGCAGACCCCTCAATCGACAACGGCAGCGACTGAGACGCCTACAGATACGATGACAGAGGCTGCGACGCCGACTGAGACGCCGACTGAGGCGATAGGGGTGGATATAGGCATAGAGAAGGCAGCAGCCCGTCAATCGACAACGGCAGCGACTGAGACTCGTACAGAAACGCTGACAGAGGCTGGGACCCCGACTGAGGCAGATAGGGGTAGATATAGGCATAGAGAAGGCAAGCAGATCCCCCAATCGACAGTGGCAGCGACTGAGACGACTACAGAAATGCTGACAGAGGCTGCGACACCGACTGAGGCAGATAGTGTAGATATAGGCATAGAGAAAGCAGCAGACCCCCAACCGACAGTGGCAGCGACTGAGACGCTGCGACGCCGACTGAGACGCGATGAGGGAGAGAGGAGTGGATATAGGCATAGAGAAGGTAGCAGACCCTCAATCGACAGCGGCAACGACTCAGACGCCTACAGAGACGCTGACAGAGGCTACGACGCCCACTGAAGCAGATAGGGGTAGATATATTCATAGAGAAGGCAGCAGACCCCCCCAATCGACAGCGGCAGCGACAGAGACGCCTACAGATACGATGACAGAGGCTGCGACGCCGACTGAGACGCCGACTGAGGCAGATAGGGGTGGATAAAGGCATAGAGAAGGCTCAATCGACAGCTACAGCGACTAAGACGCCTACAGATACGATGACAGAGGCTGCGACGCCGACTGAGACGCCGACTGAGGCAGATAGGAGCGGATATAGGCTTAGAGAAGGCAGCAGACCCCTCAATCGACACGGCAGCGACTGAGACTCGTACAGAAACGCTGACAGAGGCTGGGACGCCGGCTGAGTCAGATAGGGGTGGATATAGGCATAGAGAAGGCAACAGGCTCCAAATCGACAGCGGCAACGACTGACACGCCTACAGAGACGCTGACAGAGGCTGCGACGCCGACTGAGACGCCGACTGAGGCAGTTAGGGGTAGATATAGGCATAGAGAAGGCCGCAGTCCCCTCAATCGGCAGCGGCAGCGACTGAGACTCCTTCAGAGACGCTGACAGAGGCTGAGACGCCGACTGAGGCAGTTAGGGGTAGATATAGGCATAGAGAAGGCAGCAGACCCTCAATCGACAGCGGCAGCGACTGAGACGTCTACAGAAACGCTGACAAAGGTTGCGACGCCGACTGAGGCAGATAGGGGTGGATATAGGCATAGAAAAGGCAGCAGACCCCTCAATCCTCAGCTGCAGCGGCTAAGACGCCTACAGAGCCGCTGACAGAGGCTGCGACGGCTACGGCGGCGACTGAGGCAGATAGGGGTAGATATATGCATAGAGAAGGCAGCTGATCCCCCAATCGACAGTGGCAGCGACTGAGAAGATTTCAGAGACGCTAACAGGGGCTGCGACGCCGACTGAGTTGCCTACTCAGGCAGATAGGGGTAGATATAGGCATAGAGAAGGCAGCAGACCCCAATCGACAGTGGCAGCGACTGAGACGCCTACAGAGACGCTAACAGAGGCCTGCGACGCCGACTGAGTGCCGACTGAGGCAGATAGGGGTAGATATAGGCATAGAGAAGGCCGCAGTCCCCTCAATCGGCAGCGGCAGCGACTGAGACTCCTTCAGAGACGCTGACAGAGGCTGCGACGACGACTGAGGCAGATAGGGGTGGATATAGGCATAGAAAAGGCAGCAGACCCCCAATCCTCAGCTACAGCGGCTAAGACGCCTACAGAGCGCTGACAGAGGCTGCGACGCCGACTGACACGCCGACTGAAGCAGATAGGGGTTGATAAAGGCATAGAGAAGGCAGCAGACCCCCCAATCTATAGCGGCAGCAATTGAGACTCCTACAGATACGCTGACAGAGGCTGCGGCGGCGACTGAGGCAGATAGGGGTAGACCCCCATTATCGACAGCGGCAGCGACTGAGACGCCTACAGAGACGCTAACAGAGGCTGCGACGCCGACTGAGACGCCGACTCAGGTAGATAGGGGTAGACATAGGCATAGAGAAGGCGGCAGACCCCCAAATCGACAGCTGGCAGCGACCTGAGACGCCTTCAGAGAACGCTGACAGAGGCTGCGACGCCGACAGAGGGCAGATAGGGTAGATATAGGCATAGAGAGGCAGCAGAACCCCAATCGATAGTGGCAACAACTGAGACGACTACAGAAACGCTGACAGAGCTGCGACACCGACTGAGGCAGATAGGGGTAGATATAAGCATAGAGAAGGCAGCAGGACACCCAATCGACAGCGGCAGCGGACTGAGACGACTTCAGAGACGCTGACAGAGGCTGCGACGCCGACTGAGACGCCAACTGAGGTAGATAGGGTAGATATAGGCATAGAGAAGGCGGCAGACCCCCAAATCGACAGCGGCAGCGACTGAGTCGCCTTCAGAGACGCTGACAGAGGCTGCGACGCCGACTGAGACCTCGACTGAGGCAGATAGGGGTAGACATAGGCATAGAGAAGGCAGCAGATCCCCCAATCGACAGTGGCAGCGACTGAGACGACTACAGAAACGCTGACAAAGGCTGCGTTCACCGATTGAGGCAGATAGGGGTATATATAGGCATAGAGAAGGCAGCAGACCCCCAATCGACAACGCAGCGACTAAGACGCCTACAGAGACGCTAACAGAGGCTGCGACGCCGACTGAGACGCCGAGTGAGGCAGATAGGGGTGGATATAGGCATAGAAAAGGCAGCAGACCACCTAATCGTCAGCGGCAGCGACTAAGACGCCTACAGAGCCGCTGACAGAGGCTGCGATGCCGACTGACACGTCGACTGAGGCAGATAGGGGTAGATAAAGGCATAGAGAAGGCAGCAGACCCCCCAATCTATAGCGGCAGCGACTGAGACGCCTACAGATACGCTGACAGAGGCTGCGACGGCTACGGCGGCGACTGAGGCAGATAGGGGTAGATATATGCATAGCGAAGGCAGCTGATCCCCCAATCGACAGTGGCAGCGACTGAGACGCCTACAGAGACGCTAACAGAGGCTGCGACGCCGACTGAGTTGCCGACTCAGGCAGATAGGGGTAGATATATATACATAGAGAAGGCAGCATACCCCAATCGACAGCGGCAGCGACTGAGACGCCTACAGAGACGCTATCAGAGGCTGCGACGCCGACTGAGACGCCGGACTGAGCAGATAGGAGTGGATATAGGCATAGAGAAGGCAGCAGACCCCTAAATCGACAACGGCAGCGACTGAGACTCGTACAGAAACGCTGACAGAGGCTGGGACGCCGACTGAGTCAGATAGGGGTGGATATAGGCATAGAGAAGGCAACAGGCTCCAAATCGACAGCGGTAACTTCTGACACGCCTACAGAGACGTTGACAGAGGCTGCGACGCCGTCTGAGGCAGATAGGGGTAGATATAGGCATAGAGAAGGCAGCAGACCCCCCAATCGACAGCGGCAGCGTCTGAGACGCCTTCAGAGACGCTGACAGAGGCTGCGACGCCGACTGAGTCGCCGACTGAGGCAGATAGGGGTAGATATATGCATAGAGAAAGCAGCAGATCCCCCAATCGACTGTGGCAGCGACTGAGACGACTACAGAAACGCTGACAGAGGCTGCGACACCGACTGAGGCATATAGGTGTAGTTATAGGCATAGAGAAAGCAGCAGACCCCCAACCAACAGTGGCAGCGACTGAGACGCCCACAGAGACGCTGACAGAGGCTGTGACGCCAACTGAGATGCCGATGAGGGAGAGAGGAGTAGATATAGGCATAGAGAAGGTAGCGGACCCCCCAATCGACAGCGGCAGCGACTGAGACGCCTACAGATACGATGACAGCGGCTGCGACGCCGACTGAGACGCCGACTGAGGCAGATAGGGGTGGATATAGGCATAGAGAAGGCAGCAGACCCCTAAATCGACAACGGCAGCGACTGAGACTCGTACAGTAACGCTGACAGAGGCTGGGACGCCGACTGAGTCAGATAGGGGTGGATATAGGCATAGAGAAGGCAACAGGCTCCAAATCGACAGCGGCAACGACTGAGACGCCTACAGATACGATGACAGAGGCTGCGACGCCGACTGAGGCAGATAAGGGTAGATATAGGCATAGAGAAAGCAGAAAACTCCTCAATCGACAGCGGCAACGACTCAGACGCCTACAGAGACGCTGACAGAGGCTGCGACGCCTACTGAGGCAGATAGTGGTAGATATAGACATATAGAAGGCAAGCAGATCCCCCAATCGACAGTGGCAGCGACTGAGACGACTACAGAAATGCTGACAGAGGCTGCGACACCGACTGAGGCAGATAGGTGTAGATATAGGCATAGAGAAAGCAGCAGACCCCCAACCGACAGTTGCAGCGACTGAGACGCCGATGAGGGAGAGAGGAGTGGATATAGGCATAGAGAAGGTAGCAGACCCTCCAATCGACAGCGGCAACGACTCAGACGCCTACAGAGACGCTGACAGAGGCTGCGACGCCCACTGAGGCAGATAGGGGTAGATATAGGCATAGAGAAGGCAGCAGACCCCCCAATCGACAGCGGCAGCGACTGAGACGCCTACAGATACGATCACAGAGGCTGCGACGCCGACTGAGGCAGATAGGGGTGGATATAGGCATAGAGAAGGCAGCAGACCCCTCTATCGACAGCGACAGCGACTGAGACGCCTACAGATACGATGACAGAGGCTGCGACGCCGACTGAGGCAGATAGGAGTGGATATAGGCATAGAGAAGGCAGCAGACCAGTCAATTGACAACGGCAGCGACTGAGACTCGTACAGAAACGCTGACAGAGGCTTGGACGCCGACTGAGTCAGATAGGGGTGGATATAGGCATAGAGAAGGCAACAGGCTCCAAATCGACAGCGGTAACTTCTGACACGCCTACAGAGACGTTGACAGAGGCTGCGACGCCGACTGAGACGCCGACTGAGGCAGTTAGGGGTAGATATAGGCATAGAGAAGGCAGCAGACCCCTCATTCGACAGCGGCAGCGACTGAGACGCCTTCAGAAACGCTGACAGAGGCTGCGACGCCGTCTGAGGCAGATAGGGGTAGATATAGGCATAGAGAAGGCACCAGACCCCCAATCGACAGCGGCAGCGACTGAGACGACTACAGAAACGCTGACAGAGGCTGCGGAGCCGACTGAGGCAGATAGGGGTAGATATAGGCATAGAGAAGGCAGCAGACCCCCCAATCGACAGCGGCAGCGTCTGAGACGCCTTCAGAGATGCTGACAGAGGCTGCGACGCCGACTGAGTCGCCGACTGAGGCAGATAGGGGTAGATATATGCATAGAGAAAGCAGCAGATCCCCCAATCGACTGTGGCAGCGACTGAGACGACTACAGAAACGCTGACAGGGGCTGCGACGCCGTCTGAGGCAGATAGGGGTAGATATAGGCATAGAGAAGGCACCAGACCCCCAATCGACAGCGGCAGCGACTGAGACGACTACAGAAACGCTGACAGAGGCTGCGGAGCCGACTGAGGCATATAGGTGTAGATATAGGCATAGAGAAAGCAGCAGACCCCCAACCAACAGTGGCAGCGACTGAGACGCCCACAGAGACGCTGACAGAGGCTGCGACGCCAACTGAGACGCCGATGAGGGAGAGAGGAGTAGATATGGGCATAGAGAAGGTAGCAGACCCTCCAATCGAGAGCGGCAACGACTCAGACGCCTACAGTGACGCTAACAGAGGCTGCGACGCCCACTGAGGCAGATAGGGGTAGATATAAGCATAGAGAAGGCAGCAGACCCCCCAATCGACAGCGGCAGCGACTGAGACACCTACAGGTACGATGACAGAGGCTGCGACGCCGACTGAGGCAGGTAGGGGTGGATATAGGCATAGATAAGGCAGCAGACCCCTCAATCGACAACGGCAGCGACTGAGACGCCTACAGATACGAGGACAGAGGCTGCGACGCCGACTGAGACGCCGACTGAGGCAGATAGGAGTGGATATAGGCATAGAGAAGGCAGCAGCCCTTCAATCGACAACGGCAGCGACTGAGACTCGTACAGAAACGCTGACAGAGGCTGGGACCCCGACTGAGTCAGATAGGGTTGGATATAGGCATAGAGAAAGCAGAAAACTCCTCAATCGACAGCGGCAACGACTCAGACGCCTACAGAGACGCTGACAGAGGCTGCGACGCCTACTGAGGCAGATAGGGGTAGATATAGGCATAGAGAAGGCAGCAGACCCCTCAATCGACAGCGGCTGCGACGCCGACTGAGACGCCGACTGAGGCAGATAGGGGTAGATATAGGCATAGAGAAGGCAAGCAGATCCCCCAATCGACAGTGGCAGCGACTGAGACGACTACAGAAATGCTGACAGAGGCTGCGACACCGACTGCGGCAGATAGGTGTAGATATAGGCGTAGAGAAAGCAGCAGACCCCCAACCGCCAGTGGCAGCGACTGAGACGCTGCGACGCCGACTGAGACGCCGATGAGGGAGAGAGGAGTGGATATAGGCATAGAGAAGGTAGCAGACCCTCCAATCGACAGCGGCAACGACTCAGACGCCTACAGAGACACTGACAGAGGCTACGACGCCCACTGAGGCAGATAGGCGTATATATAGGCATAGAGAAGGCAGCAGACCCCCCCAATCGACAGCGGCAGCGACTGAGACGCCTACAGATACGCTGACAGAGGCTGTGACGCCGACTGAGACGCCGACTGAGGCAGTTAGGGGTAGATATAGGCATAGAGAAGGCCGCAGTCTCCTCAATCGGCAGCGGCAGCGACTGAGACTCCTTCAGAGACGCTGACAGAGGCTGAGACGCCGACTGAGGCAGTTAGGGGTAGATATAGGCATAGAGAAGGCAGCAGACCCTCAATCGACAGCGGCAGCGACTGAGACGTCTACAGAAACGCTGACAAAGGTTGCGACGCCGACTGAGGCAGATAGGGGGTGGATATAGGCATAGAAACGGCAGCAGACCCCCCAATCCTCAGCTGCAGCGGCTAAGACGCCTACAGAGCCGCTGACAGAGGCTGCGACGGCTACGGCGGCGACTGAGGCAGATAGGGGTAGATATAGGAATAGAGAAGGCAGCTGATCCCCCAATCGACAGTGGCAGCGACTGAGACGCCTACAGAGACGCTAACAGGGGCTGCGACGCCGACTGAGTTGCCTACTCAGGCAGATATGGGTAGATATAGGCATAGAGAAGGCAGCAGACCCCAATCGACAGTGGCAGCGACTGAGACGCCTATAGAGACGCTAACAGAGGCTGCGACGCCGACTGAGTTGCCGACTCAGGCAGATAGGGGTAGATATATGCATAGAGAAGGCAGCAGACCCCAATCGACAGCGGCAGCGACTGAGACGCCTACAGAGACGCTAACAGAGGCTGCGACGCCGACTGAGTTGCCGACTGAGGCAAAGAGGGATAGATATAGGCATAGAGAAGGCCGCAGTCCCCTCAATCGGTAGCGGCAGCGACTGAGACTCCTTCAGAGACGCTGACAGAGGCTGCGACGCCGACTGAGGCAGATAGGGGTGGATATAGGCATAGAAAAGGCAGCAGACCCCCCAAACCTCAGCTGCAGCGGCTAAGACGCCTACAGAGCCGCTGACAGAGGCTGCGACGCCGACTGACACGCCGACTGAAGCAGATAGGGGTTGATAAAGGCATAGAGAAGGCAGCAGACCCCCCAATCTATAGCGGCAGCGACTGAGACGCCTACAGATACGCTGGCAGAGGCTGCGGCGGCGACTGAGGCAGATAGGGGTAGACCCCCATTAGCGACAGCGGCAGCGACTGAGACGCCTACAGAGACGCTAACAGAGGCTGCGACGCCGACTGAGACGCCGACTGAGGCAGTTAGGGGTAGATATAGGCATAGAGAAGGCAGCAGACCCCTCATTCGACAGCGGCAGCGACTGAGACGCCTTCAGAAACGCTGACAGAGGCTGCGACGCCGTCTGAGGCAGATAGGGGTAGATATAGGCATAGAGAAGGCACCAGACCCCCAATCGACAGCGGCAGCGACTGAGACGACTACAGAAACGCTGACAGAGGCTGCGGAGCCGACTGAGGCAGATAGGGGTAGATATAGGCATAGAGAAGGCAGCAGACCCCCCAATCGACAGCGGCAGCGTCTGAGACGCCTTCAGAGATGCTGACAGAGGCTGCGACGCCGACTGAGTCGCCGACTGAGGCAGATAGGGGTAGATATATGCATAGAGAAAGCAGCAGATCCCCCAATCGACTGTGGCAGCGACTGAGACGACTACAGAAACGCTGACAGGGGCTGCGACGCCGTCTGAGGCAGATAGGGGTAGATATAGGCATAGAGAAGGCACCAGACCCCCAATCGACAGCGGCAGCGACTGAGACGACTACAGAAACGCTGACAGAGGCTGCGGAGCCGACTGAGGCATATAGGTGTAGATATAGGCATAGAGAAAGCAGCAGACCCCCAACCAACAGTGGCAGCGACTGAGACGCCCACAGAGACGCTGACAGAGGCTGCGACGCCAACTGAGACGCCGATGAGGGAGAGAGGAGTAGATATAGGCATAGAGAAGGTAGCAGACCCTCCAATCGAGAGCGGCAACGACTCAGACGCCTACAGTGACGCTGACAGAGGCTGCGACGCCCACTGAGGCAGATAGGGGTAGATATAAGCATAGAGAAGGCAGCAGACCCCCCAATCGACAGCGGCAGCGACTGAGACGCCTACAGGTACGATGACAGAGGCTGCGACGCCGACTGAGGCAGGTAGGGGTGGATATAGGCATAGATAAGGCAGCAGACCCCTCAATCGACAACGGCAGCGACTGAGACGCCTACAGATACGATGACAGAGGCTGCGACGACGACTGAGACGCCGACTGAGGCAGATAGGGGTGGATATAGGCATAGAGAAGGCAGCAGCCCTTCAATCGACAACGGCAGCGACTGAGACTCGTACAGAAACGCTGGCAGAGGCTGGGACCCCGACTGAGTCAGATAGGGTTGGATATAGGCATAGAGAAAGCAGAAAACTCCTCAATCGACAGCGGCAACGACTCAGACGCCTACAGAGACGCTGACAGAGGCTGCGACGCCTACTGAGGCAGATAGGGGTAGATATAGGCATAGAGAAGGCAGCAGACCCCTCAATCGACAGCGGCTGCGACGCCGACTGAGACGCCGACTGAGGCAGATAGGGGTAGATATAGGCATAGAGAAGGCAAGCAGATCCCCCAATCGACAGTGGCAGCGACTGAGACGACTACAGAAATGCTGACAGAGGCTGCGACACCGACTGCGGCAGATAGGTGTAGATATAGGCGTAGAGAAAGCAGCAGACCCCCAACCGACAGTGGCAGCGACTGAGACGCTGCGACGCCGACTGAGACGCCGATGAGGGAGAGAGGAGTGGATATAGGCATAGAGAAGGTAGCAGACCCTCCAATCGACAGCGGCAACGACTCAGACGCCTACAGAGACACTGACAGAGGCTACGACGCCCACTGAGGCAGATAGGCGTAGATATAGGCATAGAGAAGGCAGCAGACCCCCCCAATCGACAGCGGCAGCGACTGAGACGCCTACAGATACGCTGACAGAGGCTGTGACGCCGACTGAGACGCCGACTGAGGCAGTTAGGGGTAGATATAGGCATAGAGAAGGCCGCAGTCCCCTCAATCGGCAGCGGCAGCGACTGAGACTCCTTCAGAGACGCTGACAGAGGCTGAGACGCCGACTGAGGCAGTTAGGGGTAGATATAGGCATAGAGAAGGCAGCAGACCCTCAATCGACAGCGGCAGCGACTGAGACGTCTACAGAAACGCTGACAAAGGTTGCGACGCCGACTGAGGCAGATAGGGGGTGGATATAGGCATAGAAACGGCAGCAGACCCCCCAATCCTCAGCTGCAGCGGCTAAGACGCCTACAGAGCCGCTGACAGAGGCTGCGACGGCTACGGCGGCGACTGAGGCAGATAGGGGTAGATATAGGAATAGAGAAGGCAGCTGATCCCCCAATCGACAGTGGCAGCGACTGAGACGCCTACAGAGACGCTAACAGGGGCTGCGACGCCGACTGAGTTGCCTACTCAGGCAGATAGGGGTAGATATAGGCATAGAGAAGGCAGCAGACCCCAATCGACAGTGGCAGCGACTGAGACGCCTATAGTGACGCTAACAGAGGCTGCGACGCCGACTGAGTTGCCGACTCAGGCAGATAGGGGTAGATATATGCATAGAGAAGGCAGCAGACCCCAATCGACAGCGGCAGCGACTGAGACGCCTACAGAGACGCTAACAGAGGCTGCGACGCCGACTGAGTTGCCGACTGAGGCAAAGAGGGATAGATATAGGCATAGAGAAGGCCGCAGTCCCCTCAATCGGTAGCGGCAGCGACTGAGACTCCTTCAGAGACGCTGACAGAGGCTGCGACGCCGACTGAGGCAGATAGGGGTGGATATAGGCATAGAAAAGGCAGCAGACCCCCCAAACCTCAGCTGCAGCGGCTAAGACGCCTACAGAGCCGCTGACAGAGGCTGCGACGCCGACTGACACGCCGACTGAAGCAGATAGGGGTTGATAAAGGCATAGAGAAGGCAGCAGACCCCCCAATCTATAGCGGCAGCGACTGAGACGCCTACAGATACGCTGGCAGAGGCTGCGGCGGCGACTGAGGCAGATAGGGGTAGACCCCCATTAGCGACAGCGGCAGCGACTGAGACGCCTACAGAGACGCTAACAGAGGCTGCGACGCCGACTGAGACGCCGACTCAGGTAGATAGGGGTAGACATAGGCATAGAGAAGGCGGCAGACCCCCAAATCGACAGCGGCAGCGACTGAGACGCCTTCAGAGACGCTGACAGAGGCTGCGACGCCGACTGAGGCAGATAGGGGTAGATATAGGCATAGAGAAGGCAGCAGAACCCCCAATCGATAGTGGCAACAACTGAGACGACTACAGAAACGCTGACAGAGGCTCCGACACCGACTGAGGCAGATAGGGGTAGATATAGGCATAGAGAAGGCAGCAGACACCCAATCGACAGCGGCAGCGACTGAGACGCCTTCAGAGACGCTGACAGAGGCTGCGACGCCGACTGAGACGCCAACTGAGGTAGATAGGGGTAGATATAGGCATAGAGAAGGCGGCAGACCCCCAAATCGACAGCGGCAGCGACTGAGTCGCCTTCAGAGACGCTGACAGAGGCTCCGACGCCGACTGAGACGCCGACTGAGGCAGATAGGGGTAGACATAGGCATAGAGAAGGCAGCAGATCCCCCAATCGAGAGTGGCAGCGACTGAGACGACTACAGAAACGCTGACAAACGCTGCGTTCACCGATTGAGGCAGATAGGGGTATATATAGGCATAGAGAAGGCAGCAGACCCTCAGTCGACAACGGCAGCGATTGAGACGCCTACAGAGACGCTAACAGAGGCTGCGACGCCGACTGAGACGCCGACTGAGGCAGATAGGGGTGGATATAGGCATAGAAAAGGCAGCAGACCACCTAATCGTCAGCGGCAGCGACTAAGACGCCTACAGAGCCGCTGACAGAGGCTGCGACGCCGACTGACACGCCGACTGAGGCAGATAGGGGTAGATAAAGGCATAGAGAAGGCAGCAGACCCCCCAATCTATAGCGGCAGCGACTGAGACGCCTACAGATACGCTGACAGAGGCTGCGACGGCTACGGCGGCGACTGAGGCAGATAGGGGTAGATATAGGCATAGCGAAGGCAGCTGATCCCCCAATCGACAGTGGCAGCGACTGAGACGCCTACAGAGACGCTGACAGAGGCTGCGACGCCGACTGAGTTGCCGACTCAGGCAGATAGGGGTAGATATATATACATAGAGAAGGCAGCAGACCCCAATCGACAGCGGCAGCGACTGAGACAACTACAGAGACGCTAACAGAGGCTACGACGCCGACTGAGACGCCGACTGAGGCAGATAGGAGTGGATATAGGCATAGAGAAGGCAGCAGACCCCTCAATCGACAACGGCAGCGACTGAGACTCGTACAGAAACGCTGACAGAGGCTGCGACGCCGACTGAGGCAGTTAGGGGTAGATATAGGCATAGAGAAGGCAGCAGACCCCTCAATCGACAGCGGCAGCGACTGAGACGCCATCAGAAACGCTGACAGAGGCTGCGACGCCGTCTGAGGCAGATAGGGGTAGATATAGGCATAGGGAAGGCACCAGACCCCCAATCGACAGCGGCAGCGACTGCGACGACTACAAAACGCTGACAGAGGCTGCGACGCCAACTGAGGCAGATCGGGGTAGATATATTCATAGAGAAGGCAGCAGACCCCCAATCGACAGCGGCAGCGACTGAGACGCCTACAGAAACGCTGACAAAGGCTGCGGCGCCGACTGAGACGCCGACTGAGGCAGATAGGGGTAGATATAGGCACAGAGAAGGCAGCAAATCCCCCAATCGACAGTGGCAGCGACTGAGACGACTACAGAAACGATGACAGAGGCTGCGACGCCGACTGAGACGCCGACTGATGCAGATAGGGGTAGAAATAGGCATAGAGAAAGCAGCAGACCCCCCAATCGACAGCGGCAGCGACTGAAATGCCTACAGATACGATGACAGAGGCTGCGACGCCGACTGAGACGCCGACTGAGGCAGATAGTGGTGGATATAAGCATAGAGAAAGTAGAAAACTCCTCAATCGACAGCGGCAGTGACTGAGACGCCTAGAGAGATGCTGACAGAGGCTACGACGCCGACGGAGGCAGATAGGGGTAGAGATAGCCATAGAGAAGGCAGCAGACCCCCCAATCGACAGCGGCAGCGACTGAGACGCTAACAGATGCTGCGACGCCGACTGAGACGACGACTGAGGCAGATTGGAGTAGATATAGGCATAGAGAAAGCAGCAGACCCCTCAATCGACAGCGGCAGAGACTGAGACGTCTACAGAAACGCTGACAAAGGTTGCGACGCCGACTGAGGCAGATAGGGGTGGATATAGGCATAGAAAAGGCAGCAGACCCCCCAATCCTCAGCTGCAGCGGCTAAGACGCCTACAGAGCCGCTGACAGAGGCTGCGACGGCTAAGGCGGCGACTGAGGCAGATAGGGGTAGATATAGGCATAGAGAAGGCACCTGATCCCCCAATCGACAGTGGCAGCGACTGAGCCGCCTACAGACACGCTAACAGGGGCTGCGACGCCGACTGAGTTGCCTACTCAGACAGATAGGGGTAGATATAGGCATAGAGAAGGCAGCAGACCCCAATCGACAGTGGCAGCGACTGAGACGCCTACAGAGACGCTAACAGAGGCTGCGACGCCGACTGAGTTGCCGACTCAGGCAGATAGGGGTAGATATAGGCATAGAGAAGGCAGCAGACCCCAATCGACAGCGGCAGCGACTGAGACGCCTACAGAGACGCTAACAGAGGCTGCGACGCCGACTGAGTTGCCGACTGAGGCAGATAGGGGTAGATATAGGCATAGAGAACGCCGCAGTCCCCTTAATCGGCAGCGGCAGCGACTGAGACTCCTTCAGAGACGCTGACAGAGGCTGCGACGCCGACTGAGGCAGATAGGGGTGGATATAGGCATAGAAAAGGCAGCAGACCCCCCAATCCTCAGCTGACAGAGGCTGCGACGCCGACTGACACGCCGACTGAAGCAGATAGGGGTTGATAAAGGCATAGAGAAGGCAGCAGACCCCCAATCTATAGCGGCAGCGACTGAGACGCCTACAGATACGCTGACAGAGGCTGCGGCGGCGACAAGAGGCTCGAGTACTTTATTGTTACAAATTTTCAAGGTTTTATGACGCACCAGTAAAAAGTTACAAGCATTTTATGTTGCAAACTTTGATAGGTGTAGGACGTACCGTATAAAAGTTAGGGTCATTTGAAGTTTTATCAGTGTTTCATTTGGGACTCAAGGGTAGCATAGCTTTAAGCGATATCTTAAATTGACAAGAGGCTCGAGTACTTTATTGTTACAAAATTTCAAGATTTTATGACGCTCCAATAAAAAGTTACAAGCATTTGTATGTTGCAAACTTTGATAGGTGTAGGACGTACCGTATAGAAGGTAGGGCCATTTTTAGTTTTATCAGTATTTGATTTGGGACTCAAGGGTAGCATAGCTTTGAGCGATAGCTTAAATTTACAAGAGGCTCGAGTACTTTATTGTAATAAAATTTCAAGGTTTTATGACGCACCAGTAAAACGTTACAAGCATTTGTATGTTGCAAACTTTAATAGGTGTAGGAAATACCGTATAGAAGTTAGGCCCATTTGAAGTTTTATCAGTGTTTAGTTTGGGACTCAAGGGTAGCATAGCTTTGAGCGATAGCTTATATTGACAAGAGGCTTGAGTACTTTATTGTTACCAAATTTCAAGGTTTTATGACGCTTCAGTAAAAAGTTACAACCATTTCTATGTTGCAAACTTTGATAAGTGTAGGACGTACCGTATAGAAGTTAGGGCCATTTGAAGTTTTATCAGTGTTTGATTTGGAACTCAACGGTAGCATAGCTTTGAGCGATAGCTTAAATTGACAAGAGGCTCGAGTACTTTATTGTTAAAAAATTTCAAGCTTTTATGACACTCCAGTAAAAAGTTACAAGCATTTGTATGTTGCAAAATTTGATAGGTGTAGGACGTACCGTATATAAGTTAGGGCCATTTGAAGTTTTATCAGTGTTTGATTTGGAACTCAACGGTAGCATAGCTTTGAGCGATAGCTTAAATTGACAAGAGGCTCGAGTACTTTATTGTTACAAAATTTCAAGGTTTTATGACGCTCAGTAAAAAGTTACCAGCATTTGTATGTTGCAAACTTTGATAGGTGTAGGACGTACCGTATAGAAGTTAGGGCCATTTGGAGTTTTATCAGTGTTTGATTTGGGACTTAAGGGTAGCATGGCTTTGAGCGATAGCGTAAATTGACAAGAGGCTCGAGTACTTTATTGTTACAAAATTTCGAGGTTTTATGACGCTCGAATAAAAAGTTACCAGCATTTGTATGTTTAAACTTTGATAGGTGTAGGACGTACTGTTTAGAAGTTAGGGCCATTTGAAGTTCTATCAGTGTTTGATTTTGGACTCAAGGGTAGCATAGTTTTGAGCGATGGCTTAAATTGACAAGTGGCTCGAGTACTTTATTGTTACAAAATTTCAAGATTTTATGTCGCCCAGTAAAAAGTTGCAAACATTTGTATGTTGCAAACTTTAATAGGTGTAGGACGTGCCGTATAGAAGTTAGGGCCATTTGAATTTTTATCAGTGTTTAGTTTGGGACTCAAGGTTAGCATAGCTTTGAGCGATGGCTTAAATTGACAAGAGGCGCAAGTACTTTATTGTTACAAAATTTCAAGGTTTTATGACGCTCCAGTAAAAAGTTACAAGCATTTGTATGCTGCAAACTTTGATAGGTGTAGGACGTACTGTTTAGAAGTTAGGGCCATTTGAAGTTTTATCAGTGTTTGATTTGGGACAAAAGGGTAGCATAGCTTTGAGTGATAGCTTAAATTGACAAGAGGCTCGAGTACTTTATTGTTACAAAATTTCAAGGTTTTATGACGCTCCAGTAAAAAGTTACAAGCATTTGTATGTTGCAGACTTTGATAGGTGTAGGACGTACCCTATAGAAGTTAGGGCCATTTGAAGTTTTATCAGTGTTTGATTTGGGACTCAAGGGTAGCATAGCTTTGAGCGATAGCTTAAATTGACAAGAGGCTCGAGTACTTTATTGTTACAAAATTTCAAGGTTTTATGACGCTCCAGTAAAAAGTTACAAGCATTTGTATGCTGCAAACTTTGATAGGTGTAGGACGTACCGTTTAGAAGTTAGGGCCATTTGAAGTTCTATCAGTGTTTGATTTGGGACTCAAGGTTAGCATAGCTTTGAGCGATAGCTTAAATTGACAAAATTTCAAGATTTTATGACGCTCCAGTAAAAAGGTACAAGCATTTGTATGTTGCAAACTTTGATAGGTGTAGGACGTACCGTATATAAGGTAGGGCCATTTGAAGTATTATAAGTATTTGATTTGGGACTCAAGGGTAGCATAGCTTTGAGCGATAGCTTAAATTGGCAAGAGGCTCGAGTACTTTATTGTTACAGAATTTCAAGGTTTTATGACGCTCTAGTAAAAAGTTACAAGTATTTGTATGTTGCAAACTTTGATAGGTGTAGGACGTACCGTATAAAAGTTAGGGCCATTTGAAGTTTTATCAGTGTTTGATTTGGGACTCCAGGGTAGCAGAGCTTTGAGCGATAGCTTAAATTAACAAGATGCTAGAGTACTTTATTGTTACAAAATTTCAAGGTTTTATGACGCTCCAGTAAAAAGTTACAAGCATTTGTATGTTGCAAACTTTGGTAGGTGTAGGACGTACCGTATAGAAGTTAGGGCCATTTGAAGTTTCATCAGTTTTTGATTTGGGACTCAAGGGTAGCATAGCTTTGAGCGATAGCTTAAATTGACAAGAGGCTCGAGTACTTTATTGTAACAAATTTCAAGGTTTTATGACGCTCCAGTAAAAAGTTACAAGCATTTGTATGTTGCAAACTTTGATAGGTGTAAGACGTATCGTATAGAAGTTAGGGCCACTTGGAGTTTTTTCAGTGCTTGATTTAGGACTCAAGGGTAGCATAGCTTTAAGCGATAGCTTGAAATGACAAGAGGCTCGAGTACTTTATTGTTACAAAATTTCAAGGTTTTATGACGCTCCAGTAAAAAGTTACAAGCATTTGAATGTTGCAAGTTTTGATAGGTGTACGACGTACCGTATAGAAGTTAGGGCCATTTGAAGTTTTATCAGTGTTTGATTTGGGATTCAAGGGTAGCATAGCTTTGAGCGATAGCCTAAATTGACAAGAGGCTCGAGTACTTTATTGTTACAAAATTTCAAGATTTTATGACGCTCCAGTAAAAAGTTACAAGCATTTGTATGTTGCAAACTTTGATAGGTGTAGGACGTACCGTATAGAAGTTAGGGCCATTTGAAGTTTTATCAGTGTTTGATTTGGGATTCAAGGGTAGCATAGCTTTGAGCGATAGCTTAAATTGACAAGAGGCTCGAGTACTTTATTGTTACAAAATTTCAATGTTTTATCACGCTCCAGTAAAAAGTTACAAGCATTTGTATTTTGCAAAATTTGATAGGTGTAGGACGTACCGTATAGAAGTTAGGGCCATTTGAAGTTTTATCAGTATTTGATTTGGGACTCAAGGGTAACATAGCTTTTAGCGATAGCTTAAATTGGCAAGAGGCTCGAGTAATTTATTGTTACAGAATTTCAAGGTTTTATGACGCTGTAGTAAAAAGTTACAAGCATATGTATGTTGCAAACTTTGATAGGTATAGGACATACCGTATAAAAGTTAGGGCCATTTGAAGTTTTATCAGTGTTTGATTTGGGACTCAAGGGCAGTATGGCTTTGAGCGATAGCTTAAATTGACAAGAGGCTCAAGTACTTTATTGTTACAAAATTTCAAGGTTTTATGACGCACCAGTAAAAAGTTACAAGCATTTGTATGTTGCAAACTTTAATAGGTGTAGGACGTACCGTATAGAAGTTAGGGCCATTTGAAGTTTTATCAGTGGTTGATTTGGGACTCAAAGGTAGCATAGCTTTGAGCGATGGCTTAAATTTACAAGAGGCTCGAGTACTTTATTGTTACAAAATTTCAAGGTTTTATGACGCACCAGTAAATAGTTACAAGCATTTGTATGTTGCAAACTTTAATAGGTGTAGGACGTACCGTATAGAAGTGAGGGCCATTTGAAGTTTTATCAGTGTTTAGTTTGGGACTCAAGGGTAGCATAGCTTTGAGCGATAGCTTATATTGACAAGAGGCTTGAGTACTTTATTGTTACCAAATTTCAAGGTTTTATGACGCTTCAGTAAAAAGTTACAACCATTTCTATGTTGCAAACTTTGATAAGTGTAGGACGTACCGTATAGAAGTTAGGGCCATTTGAAGTTTCATCAGTGTTTGAGTTGGGATCCAAGGGTAGCATAGCTTTGAGCGATAGCTTAAATTGACAAGAGTCTCGCGTACTTTATTGTTACAAAATTTCAAGGTTTTATGATGCTCCAGTAAAAAGTTACAAGCATTTGTATGTTGCAAACTTTGATAGGTGTATGATGTACCATATAGTAGTTAGGGCCATTTGATGTTTTATCAGTGTTTGATTTTGGATTCAAGGGTAGCATAGCTTTGAGCGATAGCTTAAATTGACAAGAGGCTCGAGTACTTTATTGTTATAAAATTTCAAAGTTTTATGACGCTCCAGTAAAAAGTTA
The DNA here is from genome assembly GCA_920105625.2 of Clusia tigrina. NCBI lineage: Eukaryota > Metazoa > Arthropoda > Insecta > Diptera > Clusiidae > Clusia > Clusia tigrina. The sequence goes on along the minus strand of CAKKTE020000530.1, from coordinate 988,980 downwards.
CAAGCATTTGTATGTTGCAAAATTTGATAGGTGTAGGACGTACCGTATAGAAGTTAGGGCCATTTGAAGTTTTATCAGTGTTGGATTTGGAACTCAAGGGTATCACAGCTTTGAGCGATAGCTTAAATTGACAAGAGGCTCGAGTACTTTATTGTTACAAAATTTCAAGGTTTTATGACGCTCCAGTAACAAGTTACAAGCATTTGTATGTTACAATATTTGATAGGTGTAGGACGTACCGTATAGAAGTTAGGGCCATTTGAAGTTTTATCAGTGTTTAGTTTGGGACTCAAGAGTAGCATAGCTTTGAGCGATAGCTTATATTGATAAGAGGCTTGAGTACTTTATTGTTACCAAATTTCAAGGTTTTATGACGCTTCAGTAAAAAGTTACAACCATTTCTATGTTGCAAACTTTGATAGGTGTAGGACGTACCGTATAGAAGTTAGAGGCATTTGAAGTTTTATCAGTGTTTGATTTGGGATCCAAGGGTAGCATAGCTTTGAGCGATAGCTTAAATTGACAAGAGTCTCGAGTACTTTATTGTTACAAAATTTCAAGGTTTTATGATGCTCCAGTAAAAAGTTACAAGCATTTGTGTGTTGCAAACTTTGATAGGTGTAGGATGTACCATATAGAAGTTAGGGCCATTTGATGTTTTATCAGTGTTTGATTTTGGACTCAAGGGTAGCATAGCTTTGAGCGATAGCTTAAATTGACAAGAGGCTCGAGTACTTTATTGTTATAAAATTTCAAAGTTTTATGACGCTCCAGTAAAAAGTTACAAGCATTTGTATGTTGCAAAATTTGATAGGTGTAGGACGTACCGTATAGAAGTTAGGGCCATTTGAAGTTTTATCAGTGTTTGATTTGGAACTCAAGGGTAGCACAGCTTTGAGCGATAGCTTAAATTGACAAGAGGCTCGAGTACTTTATTGTTACAAAATTTCAAGGTTTTATGACGCTCCAGTAAAAAGTTACCATCAATTGTATGTTGCAAACTTTGATAGGTGTAGGACGTACCGTATAGAAGTTAGGGCCATTTGGAGTTTTTTCAGTGCTTGATTTAGGACTCAAGGGTAGCATAGCTTTAAGCGATAGCTTGAATTGACAAGAGGCTCGAGTACTTTATTGTTACAAAATTTCAAGGTTTTATGACGCTCCAGTAAAAAGTTACAAGCATTTGAATGTTGCAAGTTTTGATAGGTGTACGACGTACCGTATAGAAGTTAGGGCCATTTGAAGTTTGATCAGTGTTTGATTTGGGATTCAAGGGTAGCATAGCTTTGAGCGATAGCTTAAATTGACAAGAGGCTCGAGTACTTTATTGTTACAAAATTTCAAGATTTTATGACGCTCCAGTAAAAAGTTACAAGCATTTGTATGTTGCAAACTTTGATAGGTGTAGGACGTACCGTATAGAAGTTAGGGCCATTTGAAGTTTTATCAGTGTTTGATTTGGGATTCAAGGGTAGCATAGCTTTGAGCGATAGCTTAAATTGACAAGAGGCTCGAGTACTTTATTGTTACAAAATTTCAATGTTTTATGACGCTCCAGTAAAAAGTTACAAGCATTTGTATTTTGCAAAATTTGATAGGTGTAGGACGTACCGTATAGAAGTTAGGGCCATTTGAAGTTTTATCAGTATTTGATTTGGGACTCAAGGGTAGCATAGCTTTTAGCGATAGCTTAAATTGGCAAGAGGCTCGAGTACTTTATTGTTACAGAATTTCAAGGTTTTATGACGCTCTAGTAAAAAGTAACAAGCATATGTATGTTGCAAACTTTGATAGGTGTAGGACATACCGTATAAAAGTTAGGGCCATTTGAAGTTTTATCAGTGTTTGATTTGGGACTCAAGGGTAGCATAGCTTTGAGCGATAGCTTAAATTGACAAGAGGCTCGAGTACTTTATTGTTACAAAATTTCAAGGTTTTATGACGCTCCAGTAAAAAGTTACAAGCATTTGTATGCTGCAAACTTTGATAGGTGTAGGACGTACCGTTTAGAAGTTAGGGCCATTTGGAGTTTTATCAGTGTTTGATTTGGGACAAAAGGGTAGCATAGCTTTGAGTGATAGCTTAAATTGACAAGAGGCTCGAGTACTTTATTGTTACAAAATTTCAAGGTTTTATGACGCTCCAGTAAAAAGTTACAAGCATTTGTATGTTGCAGACTTTGATAGGTGTAGGACGTACCCTATAGAAGTTAGGGCCATTTGAAGTTTTATCAGTGTTTGATTTGGGACTCAAGGGTAGCATAGCTTTGAGCGATAGCTTAAATTGACAAGAGGCTCGAGTACTTTATTGTTACAAAATTTCAAGGTTTTATGACGCTCCAGTAAAAAGTTACAAGCATTTGTATGCTGCAAACTTTGATAGGTGTAGGACGTACCGTTTAGAAGTTAGGGCCATTTGAAGTTCTATCAGTGTTTGATTTGGGACTCAAGGTTAGCATAGCTTTGAGCGATAGCTTAAATTGACAAAATTTCAAGATTTTATGACGCTCCAGTAAAAAGGTACAAGCATTTGTATGTTGCAAACTTTGATAGGTGTAGGACGTACCGTATATAAGGTAGGGCCATTTGAAGTATTATAAGTGTTTGATTTGGGACTCAAGGGCAGTATGGCTTTGAGCGATAGCTTAAATTGACAAGAGGCTCAAGTACTTTATTGTTACAAAATTTCAAGGTTTTATGACGCACCAGTAAAAAGTTACAAGCATTTGTATGTTGCAAACTTTAATAGGTGTAGGACGTACCGTATAGAAGTTAGGGCCATTTGAAGTTTTATCAGTGTTTGATTTGGGACTCAAAGGTAGCATAGCTTTGAGCGATGGCTTAAATTTACAAGAGGCTCGAGTACTTTATTGTTACAAAATTTCAAGGTTTTATGACGCACCAGTAAATAGTTACAAGCATTTGTATGTTGCAAACTTTAATAGGTGTAGGACGTACCGTATAGAAGTGAGGGCCATTTGAAGTTTTATCAGTGTTTAGTTTGGGACTCAAGGGTAGCATAGCTTTGAGCGATAGCTTATATTGACAAGAGGCTTGAGTACTTTATTGTTACCAAATTTCAAGGTTTTATGACGCTTCAGTAAAAAGTTACATCCATTTCTATGTTGCAAACTTTGATAAGTGTAGGACGTACCGTATAGAAGTTAGGGCCATTTGAAGTTTCATCAGTGTTTGAGTTGGGATCCAAGGGTAGCATAGCTTTGAGCGATAGCTTAAATTGACAAGAGTCTCGCGTACTTTATTGTTACAAAATTTCAAGGTTTTATGATGCTCCAGTAAAAAGTTACAAGCATTTGTATGTTGCAAACTTTGATAGGTGAATGATGTACCATACAGTAGTTAGGGCCATTTGATGTTTTATCAGTGTTTGATTTTGGATTCAAGGGTAGCATAGCTTTGAGCGATAGCTTAAATTGACAAGAGGCTCGAGTACTTTATTGTTATAAAATTTCAAAGTTTTATGACGCTCCAGTAAAAAGTTACAAGCATTTGTATGTTGCAAAATTTGATAGGTGTAGGACGTACCGTATAGAAGTTAGGGCCATTTGAAGTTTTATCAGTGTTTGATTTGGAACTCAAGGGTATCACAGCTTTGAGCGATAGCTTAAATTGACAAGAGGCTCGAGTACTTTATTGTTACAAAATTTCAAGGTTTTATGACGCTCCAGTAACAAGTTACAAGCATTTGTATGTTACAATATTTGATAGGTGTAGGACGTACCGTATAGAAGTTAGGGCCATTTGAAGTTTTATCAGTGTTTAGTTTGGGACTCAAGAGTAGCATAGCTTTGAGCGATAGCTTATATTGATAAGAGGCTTGAGTACTTTATTGTTACCAAATTTCAAGGTTTTATGACGCTTCAGTAAAAAGTTACAACCATTTCTATGTTGCAAACTTTGATAGGTGTAGGACGTACCGTATAGAAGTTAGAGCCATTTGAAGTTTTATCAGTGTTTGATTTGGGATCCAAGGGTAGCATAGCTTTGAGCGATAGCTTAAATTGACAAGAGTCTCGAGTACTTTATTGTTACAAAATTTCAAGGTTTTATGATGCTCCAGTAAAAAGTTACAAGCATTTGTGTGTTGCAAACTTTGATAGGTGTAGGATGTACCATATAGAAGTTAGGGCCATTTGATGTTTTATCAGTGTTTGATTTTGGACTCAAGGGTAGCATAGCTTTGAGCGATAGCTTAAATTGACAAGAGGCTCGAGTACTTTATTGTTATAAAATTTCAAAGTTTTATGACGCTCCAGTAAAAATTTACAAGCATTTGTATGTTGCAAAATTTGATAGGTGTAGGACGTACCGTATAGAAGTTAGGGCCATTTGAAGTTTTATCAGTGTTTGATTTGGAACTCAAGAGTAGCATAGCTTTGAGCGATAGCTTAAATTGACAAGAGGCTCGAGTACTTTATTGTTACAAAATTTCAAGGTTTTATGACGCTCCAGTAAAAAGTTACCAGCAATTGTATGTTGCAAACTTTGATAGGTGTAGCACGTACCGTATAGAAGTTAGGGCCATTTGGAGTTTTTTCAGTGCTTGATTTAGGACTCAAGGGTAGCATAGCTTTAAGCGATAGCTTGAATTGACAAGAGGCTCGAGTACTTTATTGTTACAAAATTTCAAGGTTTTATGACGCTCCAGTAAAAAGTTACAAGCATTTGAATGTTGCAAGTTTTGATAGGTGTACGACGTACCGTATAGAAGTTAGGGCCATTTGAAGTTTGATCAGTGTTTGATTTGGGATTCAAGGGTAGCATAGCTTTGAGCGATAGCTTAAATTGACAAGAGGCTCGAGTACTTTATTGTTACAAAATTTCAAGATTTTATGACGCTCCAGTAAAAAGTTACAAGCATTTGTATGTTGCAAACTTTGATAGGTGTAGGACGTACCGTATAGAAGTTAGGGCCATTTGAAGTTTTATCAGTGTTTGATTTGGGATTCAAGGGTAGCATAGCTTTGAGCGATAGCTTAAATTGACAAGAGGCTCGAGTACTTTATTGTTACAAAATTTCAATGTTTTATGACGCTCCAGTAAAAAGTTACAAGCATTTGTATTTTGCAAAATTTGATAGGTGTAGGACGTACCGTATAGAAGTTAGGGCCATTTGAAGTTTTATCAGTGTTTGATTTGGGACTCAAGGGTAGCATAGCTTTTAGCGATAGCTTAAATTGGCAAGAGGCTCGAGTACTTTATTGTTACAGAATTTCAAGGTTTTATGACGCTCTAGTAAAAAGTAACAAGCATATGTATGTTGCAAACTTTGATAGGTGTAGGACATACCGTATAAAAGTTAGGGCCATTTGAAGTTTTATCAGTGTTTGATTTGGGACTCAAGGGCAGCATAGGTTTGAGCGATAGCTTAAATTGACAAGAGGCTCAAGTACTTTATTGTTACAAAATTTCAAGGTTTTATGACGCACCAGTAAAAAGTTACAAGCATTTGTATGTTGCAAACTTTAATAGGTGTAGGACGTACCGTATAGAAGTTAGGGCCATTTGAAGTTTTATCAGTGTTTGATTTGGGACTCAAAGGTAGCATAGCTTTGAGCGATGGCTTAAATTTACAAGAGGCTCGAGTACTTTATTGTTACAAAATTTCAAGGTTTTATGACGCACCAGTAAAAAGTTACAAGCATTTGTATGTTGCAAACTTTAATAGGTGTAGGACGTACCGTATAGAAGTTAGGGCCATTTGAAGTTTTATCAGTGTTTAGTTTGGGACTCAAGGGAAGCATAGCTTTGAGCGATAGCTTATATTGACAAGAGGCTTGAGTACTTTATTGTTACCAAATTTCAAGGTTTTATGACGCTTCAGTAAAAAGTTACAAGCATTTGTATGTTGCAAACTTTGATAGGTGTAGGACGTACCGTATAGAAGTGAGGGCCATTTGAAGTTCTATCAGTGTTTGATTTGGGATCCAAGGGTAGCATAGCTTTGAGCGATAGCTTAAATTGACAAGAGGCTCAAGTACTTTATTGTTACAAAATTTCAAGGTTTTATGATGCTCCAGTAAAAAGTTACAAGCATTTGTGTGTTGCAAACTTTGATAGGTGTAGGATGTACCATATAGAAGTTAGGGCCATTTGATGTTTTATCAGTGTTTGATTTTGGACTCAAGGGTAGCATAGCTTTGAGCGATAGCTTAAATTGACAAGAGGCTCGAGTACTTTATTGTTATAAAATTTCAAAGTTTTATGACGCACCAGTAAAAAGTTACAAGCATTTGTATGTTGCAAACTTTAATAGGTGTAGGACGTACCGTATAGAAGTTAGGGCCATTTGAAGTTTTATCAGTGTTTAGTTTGGGACTCAAGGGAAGCATAGCTTTGAGCGATAGCTTATATTGACAAGAGGCTTGAGTACTTTATTGTTACCAAATTTCAAGGTTTTATGACGCTTCAGTAAAAAGTTACAAGCATTTGTATGTTGCAAACTTTGATAGGTGTAGGACGTACCGTATAGAAGTGAGGGCCATTTGAAGTTCTATCAGTGTTTGATTTGGGATCCAAGGGTAGCATAGCTTTGAGCGATAGCTTAAATTGACAAGAGTCTCGAGTACTTTATTGTTACAAAATTTCAAGGTTTTATGATGCTCCAGTAAAAAGTTACAAGCATTTGTGTGTTGCAAACTTTGATAGGTGTAGGATGTACCATATAGAAGTTAGGGCCATTTGATGTTTTATCAGTGTTTGATTTTGGACTCAAGGGTAGCATAGCTTTGAGCGATAGCTTAAATTGACAAGAGGCTCGAGTACTTTATTGTTATAAAATTTCAAAGTTTTATGACGCTCCAGTAAAAATTTACAAGCATTTGTATGTTGCAAAATTTGATAGGTGTAGGACGTACCGTATAGAAGTTAGGGCCATTTGAAGTTTTATCAGTGTTTGATTTGGAACTCAAGGGTAGCACAGCTTTGAGCGATAGCTTAAATTGACAAGAGGCTCGAGTACTTTATTGTTACAAAATTTCAAGGTTTTATGACGCTCCAGTAAAAAGTTACCAGCAATTGTATGTTGCAAACTTTGATAGGTGTAGCACGTACCGTATAGAAGTTAGGGCCATTTGGAGTTTTTTCAGTGCTTGATTTAGGACTCAAGGGTAGCATAGCTTTAAGCGATAGCTTGAATTGACAAGAGGCTCGAGTACTTTATTGTTACAAAATTTCAAGGTTTTATGACGCTCCAGTAAAAAGTTACAAGCATTTGAATGTTGCAAGTTTTGATAGGTGTACGACGTACCGTATAGAAGTTAGGGCCATTTGAAGTTTGATCAGTGTTTGATTTGGGATTCAAGGGTAGCATAGCTTTGAGCGATAGCTTAAATTGACAAGAGGCTCGAGTACTTTATTGTTACAAAATTTCAAGATTTTATGAGCTCCAGTAAAAAGTTACAAGCATTTGTATGTTGCAAACTTTGATAGGTGTATTACGTACCGTATAGAAGTTAGGGCCATTTGAAGTTTTATCAGTGTTTGATTTGGGATTCAAGGGTAGCATAGCTTTGAGCGATAGCTTAAATTGACAAGAGGCTCGAGTACTTTATTGTTACAAAATTTCAATGTTTTATGACGCTCCAGTAAAAAGTTACAAGCATTTGTATTTTGCAAAATTTGATAGGTGTAGGACGTACCGTATAGAAGTTAGGGCCATTTGAAGTTTTATCAGTATTTGATTTGGGACTCAAGGGTAGCATAGCTTTTAGCGATAGCTTAAATTGGCAAGAGGCTCGAGTACTTTATTGTTACAAAATTTCAAGGTTTTATGACGCTCCAGTAAAAAGTTACAAGCATTTGAATGTTGCAAGTTTTGATAGGTGTACGACGTACCGTATAGAAGTTAGGGCCATTTGAAGTTTGATCAGTGTTTGATTTGGGATTCAAGGGTAGCATAGCTTTGAGCGATAGCTTAAATTGACAAGAGGCTCGAGTACTTTATTGTTACAAAATTTCAAGATTTTATGACGCTCCAGTAAAAAGTTACAAGCATTTGTATGTTGCAAACTTTGATAGGTGTAGGACGTACCGTATAGAAGTTAGGGCCATTTGAAGTTTTATCAGTGTTTGATTTGGGATTCAAGGGTAGCATAGCTTTGAGCGATAGCTTAAATTGACAAGAGGCTCGAGTACTTTATTGTTACAAAATTTCAATGTTTTATGACGCTCCAGTAAAAAGTTACAAGCATTTGTATTTTGCAAAATTTGATAGGTGTAGGACGTACCGTATAGAAGTTAGGGCCATTTGAAGTTTTATCAGTATTTGATTTGGGACTCAAGGGTAGCATAGCTTTTAGCGATAGCTTAAATTGGCAAGAGGCTCGAGTACTTTATTGTTACAGAATTTCAAGGTTTTATGACGCTCTAGTAAAAAGTAACAAGCATATGTATGTTGCAAACTTTGATAGGTGTAGGACATACCGTATAAAAGTTAGGGCCATTTGAAGTTTTATCAGTGTTTGATTTGGGACTCAAGGGCAGCATAGGTTTGAGCGATAGCTTAAATTGACAAGAGGCTCAAGTACTTTATTGTTACAAAATTTCAAGGTTTTATGACGCACCAGTAAAAAGTTACAAGCATTTGTATGTTGCAAACTTTAATAGGTGTAGGACGTACCGTATAGAAGTTAGGGCCATTTGAAGTTTTATCAGTGTTTGATTTGGGACTCAAAGGTAGCATAGCTTTGAGCGATGGCTTAAATTTACAAGAGGCTCGAGTACTTTATTGTTACAAAATTTCAAGGTTTTATGACGCACCAGTAAAAAGTTACAAGCATTTGTATGTTGCAAACTTTAATAGGTGTAGGACGTACCGTATAGAAGTTAGGGCCATTTGAAGTTTTATCAGTGTTTAGTTTGGGACTCAAGGGAAGCATAGCTTTGAGCGATAGCTTATATTGACAAGAGGCTTGAGTACTTTATTGTTACCAAATTTCAAGGTTTTATGACGCTTCAGTAAAAAGTTACAAGCATTTGTATGTTGCAAACTTTGATAGGTGTAGGACGTACCGTATAGAAGTGAGGGCCATTTGAAGTTCTATCAGTGTTTGATTTGGGATCCAAGGGTAGCATAGCTTTGAGCGATAGCTTAAATTGACAAGAGTCTCGAGTACTTTATTGTTACAAAATTTCAAGGTTTTATGATGCTCCAGTAAAAAGTTACAAGCATTTGTGTGTTGCAAACTTTGATAGGTGTAGGATGTACCATATAGAAGTTAGGGCCATTTGATGTTTTATCAGTGTTTGATTTTGGACTCAAGGGTAGCATAGCTTTGAGCGATAGCTTAAATTGACAAGAGGCTCGAGTACTTTATTGTTATAAAATTTCAAAGTTTTATGACGCTCCAGTAAAAATTTACAAGCATTTGTATGTTGCAAAATTTGATAGGTGTAGGACGTACCGTATAGAAGTTAGGGCCATTTGAAGTTTTATCAGTGTTTGATTTGGAACTCAAGAGTAGCATAGCTTTGAGCGATAGCTTAAATTGACAAGAGGCTCGAGTACTTTATTGTTACAAAATTTCAAGGTTTTATGACGCTCCAGTAAAAAGTTACCAGCAATTGTATGTTGCAAACTTTGATAGGTGTAGCACGTACCGTATAGAAGTTAGGGCCATTTGGAGTTTTTTCAGTGCTTGATTTAGGACTCAAGGGTAGCATAGCTTTAAGCGATAGCTTGAATTGACAAGAGGCTCGAGTACTTTATTGTTACAAAATTTCAAGGTTTTATGACGCTCCAGTAAAAAGTTACAAGCATTTGAATGTTGCAAGTTTTGATAGGTGTACGACGTACCGTATAGAAGTTAGGGCCATTTGAAGTTTGATCAGTGTTTGATTTGGGATTCAAGGGTAGCATAGCTTTGAGCGATAGCTTAAATTGACAAGAGGCTCGAGTACTTTATTGTTACAAAATTTCAAGATTTTATGAGCTCCAGTAAAAAGTTACAAGCATTTGTATGTTGCAAACTTTGATAGGTGTAGGACGTACCGTATAGAAGTTAGGGCCATTTGAAGTTTTATCAGTGTTTGATTTGGGATTCAAGGGTAGCATAGCTTTGAGCGATAGCTTAAATTGACAAGAGGCTCGAGTACTTTATTGTTACAAAATTTCAAGGTTTTATGACGCTCCAGTAAAAAGTTACAAGCATTTGTATTTTGCAAAATTTGATAGGTGTAGGACGTACCGTATAGAAGTTAGGGCCATTTGAAGTTTTATCAGTATTTGATTTGGGACTCAAGGGTAGCATAGCTTTTAGCGATAGCTTAAATTGGCAAGAGGCTCGAGTACTTTATTGTTACAGAATTTCAAGGTTTTATGACGCTCTAGTAAAAAGTAACAAGCATATGTATGTTGCAAACTTTGATAGGTGTAGGACATACCGTATAAAAGTTAGGGCCATTTGAAGTTTTATCAGTGTTTGATTTGGGACTCAAGGGCAGCATAGGTTTGAGCGATAGCTTAAATTGACAAGAGGCTCAAGTACTTTATTGTTACAAAATTTCAAGGTTTTATGACGCACCAGTAAAAAGTTACAAGCATTTGTATGTTGCAAACTTTAATAGGTGTAGGACGTACCGTATAGAAGTTAGGGCCATTTGAAGTTTTATCAGTGTTTGATTTGGGACTCAAAGGTAGCATAGCTTTGAGCGATGGCTTAAATTTACAAGAGGCTCGAGTACTTTATTGTTACAAAATTTCAAGGTTTTATGACGCACCAGTAAAAAGTTACAAGCATTTGTATGTTGCAAACTTTAATAGGTGTAGGACGTACCGTATAGAAGTTAGGGCCATTTGAAGTTTTATCAGTGTTTAGTTTGGGACTCAAGGGAAGCATAGCTTTGAGCGATAGCTTATATTGACAAGAGGCTTGAGTACTTTATTGTTACCAAATTTCAAGGTTTTATGACGCTTCAGTAAAAAGTTACAAGCATTTGTATGTTGCAAACTTTGATAGGTGTAGGACGTACCGTATAGAAGTGAGGGCCATTTGAAGTTCTATCAGTGTTTGATTTGGGACTCAAGGTTAGCATAGCTTTGAGCGATAGCTTAAATTAACAAGAGGCTCGAGTACTTTATTGTTACAAAATTTCAAGGTTTTATGACGCTCCAGTAAAAAGTTACCAGCATTTGTATGTTGCAAACTTTGATAGATGTAGGACGTACCGTATAGAAGTTAGGGCCATTTGAAGGCTTATCAGTATTTGATTTGGGACTCAAGGGTAGCATAGCTTTAAGCCATACCTTAAATTGACAAGAGGCTCGAGTACTTTATTGTTACAAAATTTCAAGGTTTTATGACGCTCCAGTAAAAAGTTACAAGCATTTGTATGTTGCAAACTTTGATAGATGTAGGACGTACCGTATAGAAGTTAGGCCCATTTGAAGTTTTATCAGTGTTTGATTTGGGATTCAAGGCTAGCATAGCTTTGAGCGATAGCTTAAATTGACAAGAGGCTCCAGTACTTTATTGTTACAAAATTTCAAGGTTTTATGACGCTCCAGTAAAAAGTTACAAGCATTTGTATGTTGCAAAATTTGATAGGTGTAGGACATACCATATAGAAGTTAGGGCCATTTGAAGTTTTATCAGTGTTTGATTTGGAACTCAAGGGTAGCATAGCTTTGAGCGATAGCTTAAATTGACAAGAGGCTCGAGTACTTTATTGTTACAAAATTTCAAGGTTTTATGACGCTCCAGTAAAAAGTTACCAGCAATTGTATGTTGCAAACTTTGATAGGTGTAGGACGTACCGTATAGAAGTTAGGGCCATTTGGAGTTTTATCAGTGCTTGATTTAGGACACAAGGGTAGCATAGCTTTGAGCGATAGCTTGAATTGACAAGAGGCTCGAGTACTTTATTGTTACAGAATTTCAAGGTTTTATGAGGCTCCAGTAAAAAGTTACAAGCACTTGTATGTTGCAAACTTTGATAGGTGTAGGACGTACCGTATAGAAGTTAGGGCCATTTGAAGTTTTATCAGTGTTTGATTTGGGACTCAAGGGTAGCATAGGTTTGAGCGATAGCTGAAATTGACAAGAGGCTCGAGTACTTTATTGTTACAAAATTTAAAGGTTTTATGACTCTCCAGTAAAAAGTTACAAGCATTTGTATGTTGCAAACTTTGATAGGTGTAGGACGTACCGTATAGAAGTTAGGGCCATTTGAAGTTTTATCAGTGTGTGATTTGGGACTCAAGGGTAGCATAGCTTTGAGCGATAGCTTAAATTGACAAGAGGCTCGAGTACTTTAATGTTACAAAATTTAAAGATTTTATGACGCTCCAGTAAAAAGTTACAAGCATTTGTATGTTGCAAACTTTGATAGGTGTAGAACGTACCGTATAGAAGTTAGGGCCATTTGATGTTTTATCAGTGTTTGATTTGGGATTCAAGCATAGCTTTGAGCGATAGCTTAAATTGAAAAGAAGCTCGAGTACTTTATTGTTACAAAATTTCAAGGTTTTATGACGCTCCAGTAAAAAGTTACAAGCATTTGTATGCTGCAAACTTTGATAGGTGTAGGACGTACCGTTTAGAAGTGAGGGCCATTTGAAGTTCTATCAGTGTTTGATTTGGGACTCAATGTTAACATAGCTTTGAGCGATAGCTTAAATTGACAAGAGTCTCGAGTACTTTATTGTTACAAAATTTCAAGGTTTTATGACGCTCCAGTAAAAAGTTACCAGCATTTGTATGTTGCAAACTTTGATAGGTGTAGGACGTACCGTATAGAAGTTAGGGCCATTTGAAGACTTATCAGTATTTGATTTGGGACTCAAGGGTAGCATAGCTTTGAGCGATAGCTTAAATTGACAAGAGGCTCGAGTACTTTATTGTTACAAAATTTCAAGGTTTTATGACGCTCCAGTAAAAAGTTACAAGCATTTGTATGCTGCAAACTTTGATAGGTGTAGGACGTACCGTATAGAAGTTAGGGCCATTTGAAGTTTTATCTCTGTTTGATTTGGGACTCAAGGGTAGCATAGCTTTGAGCGATAGCTTAAATTAACAAGAGGCTCGAGTACTTTATTGTTACAAAATTTCAAGGTTTTATGACGCTCCAGTAAAAAGTTACCAGCATTTGTATGTTGCAAACTTTGATAGGTGTGGGACGTACCGTATAGAAGTTAGGGCCATTTGAAGGCTTATCAGTATTTTTTTGGGACTCAAGGGTAGCATAGCTTTGAGCGATAGCTTAAATTGACAAGAAGCTCGAATACTTTATTGTTACAAAATTTCAATGTTTTATGACGCTCCAGTAAAAAGTTACAAGCATTTGTATGTTGCAAACTTTGATAGATGTAGGACGTACCGTATAGAAGTTAGGGCCATTTGAAGTTTTATCAGTGTTTGATTTGGGACTCAAGGGTAGCATAGCTTTGAGCGATAGCTTAAATTGACAAGAGGCTCGAGTACTTTATTGTTACAAAATTTCAAGATTTTATGACGCTCCAGTAAAAAGTTACAAGCATTTGTATGTTGCAAACTTTGATAGGTGTAGGGCGTACCGTATAGAAGCTAGGGCCATTTGAAGTTTTATCAGTGTTTGATTTGGGATTCAAGGGTAGCATAGCTTTGAGCGATAGCTTAAATTGACAAGAGGCTCGAGTACTTTATTGTTACAAAATTTCAAGGTTTTATGACGCTATAGTAAAAAGTTACAAGCATTTGTATGTTGAAAATTTGATAGGTGTAGGAAGTACCGTATAGAAGTTAGGGACATTTGAAGTTTTATCAGTGTTTGATTTGGAACTCAAGGGTAGCATAGCTTTGAGCGATAGCTTAAATTGACAAGAGGCTCGAGTACTTTATTGTTACAAAATTTCAAGGTTTTATGACGCTCCAGTAAAAAGTTACCAGCAATTGTATGTTGCAAACTTTGATAGGTGTAGGACGTATCGTATAGAAGTTAGGGCCATTTGGAGTGTTATCAGTGCTTGATTTAGGACACAAGGGTAGCATAGCTTTGAGCGATAGCTTAAATTGACAAGAGTCTCGAGTACTTTATTGTTACAAAATTTCAAGGTTTTATGATACTCCAGTAAAAAGTTACAAGCATTTGTATGTTGCAAACTTTGATAGGTGTAGGATGTACCATATAGTAGTTAGGGCCATTTGATGTTTTATCAGTGTTTGATTTTGGACTCAAGCATAGCTTTGAGCGATAGCTTAAATTGAAAAGAAGCTCGAGTACTTTATTGTTACAAAATTTCAAGATTTTATGACGCTCCAGTAAAAAGTTACAAGCATTTGTATGTTGGAAACTTTGATAGGTGTAGGACGTAGCGTATAGAAGTTAGGGCCATTTGATGTTTTATCAGTGTTTGATTTGGGATTCAAGCATAGCTTTGAGCGATAGCTTAAATTGAAAAGAAGCTCGAGTACTTTATTGTTACAAAATTTCAAGGTTTTATGACGCTCCAGTAAAAAGTTACAAGCATTTGTATGCTGCAAACTTTGATAGGTGTAGGACGTACCGTTTAGAAGTGAGGGCCATTTGAAGTTCTATCAGTGTTTGATTTGGCACTCAAGGTTAACATAGCTTTGAGCGATAGCTTAAATTGACAAGAGTCTCGAGTACTTTATTGTTACAAAATTTCAAGGTTTTATGACGCTCCAGTAAAAAGTTACCAGCATTTGTATGTTGCAAACTTTGATAGGTGTAGGACGTACCGTATAGAAGTTAGGGCCATTTGAAGACTTATCAGTATTTGATTTGGGACTCAAGGGTAGCATAGCTTTGAGCGATAGCTTAAATTGACAAGAGGCTCGAGTACTTTATTGTTACAAAATTTCAAGGTTTTATGACGCTCCAGTAAAAAGTTACAAGCACTTGTATGCTGCAAACTTTGATAGGTGTAGGACGTACCGTATAGAAGTTAGGGCCATTTGAAGTTTTATCTCTATTTGATTTGGGACTCAAGGGTAGCATAGCTTTGAGCGATAGCTTAACTTAACAAGAGGCTCGAGTACTTTATTGTTACAAAATTTCAAGGTTTTATGACGCTCCAGTAAAAAGTTACCAGCATTTGTATGTTGCAAACTTTGATAGGTGTGGGACGTACCGTATAGAAAGAAGTTAGGGCCATTTGAAGGCTTATCAGTATTTTTTTGGGACTCAAGGGTAGCATAGCTTTGAGCGATAGCTTAAATTGACAAGAGGCTCGAGTACTTTATTGTTACAAAATTTCAAGGTTTTATGACGCTCCAGTAAAAAGTTACAAGCATTTGTATGTTGCAAACTTTGATAGATGTAGGACGTACCGTATAGAAGTTAGGGCCATTTGAAGTTTTATCAGTGTTTGATTTGGGACTCAAGGGTAGCATAGCTTTGAGCGATAGCTTAAATTGACAAGAGGCTCGAGTACTTTATTGTTACAAAATTTCAAGGTTTTATGACGCTCCAGTAAAAAGTTACAAGCATTTGTATGTTGCAAAATTTGATAGGTGTAGGAAGTACCGTATAGAAGTTAGGGCCATTTGAAGTTTTATCAGTGTTTGATTTGGAACTCAAGGGTAGCATAGCTTTGAGCGATAGCTTAAATTGACAAGAGGCTCGAGTACTTTATTGTTACAAAATTTCAAGGTTTTATGACGCTCCAGTAAAAAGTTACCAGCAATTGTATGTTGCAAACTTTGATAGGTGTAGGATGTATCGTAAAGAAGTTAGGGCCATTTGGAGTGTTATCAGTGCTTGATTTAGGACACAAGGGTAGCATAGCTTTGAGCGATAGCTTATATTTACAAGAGTCTCGAGTACTTTATTGTTACAAAATTTCAAGGTTTTATGATACTCCAGTAAAAAGTTACAAGCATTTGTATGTTGCAAACTTTGATAGGTGTAGGATGTACCATATAGTAGTTAGGGCCATTTGATGTTTTATCAGTGTTTGATTTTGGACTCAAGCATAGCTTTGAGCGATAGCTTAAATTGAAAAGAAGCTCGAGTACTTTATTGTTACAAAATTTCAAGATTTTATGACGCTCCAGTAAAAGTTACAAGCATATGTATCTTGCAAACTTTGATAGGTGTAGGACGTACCGTATAGAAGTTAGGGCCATTTGATGTTTTATCAGTGTTTGATTTGGGATTCAAGGATAGCTTTGAGCGATAGCTTAAATTGAAAAGAAGCTCGAGTACTTTATTGTTACAAAATTTCAAGGTTTTATGACGCTCCAGTAAAAAGTTACAAGCATTTGTATGCTGCAAACTTTGATAGGTGTAGGACGTACCGTTTAGAAGTGAGGGCCATTTGAAGTTCTATCAGTGATTGATTTGGGACTCAAGGTTAACATAGCTTTGAGCGATAGCTTAAATTGACAAGAGTCTCGAGTACTTTATTGTAACAAAATTTCAAGGTTTTATGACGCTCCAGTAAAAAGTTACCAGCATTTGTATGTTGCAAACTTTGATAGGTGTAGGACGTACCGTATAGAAGTTAGGGCCATTTGAAGACTTATCAGTATTTGATTTGGGACTTAAGGGTAGCATAGCTTTGAGCGATAGCTTAAATTGACAAGAGGCTCGAGTACTTTATTGTTACAAAATTTCAAGGTTTTATGACGCTCCAGTAAAAAGTTACAAGCATTTGTATGCTGCACACTTTGATAGGTGTAGGACGTACCGTATATAAGTTAGGGCCATTTGAAGTTTTATCTCTGTTTGATTTGGGACTCAAGGGTAGCATAGCTTTGAGCGATAGCTTAAATTAACAAGAGGCTCGAGTACTTTATTGTTACAAAATTTCAAGGTTTTATGACGCTCCAGTAAAAAGTTACCAGCATTTGTATGTTGCAAACTTTGATAGGTGTGGGACGTACCGTATAGAAGTTAGGGCCTTTTGAAGGCTTATCAGTATTTGATTTGGGACTCAAGGGTAGCTTTGAGCGATAGCTTAAATTGACAAGAGGCTCGAGTACTTTATTGTTACAAAATTTCAAGGTTTTATGACGCTCCAGTAAAAAGTTACAAGAATTTGTATGTGCAAATTTTGATAGATGTAGGACGTACCGTATAGAAGTTAGGGCCATTTGAAGTTTTATCAGTGTTTGATTTGGGACTCAAGGGTAGCATAGCTTTGAGCGATAGCTTAAATTGACAAGAGGCTCGAGTACTTTATTGTTACAAAATTTCAAGATTTTATGACGCTCCAGTAAAAAGTTACAAGCATTTGTATGTTGCAAACTTTGATAGGTGTAGGACGTACCGTATAGAAGCTAGGGCCATTTGAAGTTTTATCAGTGTTTGATTTGGGATTCAAGGGTAGCATAGCTTTGAGCGATGGCTTAAATTGACAAGAGACTCGACTACTTTATTGTTACAAAATTTCAAGGTTTTATGACGCTCCAGTAAAAAGTTACAAGCATTTGTATGTTGCAAAATTTGATAGGTGTAGGAAGTACCGTATAGAAGTTAGGGCCATTTGAAGTTTTATCAGTGTTTGATTTGGAACTCAAGGGTAGCATAGCTTTGAGCGATAGCTTAAATTGACAAGAGGCTCGAGTACTTTATTGTTACAAAATTTCAAGGTTTTATGACGCTCCAGTAAAAAGTTACCAGCAATTGTATGTTGCAAACTTTGATAGGTGTAGGACGTACCGTATTGAAGTTAGGGCCATTTGGAGTTTTATCAGTGCTTGATTTAGGACACAAGGGTAGCATAGCTTTGAGCTGTAGCTTGAATTGACAAGAGGCTCGAGTACTTTATTGTTACAAAATTTCAAGGTTTTATGAGGCTCCAGTAAAAAGGTAAAAGCATTTGTATGTTGCAAACTTTGATAGGTGTAGGACGTACCGTATAGAAGTTAGGGCCATTTGAAGTTTTATCAGTGTTTGATTTGGGACTCAAGGGTAGCATTGCTTTGAGCGATAGCTGAAATTGACAAGAGGCTCGAGTACTTTATTGTTACAAAATTTCAAGGTTTTATGACGCTCCAGTAAAAAGTTACAAGCATTTGTATGTTGCAAACTTTGATAGGTGTAGGACGTACCGTATAGAAGTTAGGGCCATTTGAAGTTTTATCAGTGTATGATTTGGGACTCAGGGGTAGCATAGCTTTGAGCGATAGCTTAAATTGACAAGCGGCTCGAGTACTTTATTGTTACAAAATTTCAAGATTTTATGACGCTCCAGTAAAAAGTTATAAGCATTTGTATGTTGCAAACTTTGATAGGTGTAGGACGTACCATATAGAAGTTAGGGCCATTTGAAGTTTTATCAGTGTTTGATTTGGGATTCAAGCATAGCTTTGAGCGATAGCTTAAATTGAAAAGAGGCTCGAGTAGTTTATTGTTACAAAATTTCAAGGTTTTATGACGCTCCAGTAAAAAGTTACAAGCATTTGTATGCTGCAAACTTTGATGGGTGTAGGACGTACCATTTAGAAGTGAGGGCCATTTGAAGTTCTATCAGTGTTTGATTTGGGACTCAAGGTTAACATCGCTTTGAGCGATAGCTTAAATTGACAAGAGGCTCGAGTACTTTATTGTTTACAAAATTTCAAGGTTTTATGACGCTCCAGTAAAAAGTTACCAGCATTTGTATGTTGCAAACTTTGATAGGTGTAGGACGTACCGTATAGAAGTTAGGGCCATTTGAAGTCTTATCAGTATTTGATTTGGGACTCAAGGGTAGCATAGCTTTGAGCGATAGCTTAAATTGACAAGAGGCTCGAGTACTTTATTGTTACAAAATTTCAAGGTTTTATGACGCTCCAGTAAAAAGTTACAAGCATTTGTATGCTGCACACTTTGATAGGTGTAGGACGTACCGTATATAAGTTAGGGCCATTTGAAGTTTTATCTCTGTTTGATTTGGGACTCAAGGGTAGCATAGCTTTGAGCGATAGCTTAAATTAACAAGAGGCTCGAGTACTTTATTGTTACAAAATTTCAAGGTTTTATGACGCTCCAGTAAAAAGTTACCAGCATTTGTATGTTGCAAACTTTGATAGGTGTGGGACGTACCGTATAGAAGTTAGGGCCTTTTGAAGGCTTATCAGTATTTGATTTGGGACTCAAGGGTAGCATAGCTTTGAGCGATAGCTTAAATTGACAAGAGACTCGAGTACTTTATTGTTACAAAATTTCAAGGTTTTATGACGCTCCAGTAAAAAGTTACAAGCATTTGTATGTGCAAACTTTGATAGATGTAGGACGTACCGTATAGAAGTTAGGGCCATTTGAAGTTTTATCAGTGTTTGATTTGGGACTCAAGGGTAGCATAGCTTTGAGCGATAGCTTAAATTGACAAGAGGCTCGAGTACTTTATTGTTACAAAATTTCAAGATTTTATGACGCTCCAGTAAAAAGTTATAAGCATTTGTATGTTGCAAACTTTGATAGGTGTAGGACGTACCATATAGAAGTTAGGGCCATTTGAAGTTTTATCAGTGTTTGATTTGGGATTCAAGCATAGCTTTGAGCGATAGCTTAAATTGACAAGAGTCTCGAGTACTTTATTGTTACAAAATTTCAAGGTTTTATGATACTCCAGTAAAAAGTTACAAGCATTTGTATGTTGCAAACTTTGATAGGTGTAGGATGTACCATATAGTAGTTAGGGCCATTTGATGTTTTATCAGTGTTTGATTTTGGACTCAAGCATAGCTTTGAGCGATAGCTTAAATTGAAAAGAAGCTCGAGTACTTTATTGTTACAAAATTTCAAGATTTTATGACGCTCCAGTAAAAAGTTACAAGCATTTGTATGTTGGAAACTTTGATAGGTGTAGGACGTACCGTATAGAAGTTAGGGCCATTTGATGTTTTATCAGTGTTTGATTTGGGATTCAAGCATAGCTTTGAGCGATAGCTTAAATTGAAAAGAAGCTCGAGTACTTTATTGTTACAAAATTTCAAGGTTTTATGACGCTCCAGTAAAAAGTTACAAGCATTTGTATGCTGCAAACTTTGATAGGTGTAGGACGTACCGTTTAGAAGTGAGGGCCATTTGAAGTTCTATCAGTGTTTGATTTGGCACTCAAGGTTAACATAGCTTTGAGCGATAGCTTAAATTGACAAGAGTCTCGAGTACTTTATTGTTACAAAATTTCAAGGTTTTATGACGCTCCAGTAAAAAGTTACCAGCATTTGTATGTTGCAAACTTTGATAGGTGTAGGACGTACCGTATAGAAGTTAGGGCCATTTGAAGACTTATCAGTATTTGATTTGGGACTCAAGGGTAGCATAGATTTGAGCGATAGGTTAAATTGACAAGAGGCTCGAGTACTTTATTGTTACAAAATTTCAAGGTTTTATGACGCTCCAGTAAAAAGTTACAAGCACTTGTATGCTGCAAACTTTGATAGGTGTAGGACGTACCGTATAGAAGTTAGGGCCATTTGAAGTTTTATCTCTATTTGATTTGGGACTCAAGGGTAGCATAGCTTTGAGCGATAGCTTAACTTAACAAGAGGCTCGAGTACTTTATTGTTACAAAATTTCAAGGTTTTATGACGCTCCAGTAAAAAGTTACCAGCATTTGTATGTTGCAAACTTTGATAGGTGTGGGACGTACCGTATAGAAGTTAGGGCCATTTGAAGGCTTATCAGTATTTTTTTGGGACTCAAGGGTAGCATAGCTTTGAGCGATAGCTTAAATTGACAAGAGGCTCGAGTACTTTATTGTTACAAAATTTCAAGGTTTTATGACGCTCCAGTAAAAAGTTACAAGCATTTGTATGTTGCAAACTTTGATAGATGTAGGACGTACCGTATAGAAGTTAGGGCCATTTGAAGTTTTATCAGTGTTTGATTTGGGACTCAAGGGTAGCATAGCTTTGAGCGATAGCTTAAATTGACAAGAGGCTCGAGTACTTTATTGTTACAAAATTTCAAGGTTTTATGACGCTCCAGTAAAAAGTTACAAGCATTTGTATGTTGCAAAATTTGATAGGTGTAGGAAGTACCGTATAGAAGTTAGGGCCATTTGAAGTTTTATCAGTGTTTGATTTGGAACTCAAGGGTAGCATAGCTTTGAGCGATAGCTTAAATTGACAAGAGGCTCGAGTACTTTATTGTTACAAAATTTCAAGGTTTTATGACGCTCCAGTAAAAAGTTACCAGCAATTGTATGTTGCAAACTTTGATAGGTGTAGGACGTATCGTAAAGAAGTTAGGGCCATTTGGAGTGTTATCAGTGCTTGATTTAGGACACAAGGGTAGCATAGCTTTGAGCGATAGCTTATATTGACAAGAGTCTCGAGTACTTTATTGTTACAAAATTTCAAGGTTTTATGATACTCCAGTAAAAAGTTACAAGCATTTGTATGTTGCAAACTTTGATAGGTGTAGGATGTACCATATAGTAGTTAGGGCCATTTGATATTTTATCAGTGTTTGATTTTGGACTCAAGCATAGCTTTGAGCGATAGCTTAAATTGAAAAGAAGCTCGAGTACTTTATTGTTACAAAATTTCAAGATTTTATGACGCTCCAGTAAAAGTTACAAGCATATGTATCTTGCAAACTTTGATAGGTGTAGGACGTACCGTATAGAAGTTAGGGCCATTTGATGTTTTATCAGTGTTTGATTTGGGATTCAAGGATAGCTTTGAGCGATAGCTTAAATTGAAAAGAAGCTCGAGTACTTTATTGTTACAAAATTTCAAGGTTTTATGACGCTCCAGTAAAAAGTTACAAGCATTTGTATGCTGCAAACTTTGATAGGTGTAGGACGTACCGTTTAGAAGTGAGGGCCATTTGAAGTTCTATCAGTGATTGATTTGGGACTCAAGGTTAACATAGCTTTGAGCGATAGCTTAAATTGACAAGAGTCTCGAGTACTTTATTGTAACAAAATTTCAAGGTTTTATGACGCTCCAGTAAAAAGTTACCAGCATTTGTATGTTGCAAACTTTGATAGGTGTAGGACGTACCGTATAGAAGTTAGGGCCATTTGAAGACTTATCAGTATTTGATTTGGGACTCAAGGGTAGCATAGCTTTGAGCGATAGCTTAAATTGACAAGAGGCTCGAGTACTTTATTGTTACAAAATTTCAAGGTTTTATGACGCTCCAGTAAAAAGTTACCAGCATTTGTATGTTGCAAACTTTGATAGGTGTGGGACGTACCGTATTGAAGTTAGGGCCTTTTGAAGGCTTATCAGTATTTGATTTGGGACTCAAGGGTAGCATAGCTTTGAGCGATAGCTTAAATTGACAAGAGGCTCGAGTACTTTATTGTTACAAAATTTCAAGATTTTATGACGCTCCAGTAAAAAGTTACAAGCATTTGTATGTTGCAAACTTTGATAGGTGTAGGACGTACCGTATAGAAGCTAGGGCCATTTCAAGTTTTATCAGTGTTTGATTTGGGATTCAAGGGTAGCATAGCTTTGAGCGATGGCTTAAATTGACAAGAGACTCGACTACTTTATTGTTACAAAATTTCAAGGTTTTATGACGCTCCAGTAAAAAGTTACAAGCATTTGTATGTTGCAAAATTTGATAGGTGTAGGAAGTACCGTATAGAAGTTAGGGCCATTTGAAGTTTTATCAGTGTTTGATTTGGAACTCAAGGGTAGCATAGCTTTGAGCGATAGCTTAAATTGACAAGAGGCTCGAGTACTTTATTGTTACAAAATTTCAAGGTTTTATGACGCTCCAGTAAAAAGTTACCAGCAATTGTATGTTGCAAACTTTGATAGGTGTAGGACGTACCGTATTGAAGTTAGGGCCATTTGGAGTTTTATCAGTGCTTGATTTAGGACACAAGGGTAGCATAGCTTTGAGCTGTAGCTTGAATTGACAAGAGGCTCGAGTACTTTATTGTTACAAAATTTCAAGGTTTTATGAGGCTCCAGTAAAAAGGTAAAAGCATTTGAATGTTGCAAACTTTGATAGGTGTAGGACGTACCGTATAGAAGTTAGGGCCATTTGAAGTTTTATCAGTGTTTGATTTGGGACTCAAGGGTAGCATAGCTTTGAGCGATAGCTGAAATTGACAAGAGGCTCGAGTACTTTATTGTTACAAAATTTCAAGGTTTTATGACGCTCCAGTAAAAAGTTACAAGCATTTGTATGTTGCAAACTTTGATAGGTGTAGGACGTACCGTATAGAAGTTAGGGCCATTTGAAGTTTTATCAGTGTATGATTTGGGACTCAAGGGTAGCATAGCTTTGAGCGATAGCTTAAATTGACAAGCGGCTCGAGTACTTTATTGTTACAAAATTTCAAGATTTTATGACGCTCCAGTAAAAAGTTATAAGCATTTGTATGTTGCAAACTTTGATAGGTGTAGGACGTACCATATAGAAGTTAGGGCCATTTGAAGTTTTATCAGTGTTTGATTTGGGATTCAAGCATAGCTTTGAACGATAGCTTAAATTGAAAAGAAGCTCGAGTACTTTATTGTTACAAAATTTCAAGGTTTTATGACGCTCCAGTAAAAAGTTACAAGCATTTGTATGCTGCAAACTTTGATAGGTGTAGGACGTACCGTTTAGAAGTGAGGGCCATTTGAAGTTCTATCAGTGATTGATTTGGGACTCAAGGTTAACATAGCTTTGAGCGATAGCTTAAATTGACAAGAGTCTCGAGTACTTTATTGTAACAAAATTTCAAGGTTTTATGACGCTCCAGTAAAAAGTTACCAGCATTTGTATGTTGCAAACTTTGATAGGTGTAGGACGTACCGTATAGAAGTTAGGGCCATTTGAAGACTTATCAGTATTTGATTTGGGACTCAA
Source organism: Clusia tigrina (assembly GCA_920105625.2). Lineage (NCBI taxonomy): Eukaryota > Metazoa > Arthropoda > Insecta > Diptera > Clusiidae > Clusia > Clusia tigrina. Next base: position 965,263 of record CAKKTE020000530.1, on the reverse strand, counting down.
GGGTAGCATAGCTTTGAGCGATAGCTTAAATTGACAAGAGGCTCGAGTACTTTATTGTTACAAAATTTCAAGGTTTTATGACGCTCCAGTAAAAAGTTACCAGCATTTGTATGTTGCAAACTTTGATAGGTGTGGGACGTACCGTATAGAAGTTAGGGCCTTTTGAAGGCTTATCAGTATTTGATTTGGGACTCAAGGGTAGCATAGCTTTGAGCGATAGCTTAAATTGACAAGAGGCTCGAGTACTTTATTGTTACAAAATTTCAAGATTTTATGACGCTCCAGTAAAAAGTTACAAGCATTTGTATGTTGCAAACTTTGATAGGTGTAGGACGTACCGTATAGAAGCTAGGGCCATTTCAAGTTTTATCAGTGTTTGATTTGGGATTCAAGGGTAGCATAGCTTTGAGCGATGGCTTAAATTGACAAGAGACTCGACTACTTTATTGTTACAAAATTTCAAGGTTTTATGACGCTCCAGTAAAAAGTTACAAGCATTTGTATGTTGCAAAATTTGATAGGTGTAGGAAGTACCGTATAGAAGTTAGGGCCATTTGAAGTTTTATCAGTGTTTGATTTGGAACTCAAGGGTAGCATAGCTTTGAGCGATAGCTTAAATTGACAAGAGGCTCGAGTACTTTATTGTTACAAAATTTCAAGGTTTTATGACGCTCCAGTAAAAAGTTACCAGCAATTGTATGTTGCAAACTTTGATAGGTGTAGGACGTACCGTATTGAAGTTAGGGCCATTTGGAGTTTTATCAGTGCTTGATTTAGGACACAAGGGTAGCATAGCTTTGAGCTGTAGCTTGAATTGACAAGAGGCTCGAGTACTTTATTGTTACAAAATTTCAAGGTTTTATGAGGCTCCAGTAAAAAGGTAAAAGCATTTGTATGTTGCAAACTTTGATAGGTGTAGGACGTACCGTATAGAAGTTAGGGCCATTTGAAGTTTTATCAGTGTTTGATTTGGGACTCAAGGGTAGCATAGCTTTGAGCGATAGCTGAAATTGACAAGAGGCTCGAGTACTTTATTGTTACAAAATTTCAAGGTTTTATGACGCTCCAGTAAAAAGTTACAAGCATTTGTATGTTGCAAACTTTGATAGGTGTAGGACGTACCGTATAGAAGTTAGGGCCATTTGAAGTTTTATCAGTGTATGATTTGGGACTCAAGGGTAGCATAGCTTTGAGCGATAGCTTAAATTGACAAGCGGCTCGAGTACTTTATTGTTACAAAATTTCAATTTTTTATGACGCTCCAGTAAAAAGTTATAAGCATTTGTATGTTGCAAACTTTGATAGGTGTAGGACGTACCATATAGAAGTTAGGGCCATTTGAAGTTTTATCAGTGTTTGATTTGGGATTCAAGCATAGCTTTGAGCGATAGCTTAAATTGAAAAGAGGCTCGAGTACTTTATTGTTACAAAATTTCAAGGTTTTATGACGCTCCAGTAAAAAGTTACAAGCATTTGTATGCTGCAAACTTTGATGGGTGTAGGACGTACCATTTAGAAGTGAGGGCCATTTGAAGTTCTATCAGTGTTTCATTTGGGACTCAAGGTTAACATCGCTTTGAGCGATAGCTTAAATTGACAAGAGGCTCGAGTACTTTATTGTTTACAAAATTTCAAGGTTTTATGACGCTCCAGTAAAAAGTTACCAGCATTTGTATGTTGCAAACTTTGATAGGTGTAGGACGTACCGTATAGAAGTTAGGGCCATTTGAAGTCTTTTCAGTATTTGATTTGGGACTCAAGGGTAGCATAGCTTTGAGCGATAGCTTAAATTGACAAGAGGCTCGAGTACTTTATTGTTACAAAATTTCAAGGTTTTATGACGCTCCAGTAAAAAGTTACAAGCATTTGTATGTTGCAAACTTTGATAGGTGTAGGACGTACCGTATAGAAGTTAGGGCCATTTGAAGTTTTATCAGTGTTTGATTTGGGACTCAAGGGTAGCATAGCTTTGAGCGATAGCTTAAATTGACAAGAGGCTCGAGTACTTTATTGTTACAAAATTTCAAGATTTTATGACGCTCCAGTAAAAAGTTACAAGCATTTGTATGTTGCAAACTTTGATAGGTGTAGGACGTACCGTATAGAAGTTAGGGCCATTTGAAGTTTTATCAGTGTTTGATTTGGAACTCAAGGGTAGCATAGCTTTGAGCGATAGCTTAAATTGACAAGAGGCTCGAGTACTTTATTGTTACAAAATTTCAAGATTTTATGACGCTCCAGTAAAAAGTTACAAGCATTTGTATGTTGCAAACTTTGATAGGTGTAGGACGTACCGTATAGAAGTTAGGGCCATTTGAAGTTTTATCAGTGTTTGACTTGGGACTCAAGGGTAGCATAGCTTTGAGCGATAGCTTAAATTGACAAGAGGCTCGAGTACTTTATTGTTACAAAATTTCAAGGTTTTATGACGCTCCAGTAAAAAGTTACCAGCAATTGTATGTTGCAAACTTTGATAGGTGTAGGACGTATCGTAAAGAAGTTAGGGCCATTTGGAGTGTTATCAGTGCTTGATTTAGGACACAAGGGTAGCATAGCTTTGAGCGATAGCTTATATTGACAAGAGTCTCGAGTACTTTATTGTTACAAAATTTCAAGGTTTTATGATACTCCAGTAAAAAGTTACAAGCATTTGTATGTTGCAAACTTTGATAGGTGTAGGATGTACCATATAGTAGTTAGGGCCATTTGATGTTTTATCAGTGTTTGATTTTGGACTCAAGCATAGCTTTGAGCGATAGCTTAAATTGAAAAGAAGCTCGAGTACTTTATTGTTACAAAATTTCAAGATTTTATGACGCTCCAGTAAAAGTTACAAGCATTTGTATGTTGCAAACTTTGATAGGTGTAGGACGGACCGTATAGAAGTTAGGGCCATTTGATGTTTTATCAGTGTTTGATTTGGGATTCAAGGATAGCTTTGAGCGATAGCTTAAATTGAAAAGAAGCTCGAGTACTTTATTGTTACAAAATTTCAAGGTTTTATGACGCTCCAGTAAAAAGTTACAAGCATTTGTATGCTGCAAACTTTGATAGGTGTAGGACGTACCGTTTAGAAGTGAGGGCCATTTGAAGTTCTATCAGTGATTGATTTGGGACTCAAGGTTAACATAGCTTTGAGCGATAGCTTAAATTGACAAGAGTCTCGAGTACTTTATTGTAACAAAATTTCAAGGTTTTATGACGCTCCAGTAAAAAGTTACCAGCATTTGTATGTTGCAAACTTTGATAGGTGTAGGACGTACCGTATAGAAGTTAGGGCCATTTGAAGACTTATCAGTATTTGATTTGGGACTCAAGGGTAGCATAGCTTTGAGCGATAGCTTAAATTGACAAGAGGCTCGAGTACTTTATTGTTACAAAATTTCAAGGTTTTATGACGCTCCAGTAAAAAGTTACAAGCATTTGTATGCTGCAAACTTTGATAGGTTTAGGACGTACCGTATATAAGTTAGGGCCATTTGAAGTTTTATCTCTGTTTGATTTGGGACTCAAGGGTAGCATAGCTTTGAGCGATAGCTTAAATTAACAAGAGGCTCGAGTACTTTATTGTTACAAAATTTCAAGGTTTTATGACGCTCCAGTAAAAAGTTACCAGCATTTGTATGTTGCAAACTTTGATAGGTGTGGGACGTACCGTATAGAAGTTAGGGCCTTTTGAAGGCTTATCAGTATTTGATTTGGGACTCAAGGGTAGCATAGCTTTGAGCGATAGCTTAAATTGACAAGAGGCTCGAGTACTTTATTGTTACAAAATTTCAAGGTTTTATGACGCTCCAGTAAAAAGTTACAAGCATTTGTATGTGCAAACTTTGATAGATGTAGGACGTACCGTATAGAAGTTAGGGCCATTTGAAGTTTTATCAGTGTTTGATTTGGGACTCAAGGGTAGCATAGCTTTGAGCGATAGCTTAAATTGACAAGAGGCTCGAGTACTTTATTGTTACAAAATTTCAAGATTTTATGACGCTCCAGTAAAAAGTTACAAGCATTTGTATGTTGCAAACTTTGATAGGTGTAGGACGTACCGTATAGAAGCTAGGGCCATTTGAAGTTTTATCAGTGTTTGATTTGGGATTCAAGGGTAGCATAGCTTTGAGCGATGGCTTAAATTGACAAGAGACTCGACTGCTTTATTGTTACAAAATTTCAAGGTTTTATGACGCTCCAGTAAAAAGTTACAAGCATTTGTATGTTGCAAAATTTGATAGGTGTAGGAAGTACCGTATAGAAGTTAGGGCCATTTGAAGTTTTATCAGTGTTTGATTTGGAACTCAAGGGTAGCATAGCTTTGAGCGATAGCTTAAATTGACAAGAGGCTCGAGTACTTTATTGTTACAAAATTTCAAGGTTTTATGACGCTCCAGTAAAAAGTTACCAGCAATTGTATGTTGCAAACTTTGATAGGTGTAGGACGTACCGTATTGAAGTTAGGGCCATTTGGAGTTTTATCAGTGCTTGATTTAGGACACAAGGGTAGCATAGCTTTGAGCTGTAGCTTGAATTGACAAGAGGCTCGAGTACTTTATTGTTACAAAATTTCAAGGTTTTATGAGGCTCCAGTAAAAAGGTAAAAGCATTTGTATGTTGCAAACTTTGATAGGTGTAGGACGTACCGTATAGAAGTTAGGGCCATTTGAAGTTTTATCAGTGTTTGATTTGGGACTCAAGGGTAGCATAGCTTTGAGCGATAGCTGAAATTGACAAGAGGCTCGAGTACTTTATTGTTACAAAATTTCAAGGTTTTATGACGCTCCAGTAAAGAGTTACAAGCATTTGTATGTTGCAAACTTTGATAGGTGTAGGACGTACCGTATAGAAGTTAGGGCCATTTGAAGTTTTATCAGTGTATGATTTGGGACTCAAGGGTAGCATAGCTTTGAGCGATAGCTTAAATTGACAAGCGGCTCGAGTACTTTATTGTTACAAAATTTCAAGATTTTATGACGCTCCAGTAAAAAGTTATAAGCATTTGTATGTTGCAAACTTTGATAGGTGTAGGACGTACCATATAGAAGTTAGGGCCATTTGAAGTTTTATCAGTGTTTGATTTGGGATTCAAGCATAGCTTTGAGCGATAGCTTAAATTGAAAAGAGGCTCGAGTACTTTATTGTTACAAAATTTCAAGGTTTTATGACGCTCCAGTAAAAAGTTACAAGCATTTGTATGCTGCAAACTTTGATGGGTGTAGGACGTACCGTTTAGAAGTGAGGGCCATTTGTAGTTCTATCAGTGTTTGATTTGGGACTCAAGGTTAACATCGCTTTGAGCGATAGCTTAAATTGACAAGAAGCTCGAGTACTTTATTGTTTACAAAATTTCAAGGTTTTATGACGCTCCAGTAAAAAGTTACCAGCATTTGTATGTTGCAAACTTTGATAGGTGTAGGACGTACCGTATAGAAGTTAGGGCCATTTGAAGTCTTTTCAGTATTTGATTTGGGACTCAAGGGTAGCATAGCTTTGAGCGATAGCTTAAATTGACAAGAGGCTCGAGTACTTTATTGTTACAAAATTTCAAGGTTTTATGACGCTCCAGTAAAAAGTTACAAGCATTTGTATGTTGCAAACTTTGATAGGTGTAGGACGTACCGTATAGAAGTTAGGGCCATTTGAAGTTTTATCAGTGTTTGATTTGGGACTCAAGGGTAGCATAGCTTTGAGCGATAGCTTAAATTGACAAGAGGCTCGAGTACTTTATTGTTACAAAATTTCAAGATTTTATGACGCTCCAGTAAAAAGTTACAAGCATTTGTATGTTGCAAACTTTGATAGGTGTAGGACGTACCGTATAGAAGTTAGGGCCATTTGAAGTTTTATCAGTGTTTGATTTGGGACTCAAGGGTAGCATAGCTTTGAGCGATAGCTTAAATTGACAAGAGGCTCGAGTACTTTATTGTTACAAAATTTCAAGATTTTATGACGCTCCAGTAAAAAGTTACAAGCATTTGTATGTTGCAAACTTTGATAGGTGTAGGACGTTCCGTATAGAAGTTAGGGCCATTTGAAGTTTTATCAGTGTTTGATTTGGGACTCAAGGGTAGCATAGCTTTGAGCGATAGCTTAAATTGACAAGAGGCTCGAGTACTTTATTGTTACAAAATTTCAAGGTTTTATGACGCTCCAGTAAAAAGTTACAAGCATTTGTATGTTGCAAAATTTGATAGGTGTAGGAAGTACCGTATAGAAGTTAGGGCCATTTGAAGTTTTATCAGTGTTTGATTTGGAACTCAAGGGTAGCATAGCTTTGAGCGATAGCTTAAATTGACAAGAGGCTCGAGTACTTTATTGTTACAAAATTTCAAGGTTTTATGACGCTCCAGTAAAAAGTTACCAGCAATTGTATGTTGTAAACTTTGATAGGTGTAGGACGTATCGTAAAGAAGTTAGGGCCATTTGGAGTGTTATCAGTGCTTGATTTAGGACACAAGGGTAGCATAGCTTTGAGCGATAGCTTATATTGACAAGAGTCTCGAGTACTTTATTGTTACAAAATTTCAAGGTTTTATGATACTAAAGTAAAAAGTTACAAGCATTTGTATGTTGCAAACTTTGATAGGTGTAGGATGTACCATATAGTAGTTAGGGCCATTTGATGTTTTATCAGTGTTTGATTTTGGACTCAAGCATAGCTTTGAGCGATAGCTTAAATTGAAAAGAAGCTCGAGTACTTTATTGTTACAAAATTTCAAGATTTTATGACGCTCCAGTAAAAGTTACAAGCATTTGTATGTTGCAAACTTTGATAGGTGTAGGACGTACCGTATAGAAGTTAGGGCCATTTGATGTTTTATCAGTGTTTGATTTGGGATTCAAGGATAGCTTTGAGCGATAGCTTAAATTGAAAAGAAGCTCGAGTACTTTATTGTTACAAAATTTCAAGGTTTTATGACGCTCCAGTAAAAAGTTACAAGCATTTGTATGCTGCAAACTTTGATAGGTGTAGGACGTACCGTTTAGAAGTGAGGGCCATTTGAAGTTCTATCAGTGATTGATTTGGGACTCAAGGTTAACATAGCTTTGAGCGATAGCTTAAATTGACAAGAGTCTCGAGTACTTTATTGTTACAAAATTTCAAGGTTTTATGACGCTCCAGTAAAAAGTTACCAGCATTTGTATGTTGCAAACTTTGATAGGTGTAGGACGTACCGTATAGAAGTTAGGGCCATTTGAAGACTTATCAGTATTTGATTTGGGACTCAAGGGTAGCATAGCTTTGAGCGATAGCTTAAATTGACAAGAGGCTCGAGTACTTTATTGTTACAAAATTTCAAGGTTTTATGACGCTCCAGTAAAAAGTTACAAGCATTTGTATGCTGCAAACTTTGATAGGTGTAGGACGTACCGTATATAAGTTAGGGCCATTTGAAGTTTTATCTCTGTTTGATTTGGGACTCAAGGGTAGCATAGCTTTGAGCGATAGCTTAAATTAACAAGAGGCTCGAGTACTTTATTGTTACAAAATTTCAAGGTTTTATGACGCTCCAGTAAAAAGTTACCAGCATTTGTATGTTGCAAACTTTGATAGGTGTGGGACGTACCGTATAGAAGTTAAAGCCTTTTGAAGGCTTATCAGTATTTGATTTGGGACTCAAGGGTAGCATAGCTTTGAGCGATAGCTTAAATTGACAAGAGGCTCGAGTACTTTATTGTTACAAAATTTCAAGGTTTTATGACGCTCCAGTAAAAAGTTACAAGCATTTGTATGTGCAAACTTTGATAGATGTAGGACGTACCGTATAGAAGTTAGGGCCATTTGAAGTTTTATCAGTGTTTGATTTGGGACTCAAGGGTAGCATAGCTTTGAGCGATAGCTTAAATTGACAAGAGGCTCGAGTACTTTATTGTTACAAAATTTCAAGATTTTATGCCGCTCCAGTAAAAAGTTACAAGTATTTGTATGTTGCAAACTTTGATAGGTGTAGGACGTACCGTATAGAAGCTAGGGCCATTTGAAGTTTTATCAGTGTTTGATTTGGGATTCAAGGGTAGCATAGCTTTGAGCGATGGCTTAAATTGACAAGAGGCTCGACTACTTTATTGTTACAAAATTTCAAGGTTTTATGACGCTCCAGTAAAAAGTTACAAGCATTTGTATGTTGCAAAATTTGAAAGGTGTAGGAAGTACCGTATAGAAGTTAGGGCCATTTGAAGTTTTATCAGTGTTTGATTTGGAACTCAAGGGTAGCATAGCTTTGAGCGATAGCTTAAATTGACAAGAGGCTCGAGTACTTTATTGTTACAAAATTTCAAGGTTTTATGACGCTCCAGTAAAAAGTTACCAGAAATTGTATGTTGCAAACTTTGATAGGTGTAGGACGTACCGTATTGAAGTTAGGGCCATTTGGAGTTTTATCAGTGCTTGATTTAGGACACAAGGGTAGCATAGCTTTGAGCGGTAGCTTGAATTGACAAGAGGCTCGAGTACTTTATTGTTACAAAATTTCAAGGTTTTATGAGGCTCCAGTAAAAAGTTAAAAGCATTTGTATGTTGCAAACTTTGATAGGTGTAGGACGTACCGTATAGAAGTTAGGGCCATTTGAAGTTTTATCAGTGTTTGATTTGGGACTCAAGGGTAGCATAGCTTTGAGCGATAGCTGAAATTGACAAGAGGCTCGAGTACTTTATTGTTACAAAATTTCAAGGTTTTATGACGCTCCAGTAAAAAGTTACAAGCATTTGTATGTTGCAAACTTTGATAGGTGTAGGACGTACCGTATAGAAGTTAGGGCCATTTGAAGTTTTATCAGTGTATGATTTGGGACTCAAGGGTAGCATAGCTTTGAGCGATAGCTTAAATTGACAAGCGGCTCGAGTACTTTATTGTTACAAAATTTCAAGATTTTATGACGCTCCAGTAAAAAGTTATAAGCATTTGTATGTTGCAAACTTTGATAGGTGTAGGACGTACCATATAGAAGTTAGGGCCATTTGAAGTTTTATCAGTGTTTGATTTGGGATTCAAGCATAGCTTTGAGCGATAGCTTAAATTGAAAAGAGGCTCGAGTACTTTATTGTTACAAAATTTCAAGGTTTTATGACGCTCCAGTAAAAAGTTACAAGCATTTGTATGCTGCAAACTTTGATGGGTGTAGGACGTACCGTTTAGAAGTGAGGGCCATTTGAAGTTCTATCAGTGTTTGATTTGGGACTCAAGGTTAACATCGCTTTGAGCGATAGCTTAAATTGACAAGAGGCTCGAGTACTTTATTGTTACAAAATTTCAAGGTTTTATGACGCTCCAGTAAAAAGTTACCAGCATTTGTATGTTGCAAACTTTGATAGGTGTAGGACGTACCGTATAGAAGTTAGGGCCATTTGAAGTCTTATCAGTATTTGATTTGAGACTCAAGGGTAGCATAGCTTTGAGCGATAGCTTAAATTGACAAGAGGCTCGAGTACTTTATTGTTACAAAATTTCAAGGTTTTATGACGCTCCAGTAAAAAGTTACAAGCATTTGTATGTTGCAAACTTTGATAGGTGTAGGACGTACCGTATAGAAGTTAGGGCCATTTGATGTTTTATCAGTGTTTGATTTGGGATTCAAGGATAGCTTTGAGCGATAGCTTAAATTGAAAAGAAGCTCGAGTACTTTATTGTTACAAAATTTCAAGGTTTTATGACGCTCCAGTAAAAAGTTACAAGCATTTGTATGCTGCAAACTTTGATAGGTGTAGGACGTACCGTTTAGAAGTGAGGGCCATTTGAAGTTCTATCAGTGATTGATTTGGGACTCAAGGTTAACATAGCTTTGAGCGATAGCTTAAATTGACAAGAGTCTCGAGTACTTTATTGTTACAAAATTTCAAGGTTTTATGACGCTCCAGTAAAAAGTTACCAGAAATTGTATGTTGCAAACTTTGATAGGTGTAGGACGTACCGTATTGAAGTTAGGGCCATTTGGAGTTTTATCAGTGCTTGATTTAGGACACAAGGGTAGCATAGCTTTGAGCGGTAGCTTGAATTGACAAGAGGCTCGAGTACTTTATTGTTACAAAATTGCAAGGTTTTATGAGGCTCCAGTAAAAAGTTAAAAGCATTTGTATGTTGCAAACTTTGATAGGTGTAGGACGTACCGTATAGAAGTTAGGGCCATTTGAAGTTTTATCAGTGTTTGATTTGGGACTCAAGGGTAGCATAGCTTTGAGCGATAGCTGAAATTGACAAGAGGCTCGAGTACTTTATTGTTACAAAATTTCAAGGTTTTATGACGCTCCAGTAAAAAGTTACAAGCATTTGTATGTTGCAAACTTTGATAGGTGTAGGACGTACCGTATAGAAGTTAGGGCCATTTGAAGTTTTATCAGTGTATGATTTGGGACTCAAGGGTAGCATAGCTTTGAGCGATAGCTTAAATTGACAAGCGGCTCGAGTACTTTATTGTTACAAAATTTCAAGATTTTATGACGCTCCAGTAAAAAGTTATAAGCATTTGTATGTTGCAAACTTTGATAGGTGTAGGACGTACCATATAGAAGTTAGGGCCATTTGAAGTTTTATCAGTGTTTGATTTGGGATTCAAGCATAGCTTTGAGCGATAGCTTAAATTGAAAAGAGGCTCGAGTACTTTATTGTTACAAAATTTCAAGGTTTTATGACGCTCCAGTAAAAAGTTACAAGCATTTGTATGCTGCAAACTTTGATGGGTGTAGGACGTACCGTTTAGAAGTGAGGGCCATTTGAAGTTCTATCAGTGTTTGATTTGGGACTCAAGGTTAACATCGCTTTGAGCGATAGCTTAAATTGACAAGAGGCTCGAGTACTTTATTGTTTACAAAATTTCAAGGTTTTATGACGCTCCAGTAAAAAGTTACCAGCATTTGTATGTTGCAAACTTTGATAGGTGTAGGACGTACCGTATAGAAGTTAGGGCCATTTGAAGTCTTATCAGTATTTGATTTGGGACTCAAGGGTAGCATAGCTTTGAGCGATAGCTTCAATTGACAAGAGGCTCGAGTACTTTATTGTTACAAAATTTCAAGGTTTTATGACGCTCCAGTAAAAAGTTACAAGCATTTGTATGTTGCAAACTTTGATAGGTGTAGGACGTACCGTATAGAAGTTAGGGCCATTTGAAGTTTTATCAGTGTTTGATTTGGGACTCAAGGGTAGCATAGCTTTGAGCGATAGCTTAAATTGACAAGAGGCTCGAGTACTTTATTGTTACAAAATTTCAAGATTTTATGACGCTCCAGTAAAAAGTTACAAGCATTTGTATGTTGCAAACTTTGATAGGTGTAGGACGTACCGAATAGAAGTTAGGGCCATTTGAAGTTTTATCTCTGTTTGATTTGGGACTCAAGGGTAGCATAGCTTTGAGCGATAGCTTAAATTGACAAGAGGCTCGAGTACTTTATTGTTACAAAATTTCAAGATTTTATGACGCTCCAGTAAAAAGGTACAAGCATTTGTATGTTGCAAACTTTGATAGGTGTAGGACGTACCGTATAGAAGTTAGGGCCATTTGAAGTTTTATCAGTGTTTGATTTAGGACTCAAGGGTAGCATAGCTTTGAGCGATAGCTTAAATTGACAAGAGGCTCGAGTACTTTATTGTTACAAATTTGCAAGATTTTATGTCGCTCCTGTAAAAAGTTACAAGCATTTGTATGTTGCAAACTTTGATAGGTGTAGGACGTACCGTATAGAAGGTAGGGCCATTTGAAGTTTTATCAGTATTTGATTTGCGACTCAAGGTTAGCATAGCTTTGAGCGATAGCTTAAATTGGCAAGAGGCTCGAGTACTTTATTGTTACAGAATTTCTAGATTTTATGACGCTCCAGTAAAAAGTTACAAGCATTTGTATGTTGCAAACTTTGATAGGTGTAAGACGTACCATATAGAAGTTAGGGCCATTTGAAGTTTTATCAGTGTTTGATTTTGGACTTAAGGGTAGAATAGCTTTGAGCGATAGCTTAAATTGACAAGAGGCTCGAGTACTTTATTGTTACAAAATTTCAAGGTTTTATGACGCTCCAGTAAAAAGTTACAAGCATTTGTATGTTGCAAACTTTGATAGGTGTAGGACGTACCGTATAGAAGTTAGGGCCATTTGAAGTTTTATCAGTGTTTGATTTGGGACTCAAGGGTAGCATAGCTTTGAGCGATAGCTTAAATTGACAAGAGGATCGAGTACTTTATTGTTACAAAATTTCAAGATTTTATGACGCTCCAGTAAAAAGTTACAAGCATTTGTATGTTGCAAACTTTGATAGGTGTAGGACGTACCGTATAGAAGTTAGGGCCATTTGAAGTTTTATCAGTATTTGATTTGGGACTCAAGGGTAGCATAGCTTTGAGCGATAGCTTAAATTGGCAAGAGGCTCGAGTACTTTATTGTTACATAATTTCTAGGTTTTATGACGCTCCAGTAAAAAGTTACAAGCATTTGTATGTTGCAAACTTTGATAGGTGTAGGACGTACCGTATAGAAGTTAGGGCCATTTGAAGTTTTATCAGTGTTTGATTTGGGGCTCAAGGGTAGCAGAGCTTTGAGCGATAGCTTAAGTTAACAAGAGGCTCGAGTTCTTTATTATTATTTGATAGGTGTAGGACGTACCGTATAGAAGTTAGGGCCATTTGAAGTTTTATCAGTGTTTGATTTGGGACTCAAGGGTAGCATAGCTTTGAGCGATAGCTTAAATTGACAAGAGGTTCGAGTACTTTATTGTTACAAAATTTCAAGATTTTATGACGCTCCAGTAAAAAGTTACAAGCATTTGTATGTTGCAAACTTTGATTGGTGTAGGACGTACCGTGTAGAAGGTAGGGCCATTTGAAGTTTTATCAGTATTTGATTTGCGACTCAAGGGTAGCATAGCTTTGAGCGATAGCTTAAATTGGCAAGAGGCTCGAGTACTTTATTGTTACAGAATTTCTAGGTTTTATGACGCTCCAGTAAAAAGTTACAAGCATTTGTATGTTGCAAACTTTGATAGGTGTAGGACGTACCATATAAAAGTTAGGGCCATTTGAAGTTTTATCAGTGTTTGATTTTGGACTCAAGGGTAGCATAGCTTTGAGCGATAGCTTAAATTGACAAGAGGCTCGAGTACTTTATTGCTACAAAATTTCAAGGTTTTATAACGCTCCAGTAAAAAGTTACAAGCATTTGTATGTTGCAAACTTTGATAGGTGTAGGTGTATGACGTACCGTATAGAAGTTAGGGCCATTTAAAGTTTTATCAGTGTTTGATTTGAGACTCAAGGGTAGCATAGCTTTGAGCGATAGCTTAAATTGACAAGAGGCTCGAGTACTTTATTGTTACAAAATTTCAAGATTTTATGACGCTCCAGTAAAAAGTTACAAGCATTTGTATGTTGCAAACTTTGATAGGTGTAGGGCGTACCGTAGAGAAGTTAGGGCCATTTGAAGTTTTATCAGTGTTTGATTTGAGATTCAAGGGTACCATAGCTTTGAGCGATAGCTTAAATTGACAAGAGGCTCGAGTACTTTATTGTAAAAAAATTTCAAGGTTTTATGACGCTCCAGTAAAAAGTTACAAGCCTTTCTATGTTGCAAACTTTGATAGGTGTAGGACGTACCGTATAGAAGTTAGGGCCATTTGAAGTTTTATCAGTGTTTGATTTGGGATTCAAGCATAGCTTTGAGCGAAATTTTGAATTGAAAAGAGGCTCGAGTACTTTATTGTTACAAAATTTCAAGGTTTTATGACGCTCCAGTAAAAAGTTACAAGCAATTGTATGCTGCAAACTTTGATAGGTGTAGGACGTACTGTTTAGAAGTGAGGGCCATTTGAAGTTCTATCAGTGTTTGATTTGGGACTTAAGGTTAACATAGCTTTGAGCGATAGCTTAAATTGACAAGAGGCTCGAGTACTTTATTGTTACAAAATTTCAAGGTTTTATGACGCTCCAGTAAAAAGGTACAAGCATTTGTATGTTGCAAACTTTGATAGGTGTAGGACGTACCGTATAGAAGTTAGGGCCATTTGAAGTTTTATCAGTGTTTGATTTGGGACTCAAGGGTAGCATAGCTTTGAGCGATAGCTTAAATTGACAAGAGGCTCGAGTACTTTATTGTTACAAAATTTCAAGATTTTATGACGCTCCAGTAAAAAGTTACAAGCATTTGTATGTTGCAAACTTTGATAGGTGTAGGACGTACCGAATAGAAGTTAGGGCCATTTGAAGTTTTATCTCTGTTTGATTTGGGACTCAAGGGTAGCATAGCTTTGAGCGATAGCTTAAATTGACAAGAGGCTCGAGTACTTTATTGTTACAAAATTTCAAGATTTTATGACGCTCCAGTAAAAAGGTACAAGCATTTGTATGTTGCAAACTTTGATAGGTGTAGGACGTACCGTATAGAAGTTAGGGCCATTTGAAGTTTTATCAGTGTTTGATTTAGGACTCAAGGGTAGCATAGCTTTGAGCGATAGCTTAAATTGACAAGAGGCTCGAGTACTTTATTGTTACAAATTTGCAAGATTTTATGTCGCTCCTGTAAAAAGTTACAAGCATTTGTATGTTGCAAACTTTGATAGGTGTAGGACGTACCGTATAGAAGTTAGGGCCATTTGAAGTTTTATCAGTGTTTGATTTGGGACTCAAGGGTAGCAGAGCTTTGAGCGATAGCTTAAATTGACAAGAGGCTCGAGTACTTTATTGTTACAAAATTTCAAGATTTTATGACGCTCCAGTAAAAAGGTACAAGCATTTCTATGTTGCAAACTTTGATAGGTGTAGGACGTACCGTATAGAAGTTAGGGCCATTTGAAGTTTTATCAGTGTTTGATTTGGGACTCAAGGGTAGCAGAGCTTTGAGCGATAGCTTAAGTTAACAAGAGGCTCGAGTTCTTTATTATTATTTGATAGGTGTAGGACGTACAGTATAGAAGTTAGGGCCATTTGAAGTTTTATCAGTGTTTGATTTGGGACTCAAGGGTAGCATAGCTTTGAGCGATAGCTTAAATTGACAAGAGGCTCGAGTACTTTATTGTTACAAAATTTCAAGATTTTATGACGCTCCAGTAAAAAGTTACAAGCATTTGTATGTGGCAAACTTTTGATAGGTGTAGGACGTACCGTATAGAAGGTAGGGCCATTTGAAGTTTTATCAGTATTTGATTTGCGACTCAAGGTTAGCATAGCTTTGAGCGATAGCTTAAATTGGCAAGAGGCTCGAGTACTTTATTGTTACAGAATTTCTAGATTTTATGACGCTCCAGTAAAAAGTTACAAGCATTTGTATGTTGCAAACTTTGATAGGTGTAAGACGTACCATATAGAAGTTACGGCCATTTGAAGTTTTATCAGTGTTTGATTTTGGACTTAAGGGTAGAATAGCTTTGAGCGATAGCTTAAATTGACAAGAGGCTTGAGTACTTTATTGTTACAAAATTTCAAGGTTTTATGACGCTCCAGTAAAAAGTTACAAGCATTTGTATGTTGCAAACTTTGATAGGTGTAGGACGTACCGTATAGAAGTTAGGGCCATTTGAAGTTTTATCAGTGTTTGATTTGGGACTCAAGGGTAGCATAGCTTTGAGCGATAGCTTAAATTGACAAGAGGATCGAGTACTTTATTGTTACAAAATTTCAAGATTTTATGACGCTCCAGTAAAAAGTTACAAGCATTTGTATGTTGCAAACTTTGATAGGTGTAGGACGTACCGTATAGAAGGTAGGGCCATTTGAAGTTTTATCAGTATTTGATTTGGGACTCAAGGGTAGCATAGCTTTGAGCGATAGCTTAAATTGGCAAGAGGCTCGAGTACTTTATTGTTACAGAATTTCTAGGTTTTATGACGCTCCAGTAAAAAGTTACAAGCATTTGTATGTTGCAAACTTTGATAGGTGTAGGACGTACCGTATAGAAGTTAGGGCCATTTGAAGTTTTATCAGTGTTTGATTTGGGGCTCAAGGGTAGCAGAGCTTTGAGCGATAGCTTAAGTTAACAAGAGGCTCGAGTTCTTTATTATTATTTGATAGGTGTAGGACGTACCGTATAGAAGTTAGGGCCATTTGAAGTTTTATCAGTGTTTGATTTGGGACTCAAGGGTAGCATAGCTTTGAGCGATAGCTTAAATTGACAAGAGGTTCGAGTACTTTATTGTTACAAAATTTCAAGATTTTATGACGCTCCAGTAAAAAGTTACAAGCATTTGTATGTTGCAAACTTTGATTGGTGTAGGACGTACCGTGTAGAAGGTAGGGCCATTTGAAGTTTTATCAGTATTTGATTTGCGACTCAAGGGTAGCATAGCTTTGAGCGATAGCTTAAATTGGCAAGAGGCTCGAGTACTTTATTGTTACAGAATTTCTAGGTTTTATGACGCTCCAGTAAAAAGTTACAAGCATTTGTATGTTGCAAACTTTGATAGGTGTAGGACGTACCATATAAAAGTTAGGGCCATTTGAAGTTTTATCAGTGTTTGATTTTGGACTCAAGGGTAGCATAGCTTTGAGCGATAGCTTAAATTGACAAGAGGCTCGAGTACTTTATTGCTACAAAATTTCAAGGTTTTATAACGCTCCAGTAAAAAGTTACAAGCATTTGTATGTTGCAAACTTTGATAGGTGTAGGTGTATGACGTACCGTATAGAAGTTAGGGCCATTTAAAGTTTTATCAGTGTTTGATTTGGGACTCAAGGGTAGCATAGCTTTGAGCGATAGCTTAAATTGACAAGAGGCTCGAGTACTTTATTGTTACAAAATTTCAAGATTTTATGACGCTCCAGTAAAAAGTTACAAGCATTTGTATGTTGCAAACTTTGATAGGTGTAGGGCGTACCGTAGAGAAGTTAGGGCCATTTGAAGTTTTATCAGTGTTTGATTTGAGATTCAAGGGTACCATAGCTTTGAGCGATAGCTTAAATTGACAAGAGGCTCGAGTACTTTATTGTAAAAAAATTTCAAGGTTTTATGACGCTTCAGTAAAAAGTTACAAGCCTTTCTATGTTGCAAACTTTGATAGGTGTAGGACGTACCGTATAGAAGTTAGGGCCATTTGAAGTTTTATCAGTGTTTGATTTGGGATTCAAGCATAGCTTTGAGCGAAATTTTGAATTGAAAAGAGGCTCGAGTACTTTATTGTTACAAAATTTCAAGGTTTTATGACGCTCCAGTAAAAAGTTACAAGCAATTGTATGCTGCAAACTTTGATAGGTGTAGGACGTACTGTTTAGAAGTGAGGGCCATTTGAAGTTCTATCAGTGTTTGATTTGGGACTTAAGGTTAACATAGCTTTGAGCGATAGCTTAAATTGACAAGAGGCTCGAGTACTTTATTGTTACAAAATTTCAAGGTTTTATGACGCTCCAGTAAAAAGGTACAAGCATTTGTATGTTGCAAACTTTGATAGGTGTAGGACGTACCGTATAGAAGTTAGGGCCATTTGAAGTTTTATCAGTGTTTGATTTGGGACTCAAGGGTAGCATAGCTTTGAGCGATAGCTTAAATTGACAAGAGGCTCGAGTACTTTATTGTTACAAAATTTCAAGATTTTATGACGCTCCAGTAAAAAGTTACAAGCATTTGTATGTTGCAAACTTTGATAGGTGTAGGACGTACCGAATAGAAGTTAGGGCCATTTGAAGTTTTATCTCTGTTTGATTTGGGACTCAAGGGTAGCATAGCTTTTAGCGATAGCTTAAATTGACAAGAGGCTCGAGTACTTTATTGTTACAAAATTTCAAGATTTTATGACGCTCCAGTAAAAAGGTACAAGCATTTGTATGTTGCAAACTTTGATAGGTGTAGGACGTACCGTATAGAAGTTAGGGCCATTTGAAGTTTTATCAGTGTTTGATTTAGGACTCAAGGGTAGCATAGCTTTGAGCGATAGCTTAAATTGACAAGAGGCTCGAGTACTTTATTGTTACAAATTTGCAAGATTTTATGTCGCTCCTGTAAAAAGTTACAAGCATTTGTATGTTGCAAACTTTGATAGGTGTAGGACGTACCGTATAGAAGTTAGGGCCATTTGAAGTTTTATCAGTGTTTGATTTGGGACTCAAGGGTAGCAGAGCTTTGAGCGATAGCTTAAATTGACAAGAGGCTCGAGTACTTTATTGTTACAAAATTTCAAGATTTTATGACGCTCCAGTAAAAAGGTACAAGCATTTCTATGTTGCAAACTTTGATAGGTGTAGGACGTACCGTATAGAAGTTAGGGCCATTTGAAGTTTTATCAGTGTTTGATTTGGGACTCAAGGGTAGCAGAGCTTTGAGCGATAGCTTAAGTTAACAAGAGGCTCGAGTTCTTTATTATTATTTGATAGGTGGAGGACGTACCGTATAGAAGTTAGGGCCATTTGAAGTTTTATCAGTGTTTGATTTGGGACTCAAGGGTAGCATAGCTTTGAGCGATAGCTTAAATTGACAAGAGGCTCGAGTACTTTATTGTTACAAAATTTCAAGATTTTATGACGCTCCAGTAAAAAGTTACAAGCATTTGTATGTGGCAAACTTTTGATAGGTGTAGGACGTACCGTATAGAAGGTAGGGCCATTTGAAGTTTTATCAGTATTTGATTTGCGACTCTAGGGTAGCATAGCTTTGAGCGATAGCTTAAATTGACAAGAGGCTCGAGTACTTTATTGTTACAAAATTTCAAGATTTTATGACGCTCCAGTAAAAAGTTACAAGCATTTGTATGTTGCAAACTTTGATAGGTGTAGGACGTACCGTATAGAAGGTAGGGCCATTTGAAGTTTTATCAGTATTTGATTTGGGACTCAAGGGTAGCATAGCTTTGAGCGATAGCTTAAATTGGCAAGAGGCTCGAGTACTTTATTGTTACAGAATTTCTAGGTTTTATGACGCTCCAGTAAAAAGTTACAAGCATTTGTATGTTGCAAACTTTGATAGGTGTAGGACGTACCGTATAGAAGTTAGGGCCATTTGAAGTTTTATCAGTGTTTGATTTGGGGCTCAAGGGTAGCAGAGCTTTGAGCGATAGCTTAAGTTAACAAGAGGCTCGAGTTCTTTATTATTATTTGATAGGTGTAGGACGTACCGTATAGAAGTTAGGGCCATTTGAAGTTTTATCAGTGTTTGATTTGGCACTCAAGGGTAGCATAGCTTTGAGCGATAGCTTAAATTGACAAGAGGTTCGAGTACTTTATTGTTACAAAATTTCAAGATTTTATGACGCTCCAGTAAAAAGTTACAAGCATTTGTATGTTGCAAACTTTGATTGGTGTAGGACGTACCGTGTAGAAGGTAGGGCCATTTGAAGTTTTATCAGTATTTGATTTGCGACTCAAGGGTAGCATAGCTTTGAGCGATAGCTTAAATTGGCAAGAGGCTCGAGTACTTTATTGTTACAGAATTTCTAGGTTTTATGACGCTCCAGTAAAAAGTTACAAGCATTTGTATGTTGCAAACTTTGATAGGTGTAGGACGTACCATATAGAAGTTAGGGCCATTTGAAGTTTTATCAGTGTTTGATTTTGGACTCAAGGGTAGCATAGCTTTGAGCGATAGCTTAAATTGACAAGAGGCTCGAGTACTTTATTGCTACAAAATTTCAAGGTTTTATAACGCTCCAGTAAAAAGTTACAAGCATTTGTATGTTGCAAACTTTGATAGGTGTAGGTGTATGACGTACCGTATAGAAGTTAGGGCCATTTAAAGTTTTATCAGTGTTTGATTTGGGACTCAAGGGTAGCATAGCTTTGAGCGATAGCTTAAATTGACAAGAGGCTCGAGTACTTTATTGTTACAAAATTTCAAGATTTTATGACGCTCCAGTAAAAAGTTACAAGCATTTGTATGTTGCAAACTTTGATAGGTGTAGGGCGTACCGTAGAGAAGTTAGGGCCATTTGAAGTTTTATCAGTGTTTGATTTGAGATTCAAGGGTAGCATAGCTTTGAGCGATAGCTTAAATTGACAAGAGGCTCGAGTACTTTATTGTTACAAAATTTCAAGGTTTTATGACGCTCCAGTAAAAAGTTACAAGCCTTTCTATGTTGCAAACTTTGATAGGTGTAGGACGTACCGTATAGAAGTTAGGGCCATTTGAAGTTTTATCAGTGTTTGATTTGGGATTCAAGCATAGCTTTGAGCGAAATCTTGAATTGAAAAGAGGCTCGAGTACTTTATTGTTACAAAATTTCAAGGTTTTATGACGCTCCAGTAAAAAGTTACAAGCAATTGTATGCTGCAAACTTTGATAGGTGTAGGACGTACTGTTTAGAAGTGAGGGCCATTTGAAGTTCTATCAGTGTTTGATTTGGGACTTAAGGTTAACATAGCTTTGAGCGATAGCTTAAATTGACAAGAGGCTCGAGTACTTTATTGTTACAAAATTTCAAGGTTTTATGACGCTCCAGTAAAAAGGTACAAGCATTTGAATGTTGCAAACTTTGATAGGTGTAGGACGTACCGTATAGAAGTTAGGGCCATTTGAAGTTTTATCAGTGTTTGATTTGGGACTCAAGGGTAGCATAGCTTTGAGCGATAGCTTAAATTGACAAGAGGCTCGAGTACTTTATTGTTACAAAATTTCAAGATTTTATGACGCTCCAGTAAAAAGTTACAAGCATTTGTATGTTGCAAACTTTGATAGGTGTAGGACGTACCGAATAGAAGTTAGGGCCATTTGAAGTTTTATCTCTGTTTGATTTGGGACTCAAGGGTAGCATAGCTTTGAGCGATAGCTTAAATTGACAAGAGGCTCGAGTACTTTATTGTTACAAAATTTCAAGATTTTATGACGCTCCAGTAAAAAGGTACAAGCATTTGTATGTTGCAAACTTTGATAGGTGTAGGACGTACCGTATAGAAGTTAGGGCCATTTGAAGTTTTATCAGTGTTTGATTTAGGACTCAAGGGTAGCATAGCTTTGAGCGATAGCTTAAATTGACAAGAGGCTCGAGTACTTTATTGTTACAAATTTGCAAGATTTTATGTCGCCCAGTAAAAAGTTGCAAGCATTTGTATGTTGCAAACTTTAATAGGTGTAGGACGTGCCGTATAGAAGTTAGGACCATTTGAAGTTTTCTCAGTGTTTGATTTGGGACTCAAGGGTAGCAGAGCTTTGAGCGATAGCTTAAATTGACAAGAGGCTCGAGTACTTTATTGTTACAAAATTTCAAGATTTTATGACGCTCCAGTAAAAAGGTACAAGCATTTCTATGTTGCAAACTTTGATAGGTGTAGGACGTACCGTATAGAAGTTAGGACCATTTGAAGTTTTATCAGTGTTTGATTTGGGACTCAAGGGTAGCAGAGATTTGAGCGATAACTTAAGTTAACAAGAGGCTCGAGTTCTTTATTATTATTTGATAGGTGTAGGACGTACCGTATAGAAGTTAGGGCCATTTGAAGTTTTATCAGTGTTTGATTTGGGACTCAAGGGTAGCATAGCTTTGAGCGATAGCTTAAATTGACAAGAGGCTCGAGTACTTTATTGTTACAAAATTTCAAGATTTTATGACGCTCTAGTAAAAAGTTACAAGCATTTGTATGTGGCAAACTTTGATAGGTGTAGGACGTACCGTATAGAAGGTAGGGCCATTTGAAGTTTTATCAGTATTTGATTTGCGACTCAAGGGTAGCATAGCTTTGAGCGATAGCTTAAATTGGCAAGAGGCTCGAGTACTTTATTGTTACAGAATTTCTAGATTTTATGACGCTCCAGTAAAAAGTTACAAGCATTTGTATGTTGCAAACTTTGATAGGTGTAGGACGTACCTTATAGAAGTTAGGGCCATTTGAAGTTTTATCAGTGTTTGATTTTGGACTTAAGGGTAGAATAGCTTTGAGCGATAGCTTAAATTGACAAGAGGCTCGAGTACTTTATTGTTACAAAATTTCAAGGTTTTATGACGCTCCAGTAAAAAGTTACAAGCATTTGTATGTTGCAAACTTTGATAGGTGTAGGACGTACCGTATAGAAGTTAGGGCCATTTGAAGTTTTATCAGTGTTTGATTTGGGACTCAAGGGTAGCATAGCTTTGAGCGATAGCTTAAATTGACAAGAGGCTCGAGTACTTTATTGTTACAAAATTTCAAGATTTTATGACGCTCCAGTAAAAAGTTACAAGCATTTGTATGTTGCAAACTTTGATAGGTGTAGGACGTACCGTATAGAAGGTAGGGCCATTTGAAGTTTTATCAGTATTTGATTTGGGACTCAAGGGTAGCATAGCTTTGAGCGATAGCTTAAATTGGCAAGAGGCTCGAGTACTTTATTGTTACAGAATTTCTAGGTTTTATGACGCTCCAGTAAAAAGTTACAAGCATTTGTATGTTGCAAACTTTGATAGGTGTAGGACGTACCGTATAGAAGTTAGGGCCATTTGAAGTTTTGTCAGTGTTTGATTTGGGACTCAAGGATAGCAGAGCTTTGAGCGATAGCTTAAGTTAACAAGAGGCTCGAGTTCTTTATTATTATTTGATAGGTGTAGGACGTACCGTATAGAAGTTAGGGCCATTTGAAGTTTTATCAGTGTTTGATTTGGGACTCAAGGGTAGCATAGCTTTGAGCGATAGCTTAAATTGACAAGAGGCTCGAGTACTTTATTGTTACAAAATTTCAAGATTTTATGACGCTCCAGTAAAAAGTTACAAGCATTTGTATGTTGCAAACTTTGATTGGTGTAGGACGTACCGTATAGAAGGTAGGGCCATTTGAAGTTTTATCAGTATTTGATTTGCGACTCAAGGGTAGCATAGCTTTGAGCGATAGCTTAAATTGGCAAGAGGCTCGAGTACTTTATTGTTACAGAATTTCTAGGTTTTATGACGCTCCATTAAAAAGTTACAAGCATTTGTATGTTGCAAACTTTGATAGGTGTAGGACGTACCATATAGAAGTTAGGGCCATTTGAAGTTTTATCAGTGTTTGATTTTGGACTCAAGGGTAGCATAGCTTTGAGCGATAGCTTAAATTGACAAGAGGCTCGAGTACTTTATTGCTACAAAAATTCAAGGTTTTATGACGCTCCAGTAAAAAGTTACAAGCATTTGTATGTTGCAAACTTTGATAGGTGTAGGACGTACCGAATAGAAGTTAGGGCCATTTGAAGTTTTATCTCTGTTTGATTTGGGACTCAAGGGTAGCATAGCTTTGAGCGATAGCTTAAATTGACAAGAGGCTCGAGTACTTTATTGTTACAAAATTTCAAGATTTTATGACGCTCCAGTAAAAAGGTACAAGCATTTGTATGTTGCAAACTTTGATAGGTGTAGGACGTACCGTATAGAAGTTAGGGCCATTTGAAGTTTTATCAGTGTTTGATTTAGGACTCAAGGGTAGCATAGCTTTGAGCGATAGCTTAAATTGACAAGAGGCTCGAGTACTTTATTGTTACAAATTTGCAAGATTTTATGTCGCCCAGTAAAAAGTTGCAAGCATTTGTATGTTGCAAACTTTAATAGGTGTAGGACGTGCCGTATAGAAGTTAGGACCATTTGAAGTTTTCTCAGTGTTTGATTTGGGACTCAAGGGTAGCAGAGCTTTGAGCGATAGCTTAAATTGACAAGAGGCTCGAGTACTTTATTGTTACAAAATTTCAAGATTTTATGACGCTCCAGTAAAAAGGTACAAGCATTTCTATGTTGCAAACTTTGATAGGTGTAGGACGTACCGTATAGAAGTTAGGGCCATTTGAAGTTTTATCAGTGTTTGATTTGGGACTCAAGGGTAGCAGAGCTTTGAGCGATAGCTTAAGTTAACAAGAGGCTCGAGTTCTTTATTATTATTTGATAGGTGTAGGACGTACCGTATAAAAGTTCGGGCCATTTGAAGTTTTATCAGTGTTTGATTTGGGACACAAGGGTAGCATAGCTTTGAGCGATAGCTTAAATTGACAATAGGCTCGAGTACTTTATTGTTACAAAATTTCAAGATTTTATGACGCTCCAGTAAAAAGTTACAAGCATTTGTATGTTGCAAACTTTGATAGGTGTAGGACGTACCGTAGAGAAGTTAAGGCCATTTGAAGTTTTATCAGTGTTTGATTTGGGATTCAAGGGTAGCATAGCTTTGAGCGATAGCTTAAATTGACAAGAGGCTCGAGTACTTTATTGTTACAAAATTTCAAGTTTTTATGACGCTCCAGTAAAAAGTTACAAGCATTTGTATGTTGCAAACTTTGATAGCACGTACCGTATAGAAACTAGGGCCATTTGAAGTTTTATCAGTGTTTGATTTGGGACGCAATGGTAGCATAGCTTTGAGCGATAGCTTAAATTGACAAGTGGCTCGAGTACTTTATTGTTACAAAATTTCAAGATTTTATGACGCTCCAGTAAAAAGTTACAAGCATTTGTATGTTGCAAACTTTGATAGATGTAGGGCGTACCGAATAGAAGTTAGGGCCATTTGAAGTTTTATCTCTGTTTGATTTGGGACTCAAGGGTAGCATAGCTTTGAGTGATAGCTTAAATTGAAAAGAGGCTCGAGTACTTTATTGTTACAAAATTTCAAGATTTTATGACGCTCCAGTAAAAAGGTACAAGCATTTGTATGTTGCAAACTTTGATAGGTGTAGGACGTACCGCATAGAAGTTAGGGCCATTTGAAGTTTTATCAGTGTTTGATTTAGAACTCAAGGGTAGCATAGCTTTGAGCGATAGCTTAAATTGGCAAGAGGCTCGAGTACTTTATTGTTACACATTTGCAAGATTTTATGTCGCTCCTGTAAAAAGTTACAAGCATTTGTATGTTGCAAACTTTGATAGGTGTAGGACGTACCGTATAGAAGTTAGGGCCATTTGAAGTTTTATCTCTGTTTGATTTGGGACTCAAGGGTAGCATAGCTTTGAGCGATAGCTTAAATTGACAAGAGGCTCGAGTACTTTATTGCTACAAAAATTCAACGTTTTATGACGCTCCAGTAAAAAGTTACAAGCATTTGTATGTTGCAAACTTTGATAGGTGTAGGACGTACCGAATAGAAGTTAGGGCCATTTGAAGTTTTATCTCTGTTTGATTTGGGACTCAAGGGTAGCATAGCTTTGAGCGATAGCTTAAATTGACAAGAGGCTCGAGTACTTTATTGTTACAAAATTTCAAGATTTTATGACGCTCCAGTAAAAAGGTACAAGCATTTGTATGTTGCAAACTTTGATAGGTGTAGGACGTACCGTATAGAAGTTAGGGCCATTTGAAGTTTTATCAGTGTTTGATTTAGGACTCAAGGGTAGCATAGCTTTGAGCGATAGCTTAAATTGACAAGAGGCTCGAGTACTTTATTGTTACAAATTTGCAAGATTTTATGTCGCCCAGTAAAAAGTTGCAAGCATTTGTATGTTGCAAACTTTAATAGGTGTAGGACGTGCCGTATAGAAGTTAGGACCATTTGAAGTTTTCTCAGTGTTTGATTTGGGACTCAAGGGTAGCAGAGCTTTGAGCGATAGCTTAAATTGACAAGAGGCTCGAGTACTTTATTGTTACAAAATTTCAAGATTTTATGACGCTCCAGTAAAAAGGTACAAGCATTTCTATGTTGCAAACTTTGATAGGTGTAGGACGTACCGTATAGAAGTTAGGGCCATTTGAAGTTTTATCAGTGTTTGATTTGGGACTCAAGGGTAGCACAGCTTTGAGCGATAGCTTAAGTTAACAAGAGGCTCGAGTTCTTTATTATTATTTGATAGGTGTAGGACGTACCGTATAGAAGTTAGGGCCATTTGAAGTTTTATCAGTGTTTGATTTGGGACTCAAGGGTAGCATAGCTTTGAGCGATAGCTTAAATTGACAAGAGGCTCGAGTACTTTATTGTTACAAAATTTCAAGATTTTATGACGCTCCAGTAAAAAGTTACAAGCATTTGTATGTGGCAAACTTTGATAGGTGTAGGACGTACCGTATAGAAGGTAGGGCCATTTGAAGTTTTATCAGTATTTGATTTGCGACTCAAGGGTAGCATAGCTTTGAGCGATAGCTTAAATTGGCAAGAGGCTCGAGTACTTTATTGTTACAGAATTTCTAGATTTTATGACGCTCCAGTAAAAAGTTACAAGCATTTGTATGTTGCAAACTTTGATAGGTGTAGGACGTACCGTATAGAAGTTAGGGCCATTTGAAGTTTTATCAGTGTTTGATTTTGGACTTAAGGGTAGAATAGCTTTGAGCGATAGCTTAAATTGACAAGAGGCTCGAGTACTTTATTGTTACAAAATTTCAAGGTTTTATGACGCTCCAGTAAAAAGTTACAAGCATTTGTATGTTGCAAACTTTGATAGGTGTAGGACGTACCGTATAGAAGTTAGGGCCATTTGAAGTTTTATCAGTGTTTGATTTGGGACTCAAGGGTAGCATAGCTTTGAGCGATAGCTTAAATTGACAAGAGGCTCGAGTACTTTATTGTTACAAAATTTCAAGATTTTATGACGCTCCAGTAAAAAGTTACAAGCATTTGTATGTTGCAAACTTTGATAGGTGTAGGACGTACCATATAGAAGGTAGGGCCATTTGAAGTTTTATCAGTATTTGATTTGGGACTCAAGGGTAGCATAGCTTTGAGCGATAGCTTAAATTGGCAAGAGGCTCGAGTACTTTATTGTTACAGAATTTCTAGGTTTTATGACGCTCCAGTAAAAAGTTACAAGCATTTGTATGTTGCAAACTTTGATAGGTGTAGGACGTACCGTATAGAAGTTAGGGCCATTTGAAGTTTTATCAGTGTTTGATTTGGGACTCAAGGGTAGCAGAGCTTTGAGCGATAGCTTAAGTTAACAAGAGGCTCGAGTTCTTTATTATTATTTGATAGGTGTAGGACGTACCGTATAGAAGTTAGGGCCATTTGAAGTTTTATCAGTGTTTGATTTGGGACTCAAGGGTAGCAGAGCTTTGAGCGATAGCTTAAGTTAACAAGAGGCTCGAGTTCTTTATTATTATTTGATAGGTGTAGGACGTACCGTATAGAAGTTCGGGCCATTTGAAGTTTTATCAGTGTTTGATTTGGGACACAAGGGTAGCATAGCTTTGAGCGATAGCTTAAATTGACAATAGGCTCGAGTACTTTATTGTTACAAAATTTCAAGATTTTATGACGCTCCAGTAAAAAGTTACAAGCATTTGTATGTTGCAAACTTTGATAGGTGTAGGACGTACCGTAGAGAAGTTAGGGCCATTTGAAGTTTTATCAGTGTTTGATTTGGGATTCAAGGGTAGCATAGCTTTGAGCGATAGCTTAAATTGACAAGAGGCTCGAGTACTTTATTGTTACAAAATTTCAAGCTTTTATGACGCTCCAGTAAAAAGTTACAAGCATTTGTATGTTGCAAACTTTGATAGGTGTAGGACGTACCGTATAGAAGTTAGGGCCATTTGAAGTTTTATCAGTGCTTGATTTGGGATTCAAGCATAGCTTTGAGCGATAGCTTGAATTGAAAAGAGGCTCGAGTACTTTATTGTTACAAAATTTCAAGGTTTTATGACGCTCCAGTAAAGAGTTACCAGCATTTGTATGCTGCAAACTTTGATAGGTGTAGGACGTACCGTTTAGAAGCGAGGGCCATTTGAAGTTCTATCAGTGTTTGATTTGGCACTCAAGGTTAACATAGCTTTGAGCGATAGCTTAAATTGACAATAGGCTCGAGTACTTTATTGTTACAAAATTTCAAGGTTTTATGACGCTCCAGTAAAAAGTTACCAGCATTTGTATGTTGCAAACTTTGATAGGTGTAGGACGTACCGTATAGAAGTTAGGGCCATTTGAAGTCTTCTCAGTATTTGATTTGGGACTCAAGGGGAGCATAGCTTTGAGCGATAGCTTAAATTGACAAGAGGCTCGAGTACTTTATTATTACAAAATTTCAAGGTTTTATGACGCTCCAGTAAAAAGTTACAAGCATTTGTATGTTGCAAACTTTGATAGGACGTACCGTATAGAAACTAGGGCCATTTGAAGTTTTATCAGTGTTTGATTTGGGACGCAAGGGTAGCATAGCTTTGAGCGATAGCTTAAATTGACAAGAGGCTGGAGTACTTTATTGTTACAAAATTTCAAGGTTTTATGACGCTCCAGTAAAAAGTTACAAGCATTTGTATGTTGCAAACTTTGATAGGACGTACCGTATAGAAACTAGGGCCATTTGAAGTTTTATCAGTGTTTGATTTGGGACGCAATGGTAGCATAGCTTTGAGCGATAGCTTAAATTGACAAGTGGCTCGAGTACTTTATTGTTACAAAATTTCAAGATTTTATGACGCTCCAGTAAAAAGTTACAAGCATTTGTATGTTGCAAACTTTGATAGATGTAGGGCGTACCGAATAGAAGTTAGGGCCATTTGAAGTTTTATCTCTGTTTGATTTGGGACTCAAGGGTAGCATAGCTTTGAGTGATAGCTTAAATTGAAAAGAGGCTCGAGTACTTTATTGTTACAAAATTTCAAGATTTTATGACGCTCCAGTAAAAAGGTACAAGCATTTGTATGTTGCAAACTTTGATAGGTGTAGGACGTACCGCATAGAAGTTAGGGCCATTTGAAGTTTTATCAGTGTTTGATTTAGAACTCAAGGGTAGCATAGCTTTGAGCGATAGCTTAAATTGGCAAGAGGCTCGAGTACTTTATTGTTACACATTTGCAAGATTTTATGTCGCTCCTGTAAAAAGTTACAAGCATTTGTATGTTGCAAACTTTGATAGGTGTAGGACGTACCGTATAGAAGTTAGGGCCATTTGAAGTTTTATCAGTGTTTGATTTGGGACTCAAGGGTAGCAGAGCTTTGAGCGATAGCTTAAGTTAACAAGAGGCTCGAGTTCTTTATTATTATTTGATAGGTGTAGGACGTACCGTATAGAAGTTAGGGCCATTTGAAGTTTTATCAGTGTTTGATTTGGGACTCAAGGGTAGCATAGCTTTGAGCGGTAGCTTAAATTGACAAGAGGCTCGAGTACTTTATTGTTACAAAATTTCAAGATTTTGTGACGCTCCAGTAAAAAGTTACAAGCATTTGTATGTTGCAAACTTTGATAGGTGTAGGACGTACCGTATAGAAGGTAGGGCCATTTGAAGTTTTATCAGTGTTTGATTTGGGACTCAAGGGTAGCATAGCTCTGAGCGATAGCTTAAATTGACAAGAGGCTCGAGTACTTTATTGTTACAAAATTTCAAGATTTTATGACGCTCCAGTAAAAAGTTACAAGCATTTGTATGTTGCAAACTTTGATAGATGTAGGAATTACCGTATAGAAGTTAGGGCCATTTGAAGTTTATCAGTGTTTGATTTGGGACTCAAGGGTAGCATAGCTTTGAGCGATAGCTTAAATTGACAAGAGGCTCGAGTACTTTATTGTTACAAAATTTCAAGGTTTTATGACGCTCCAGTAAAAAGTTACAAGCATTTGTATGTTGCAAAATTTGATAGGTGTAGGAAGTACCGTATAGAAGTTAGGGCGATTTGAAGTTTTATCAGTGTTTGATTTGGAACTCAAGGGTAGCATAGCTTTGAGCGATAGCTTAAATTGACAAGAGGCTCGAGTACTTTATTGTTACAAAATTTCAAGGTTTTATGACGCTCCAGTAAAAAGTTACCAGCAATTGTATGTTGCAAACTTTGATAGGTGTAGGACGTATCGTAAAGAAGTTAGGGCCATTTGGAGTGTTATCAGTGCTTGATTTAGGACACAAGGGTAGCATAGCTTTGAGCGATAGCTTATATTGACAAGAGTCTCGAGTACTTTATTGTTACAAAATTTCAAGGTTTTATGATACTCCAGTAAAAAGTTACAAGCATTTGTATGTTGCAAACTTTGATAGGTGTAGGATGTACCATATAGTAGTTAGGGCCATTTGATGTTTTATCAGTGTTTGATTTTGGACTCAAGCATAGCTTTGAGCGATAGCTTAAATTGAAAAGAAGCTCGAGTACTTTATTGTTACAAAATTTCAAGATTTTATGACGCTCCAGTAAAAGTTACAAGCATTTGTATGTTGCAAACTTTGATAGGTGTAGGACGTCCCGTATAGAAGTTAGGGCCATTTGATGTTTTATCAGTGTTTGATTTGGGATTCAAGGATAGCTTTGAGCGATAGCTTAAATTGAAAAGAAGCTCGAGTACTTTATTGTTACAAAATTTCAAGGTTTTATGACGCTCCAGTAAAAAGTTACAAGCATTTGTATGCTGCAAACTTTGATAGGTGTAGGACGTACCGTTTAGAAGTGAGGGCCATTTGAAGTTCTATCAGTGATTGATTTGGGACTCAAGGTTAACACAGCTTTGAGCGATAGCTTAAATTGCCAAGAGGCTCGAGTACTTTATTGTTACAAAATTTCAAGGTTTTATGACGCTCCAGTAAAAAGTTACAAGCATTTGTATGCTGCAAACTTTGATAGGTGTAGGACGTACCGTATATAAGTTAGGGCCATTTGAAGACTTATCAGTATTTGATTTGGGACTCAAGGGTAGCATAGCTTTGAGCGATAGCTTAAATTGACAAGAGGCTCGAGTACTTTATTGTTACAAAATTTCAAGGTTTTATGACGCTCCAGTAAAAAGTTACAAGCATTTGTATGTGCAAACTTTGATAGATGTAGGACGTACCGTATAGAAGTTAGGGCCATTTGAAGTTTTATCAGTGTTTGATTTGGGACTCAAGGGTAGCATAGCTTTGAGCGATAGCTTAAATTGACAAGAGGCTCGAGTACTTTATTGTTACAAAATTTCAAGATTTTATGACGCTCCAGTAAAAAGTTACAAGCATTTGTATGTTGCAAACTTTGATAGGTGTAGGACGTACCGTATAGAAGCTAGGGCCATTTGAAGTTTTATCAGTGTTTGATTTGGGATTCAAGGGTAGAATAGCTTTGAGCGATGGCTTAAATTGACAAGAGGCTCGACTACTTTATTGTTACAAAATTTCAAGGTTTTATGACGCTCCAGTAAAAAGTTACAAGCATTTGTATGTTGCAAAATTTGATAGGTGTAGGAAGTACCGTATAGAAGTTAGGGCCATTTGAAGTTTTATCAGTGTTTGATTTGGAACTCAAGGGTAGCATAGCTTTGAGCGATAGCTTAAATTGACAAGAGGCTCGAGTACTTTATTGTTACAAAATTTCAAGGTTTTATGACGCTCCAGTAAAAAGTTACCAGCAATTGTATGTTGCAAACTTTGATAGGTGTAGGACGTACCGTATTGAAGTTAGGGCCATTTGGACTTTTATCAGTGCTTGATTTAGGACACAAGGGTAGCATAGCTTTGAGCGGTAGCTTGAATTGACAAGAGGCTCGAGTACTTTATTGTTACAAAATTTCAAGGTTTTATGAGGCTCCAGTAAAAAGTTAAAAGCATTTGTATGTTGCAAACTTTGATAGGTGTAGGACGTACCGTATAGAAGTTAGGGCCATTTGAAGTTTTATCAGTGTTTGATTTGGGACTCAAGGGTAGCATAGCTTTGAGCGATAGCTGAAATTGACAAGAGGCTCGAGTACTTTATTGTTACAACATTTCAAGGTTTTATGACGCTCCAGTAAAAAGTTACAAGCATTTGTATGTTGCAAACTTTGATAGGTGTAGGACGTACCGTATAGAAGTTAGGGCCATTTGAAGTTTTATCAGTGTATGATTTGGGACTCAAGGGTAGCATAGCTTTGAGCGATAGCTTAAATTGACAAGCGGCTCGAGTACTTTATTGTTACAAAATTTCAAGATTTTATGACGCTCCAGTAAAAAGTTGTAAGCATTTGTATGTTGCAAACTTTGATAGGTGTAGGACGTACCATATAGAAGTTAGGGCCATTTGAAGTTTTATCAGTGTTTGATTTGGGATTCAAGCATAGCTTTGAGCGATAGCTTAAATTGAAAAGAGGCTCGAGTACTTTATTGTTACAAAATTTCAAGGTTTTATGACGCTCCAGTAAAAAGTTACAAGCATTTGTATGCTGCAAACTTTGATGGGTGTAGGACGTACCGTTTAGAAGTGAGGGCCATTTGAAGTTCTATCAGTGTTTGATTTGGGACTCAAGGTTAACATCGCTTTGAGCGATAGCTTAAATTGACAAGAGGCTCGAGTACTTTATTGTTTACAAAATTTCAAGGTTTTATGACGCTCCAGTAAAAAGTTGCCAGCATTTGTATGTTGCAAACTTTGATAGGTGTAGGACGTACCGTATAGAAGTTAGGGCCATTTGAAGTCTTATCAGTATTTGATTTGGGACTCAAGGGTAGCATAGCTTTGAGCGATAGCTTAAATTGACAAGAGGCTCGAGTACTTTATTGTTACAAAATTTCAAGATTTTATGACGCTCCAGTAAAAAGTTACAAGCATTTGTATGTTGCAAACTTTGATAGGTGTAGGACGTACCGTATAGAAGTTAGGGCCATTTGAAGTTTTATCAGTGTTTGATTTGGGACTCAAGGGTAGCAGAGCTTTGAGCGATAGCTTAAATTGACAAGAGGCTCGAGTACTTTATTGTTACAAAATTTCAAGATTTTATGACGCTACAGTAAAAAGTTACAAGCATTTGTATGTTGCAAACTTTGATAGGTGTAGGACGTACCGTATAGAAGTTAGGGCCATTTGAAGTTTTATCAGTGTTTGATTTGGGACTCAAGGGTAGCATAGCTTTGAGCGATAGCTTAAATTGACAAGAGGCTCGAGTACTTTATTGTTACAAAATTTCAAGATTTTATGACGCTCCAGTAAAAAGTTACAAGCATTTGTATGTTGCAAACTTTGATAGGTGTAGGACGTACCGTATAGAAGTTAGGGCCATTTGAAGTTTTATCAGTGTTTGATTTGAGACTCAAGGGTAGCATAGCTTTGAGCGATAGCTTAAATTAACAAGAGGCTCGAGTACTTTATTGTTACAAAATTTCAAGGTTTTATGACGCTCCAGTAAAAAGTTACAAGCATTTGTATGTTGCAAAATTTGATAGGTGTAGGAAGTACCGTATAGAAGTTAGGGCCATTTGAAGTTTTATCAGTGTTTGATTTGGAACTCAAGGGTAGCATAGCTTTGAGCGATAGCTTAAATTGACAAGAGGCTCGAGTACTTTATTGTTACAAAATTTCAAGGTTTTATGACGCTCCAGTAAAAAGTTACCAGCAATTGTATGTTGCAAACTTTGATAGGTGTAGGACGTATCGTAAAGAAGTTAGGGCCATTTGGAGTGTTATCAGTGCTTGATTTAGGACACAAGGGTAGCATAGCTTTGAGCGATAGCTTATATTGACAAGAGTCTCGAGTACTTTATTGTTACAAAATTTCAAGGTTTTATGATACTCCAGTAAAAAGTTACAAGCATTTGTATGTTGCAAACTTTGATAGGTGTAGGATGTACCATATAGTAGTTAGGGCCATTTGATGTTTTATCAGTGTTTGATTTTGGACTCAAGCATAGCTTTGAGCGATAGCTTAAATTGAAAAGAAGCTCGAGTACTTTATTGTTACAAAATTTCAAGATTTTATGACGCTCCAGTAAAAATTACAAGCATTTGTATGTTGCAAACTTTGATAGGTTTAGGACGTACCGTATAGAAGTTAGGGCCATTTGATGTTTTATCAGTGTTTGATTTGGGATTCAAGGATAGCTTTGAGCGATAGCTTAAATTGAAAAGAAGCTCGAGTACTTTATTGTTACAAAATTTCAAGGTTTTATGACGCTCCAGTAAAAAGTTACAAGCATTTGTATGCTGCAAACTTTGATAGATGTAGGACGTACCGTATAGAAGTTAGGGCCATTTGAAGTTTTATCAGTGTTTGATTTGGGACTCAAGGGTAGCATAGCTTTGAGCGATAGCTTAAATTGACAAGAGGCTCGAGTACTTTATTGTTACAAAATTTCAAGATTTTATGACGCTCCAGTAAAAAGTTACAAGCATTTGTATGTTGCAAACTTTGATAGGTGTAGGACGTACCGTATAGAAGCTAGGGCCATTTGAAGTTTTATCAGTGTTTGATTTGGGATTCAAGGGTAGCATAGCTTTGAGCGATGGCTTAAATTGACAAGAGGCTCGACTACTTTATTGTTACAAAATTTCAAGGTTTTATGACGCTCCAGTAAAAAGTTACAAGCATTTGTATGTTGCAAAATTTGATAGGTGTAGGAAGTACCGTATAGAAGTTAGGGCCATTTGAAGTTTTATCAGTGTTTGATTTGGAACTCAAGGGTAGCATAGCTTTGAGCGATAGCTTAAATTGACAAGAGGCTCGAGTACTTTATTGTTACAAAATTTCAAGGTTTTATGACGCTCCAGTAAAAAGTTACCAGCAATTGTATGTTGCAAACTTTGATAGGTGTAGGACGTACCGTATTGAAGTTAGGGCCATTTGGACTTTTATCAGTGCTTGATTTAGGACACAAGGGTAGCATAGCTTTGAGCGGTAGCTTGAATTGACAAGAGGCTCGAGTACTTTATTGTTACAAAATTTCAAGGTTTTATGAGGCTCCAGTAAAAAGTTACAAGCATTTGTATGTTGCAAAATTTGATAGGTGTAGGACGTACCATATAGAAGTTAGGGCCATTTGAAGTTTTATCAGTGTTTGATTTGGGATTCAAGCATAGCTTTGAGCGATAGCTTAAATTGAAAAGAGGCTCGAGTACTTTATTGTTACAAAATTTCAAGGTTTTATGACGCTCCAGTAAAAAGTTACACGCATTTGTATGCTGCAAACTTTGATGGGTGTAGGACGTACCGTTTAGAAGTGAGGGCCATTTGAAGTTCTATCAGTGTTTGATTTGGGACTCAAGGTTAACATCGCTTTGAGCGATAGCTTAAATTGACAAGAGGCTCGAGTACTTTATTGTTTACAAAATTTCAAGGTTTTATGACGCTCCAGTAAAAAGTTGCCAGCATTTGTATGTTGCAAACTTTGATAGGTGTAGGACGTACCGTATAGAAGTTAGGGCCATTTGAAGTCTTATCAGTATTTGATTTGGGACTCAAGGGTAGCATAGCTTTGAGCGATAGCTTAAATTGACAAGAGGCTCGAGTACTTTATTGTTACAAAATTTCAAGATTTTATGACGCTCCAGTAAAAAGTTACAAGCATTTGTATGTTGCAAACTTTGATAGGTGTAGGACGTACCGTATAGAAGTTAGGGCCATTTGAAGTTTTATCAGTGTTTGATTTGGGACTCAAGGGTAGCAGAGCTTTGAGCGATAGCTTAAATTGACAAGAGGCTCGAGTACTTTATTGTTACAAAATTTCAAGATTTTATGACGCTACAGTAAAAAGTTACAAGCATTTGTATGTTGCAAACTTTGATAGGTGTAGGACGTACCGTATAGAAGTTAGGGCCATTTGAAGTTTTATCAGTGTTTGATTTGGGACTCAAGGGTAGCATAGCTTTGAGCGATAGCTTAAATTGACAAGAGGCTCGAGTACTTTATTGTTACAAAATTTCAAGATTTTATGACGTTCCAGTAAAAAGTTACAAGCATTTGTATGTTGCAAACTTTGATAGGTGTAGGACGTACCGTATAGAAGTTAGGGCCATTTGAAGTTTTATCAGTGTTTGATTTGAGACACAAGGGTAGCATAGCTTTGAGCGATAGCTTAAATTAACAAGAGGCTCGAGTACTTTATTGTTACAAAATTTCAAGGTTTTATGACGCTCCAGTAAAAAGTTACAAGCATTTGTATGTTGCAAAATTTGATAGGTGTAGGAAGTACCGTATAGAAGTTAGGGCCATTTGAAGTTTTATCAGTGTTTGATTTGGAACTCAAGGGTAGCATAGCTTTGAGCGATAGCTTAAATTGACAAGAGGCTAGAGTACTTTATTGTTACAAAATTTCAAGGTTTTATGACGCTCCAGTAAAAAGTTACCAGCAATTGTATGTTGCAAACTTTGATAGGTGTAGGACGTATCGTAAAGAAGTTAGGGCCATTTGGAGTGTTATCAGTGCTTGATTTAGGACACAAGGGTAGCATAGCTTTGAGCGATAGCTTATATTGACAAGAGTCTCGAGTACTTTATTGTTACAAAATTTCAAGGTTTTATGATACTCCAGTAAAAAGTTACAAGCATTTGTATGTTGCAAACTTTGATAGGTGTAGGATGTACCATATAGTAGTTAGGGCCATTTGATGTTTTATCAGTGTTTGATTTTGGACTCAAGCATAGCTTTGAGCGATAGCTTAAATTGAAAAGAAGCTCGAGTACTTTATTGTTACAAAATTTCAAGATTTTATGACGCTCCAGTAAAAATTACAAGCATTTGTATGTTGCAAACTTTGATAGGTTTAGGACGTACCGTATAGAAGTTAGGGCCATTTGATGTTTTATCAGTGTTTGATTTGGGATTCAAGGATAGCTTTGAGCGATAGCTTAAATTGAAAAGAAGCTCGAGTACTTTATTGTTACAAAATTTCAAGGTTTTATGACGCTCCAGTAAAAAGTTACAAGCATTTGTATGCTGCAAACTTTGATAGGTGTAGGACGTACCGTTTAGAAGTGAGGGCCATTTGAAGTTCTATCAGTGATTGATTTGGGACTCAAGGTTAACATAGCTTTGAGCGATAGCTTAAATTGACAAGAGTCTCGAGTACTTTATTGTTACAAAATTTCAAGGTTTTATGACGCTCCAGTAAAAAGTTACAAGCATTTGTATGCTGCAAACTTTGATAGGTGTAGGACGTACCGTATATAAGTTAGGGCCATTTGAAGACTTATCAGTATTTGATTTGGGACTCAAGGGTAGCATAGCTTTGAGCGATAGCTTAAATTGACAAGAGGCTCGAGTACTTTATTGTTACAAAATTTCAAGGTTTTATGACGCTCCAGTAAAAAGTTACAAGCATTTGTATGTGCACACTTTGATAGATGTAGGACGTACCGTATAGAAGTTAGGGCCATTTGAAGTTTTATCAGTGTTTGATTTGGGACTCAAGGGTAGCATAGCTTTGAGCGATAGCTTAAATTGACAAGAGGCTCGAGTACTTTATTGTTACAAAATTTCAAGATTTTATGACGCTCCAGTAAAAAGTTACAAGCATTTGTATGTTGCAAACTTTGATAGGTGTAGGACGTACCGTATAGAAGCTAGGGCCATTTGAAGTTTTATCAGTGTTTGATTTGGGATTCAAGGGTAGCATAGCTTTGAGCGATGGCTTAAATTGACAAGAGGCTCGACTACTTTATTGTTACAAAATTTCAAGGTTTTATGACGCTCCAGTAAAAAGTTACAAGCATTTGTATGTTGCAAAATTTGATAGGTGTAGGAAGTACCGTATAGAAGTTAGGGCCATTTGAAGTTTTATCAGTGTTTGATTTGGAACTCAAGGGTAGCATAGCTTTGAGCGATAGCTTAAATTGACAAGAGGCTCGAGTACTTTATTGTTACAAAATTTCAAGGTTTTATGACGCTCCAGTAAAAAGTTACCAGCAATTGTATGTTGCAAACTTTGATAGGTGTAGGACGTACCGTATTGAAGTTAGGGCCATTTGGACTTTTATCAGTGCTTGATTTAGGACACAAGGGTAGCATAGCTTTGAGCGGTAGCTTGAATTGACAAGAGGCTCGAGTACTTTATTGTTACAAAATTTCAAGGTTTTATGAGGCTCCAGTAAAAAGTTACAAGCATTTGTATGTTGCAAAATTTGATAGGTGTAGGACGTACCATATAGAAGTTAGGGCCATTTGAAGTTTTATCAGTGTTTGATTTGGGATTCAAGCATAGCTTTGAGCGATAGCTTAAATTGAAAAGAGGCTCGAGTACTTTATTGTTACAAAATTTCAAGGTTTTATGACGCTCCAGTAAAAAGTTACACGCATTTGTATGCTGCAAACTTTGATGGGTGTAGGACGTACCGTTTAGAAGTGAGGGCCATTTGAAGTTCTATCAGTGTTTGATTTGGGACTCAAGGTTAACATCGCTTTGAGCGATAGCTTAAATTGACAAGAGGCTCGAGTACTTTATTGTTTACAAAATTTCAAGGTTTTATGACGCTCCAGTAAAAAGTTGCCAGCATTTGTATGTTGCAAACTTTGATAGGTGTAGGACGTACCGTATAGAAGTTAGGGCCATTTGAAGTCTTATCAGTATTTGATTTGGGACTCAAGGGTAGCATAGCTTTGAGCGATAGCTTAAATTGACAAGAGGCTCGAGTACTTTATTGTTACAAAATTTCAAGATTTTATGACGCTCCAGTAAAAAGTTACAAGCATTTGTATGTTGCAAACTTTGATAGGTGTAGGACGTACCGTATAGAAGTTAGGGCCATTTGAAGTTTTATCAGTGTTTGATTTGGGACTCAAGGGTAGCAGAGCTTTGAGCGATAGCTTAAATTGACAAGAGGCTCGAGTACTTTATTGTTACAAAATTTCAAGATTTTATGACGCTACAGTAAAAAGTTACAAGCAT
Source organism: Clusia tigrina (assembly GCA_920105625.2). Classification (NCBI taxonomy): domain Eukaryota; kingdom Metazoa; phylum Arthropoda; class Insecta; order Diptera; family Clusiidae; genus Clusia; species Clusia tigrina. The sequence goes on along the minus strand of CAKKTE020000530.1, from coordinate 927,000 downwards.
TTGTATGTTGCAAACTTTGATAGGTGTAGGACGTACCGTATAGAAGTTAGGGCCATTTGAAGTTTTATCAGTGTTTGATTTGGGACTCAAGGGTAGCATAGCTTTGAGCGATAGCTTAAATTGACAAGAGGCTCGAGTACTTTATTGTTACAAAATTTCAAGATTTTATGACGTTCCAGTAAAAAGTTACAAGCATTTGTATGTTGCAAACTTTGATAGGTGTAGGACGTACCGTATAGAAGTTAGGGCCATTTGAAGTTTTATCAGTGTTTGATTTGAGACACAAGGGTAGCATAGCTTTGAGCGATAGCTTAAATTAACAAGAGGCTCGAGTACTTTATTGTTACAAAATTTCAAGGTTTTATGACGCTCCAGTAAAAAGTTACAAGCATTTGTATGTTGCAAAATTTGATAGGTGTAGGAAGTACCGTATAGAAGTTAGGGCCATTTGAAGTTTTATCAGTGTTTGATTTGGAACTCAAGGGTAGCATAGCTTTGAGCGATAGCTTAAATTGACAAGAGGCTCGAGTACTTTATTGTTACAAAATTTCAAGGTTTTATGACGCTCCAGTAAAAAGTTACCAGCAATTGTATGTTGCAAACTTTGATAGGTGTAGGACGTATCGTAAAGAAGTTAGGGCCATTTGGAGTGTTATCAGTGCTTGATTTAGGACACAAGGGTAGCATAGCTTTGAGCGATAGCTTATATTGACAAGAGTCTCGAGTACTTTATTGTTACAAAATTTCAAGGTTTTATGATACTCCAGTAAAAAGTTACGAGCATTTGTATGTTGCAAACTTTGATAGGTGTAGGATGTACCATATAGTAGTTAGGGCCATTTGATGTTTTATCAGTGTTTGATTTTGGACTCAAGCATAGCTTTGAGCGATAGATTAAATTGAAAAGAAGCTCGAGTACTTTATTGTTACAAAATTTCAAGATTTTATGACGCTCCAGTAAAAGTTACAAGCATTTGTATGTTGCAAACTTTGATAGGTTTAGGACGTACCGTATAGAAGTTAGGGCCATTTGATGTTTTATCAGTGTTTGATTTGGGATTCAAGGATAGCTTTGAGCGATAGCTTAAATTGAAAAGAAGCTCGAGTACTTTATTGTTACAAAATTTCAAGGTTTTATGACGCTCCAGTAAAAAGTTACAAGCATTTGTATGCTGCAAACTTTGATAGGTGTAGGACGTACCGTTTAGAAGTGAGGGCCATTTGAAGTTCTATCAGTGATTGATTTGGGACTCAAGGTTAACATAGCTTGGAGCGATAGCTTAAATTGACAAGAGTCTCGAGTACTTTATTGTTACAAAATTTCAAGGTTTTATGACGCTCCAGTAAAAAGTTACCAGCATTTGTATGTTGCAAACTTTGATAGGTGTAGGACGTACCGTATAGAAGTTAGGGCCATTTGAAGACTTATCAGTATTTGATTTGGGACTCAAGGGTAGCATAGCTTTGAGCGATAGCTTAAATTGACAAGAGGCTCGAGTACTTTATTGTTACAAAATTTCAAGGTTTTATGACGCTCCAGTAAAAAGTTACAAGCATTTGTATGCTGCAAACTTTGATAGGTGTAGGACGTACCGTATATAAGTTAGGGCCATTTGAAGTTTTATCTCTGTTTGATTTGGGACTCAAGGGTAGCATAGCTTTGAGCGATAGCTTAAATTAACAAGAGGCTCGAGTACTTTATTGTTACAAAATTTCAAGGTTTTATGACGCTCCAGTAAAAAGTTACCAGCATTTGTATGTTGCAAACTTTGATAGGTGTGGGACGTACCGTATAGAAGTTAGGGCCTTTTGAAGGCTTATCAGTATTTGATTTGGGACTCAAGGGTAGCATAGCTTTGAGCGATAGCTTAAATTGACAAGAGGCTCGAGTACTTTATTGTTACAAAATTTCAAGATTTTCTGACGCTCCAGTAAAAAGTTACAAGCATTTGTATGTTGCAAACTTTGATAGGTGTAGGACGTACCGTATAGAAGCTAGGGCCATTTGAAGTTTTATCAGTGTTTGATTTGGGATTCAAGGGTAGCATAGCTTTGAGCGATAGCTTAAATTGACAAGAGGCTCGACTACTTTATTGTTACAAAATTTCAAGGTTTTATGACGCTCCAGTAAAAAGTTACAAGCATTTGTATGTTGCAAAATTTGATAGGTGTAGGAAGTACCGTATAGAAGTTAGGGCCATTTGAAGTTTTATCAGTGTTTGATTTGGAACTCAAGGGTAGCATAGCTTTGAGCGATAGCTTAAATTGACAAGAGGCTCGAGTACTTTATTGTTACAAAATTTCAAGGTTTTATGACGCTCCAGTAAAAAGTTACAAGCATTTGTATGCTGCAAACTTTGATAGGTGTAGGACGTACCGTATATAAGTTAGGGCCATTTGAAGTTTTATCTCTGTTTGATTTGGGACTCAAGGGTAGCATAGCTTTGAGCGATAGCTTAAATTAACAAGAGGCTCGAGTACTTTATTGTTACAAAATTTCAAGGTTTTATGACGCTCCAGTAAAAAGTTACCAGCATTTGTATGTTGCAAACTTTGATAGGTGTGGGACGTACCGTATAGAAGTTAGGGCCTTTTGAAGGCTTATCAGTATTTGATTTGGGCCTCAAGGGTAGCATAGCTTTGAGCGATAGCTTAAATTGACAAGAGGCTCGAGTACTTTATTGTTACAAAATTTCAAGGTTTTATGACGCTCCAGTAAAAAGTTACAAGCATTTGTATGTGCAAACTTTGATAGATGTAGGACGTACCGTATAGAAGTTAGGGCCATTTGAAGTTTTATCAGTGTTTGATTTGGGACTCAAGGGTAGCATAGCTTTGAGCGATAGCTTAAATTGACAAGAGGCTCGAGTACTTTATTGTTACAAAATTTCTAGATTTTATGACGCTCCAGTAAAAAGTTACAAGCATTTGTATGTTGCAAACTTTGATAGGTGTAGGACGTACCGTATAGAAGCTAGGGCCATTTGAAGTTTTATCAGTGTTTGATTTGGGATTCAAGGGTAGCATAGCTTTGAGCGATGGCTTAAATTGACAAGAGGCTCGACTACTTTATTGTTACAAAATTTCAAGGTTTTATGACGCTCCAGTAAAAAGTTACAAGCATTTGTATGTTGCAAAATTTGATAGGTGTAGGAAGTACCGTATAGAAGTTAGGGCCATTTGAAGTTTTATCAGTGTTTGATTTGGAACTCAAGGGTAGCATAGCTTTGAGCGATAGCTTAAATTGACAAGAGGCTCGAGTACTTTATTGTTACAAAATTTCAAGGTTTTATGACGCTCCAGTAAAAAGTTACCAGCAAATGTATGTTGCAAACTTTGATAGGTGTAGGACGTACCGTATTGAAGTTAGGGCCATTTGGAGTTTTATCAGTGCTTGATTTAGGACACAAGGGTAGCATAGCTTTGAGCGGTAGCTTGAATTGACAAGAGGCTCGAGTACTTTATTGTTACAAAATTTCAAGGTTTTATGAGGCTCCAGTAAAAAGTTAAAAGCATTTGTATGTTGCAAACTTTGATAGGTGTAGGACGTACCGTATAGAAGTTAGGGCCATTTGAAGTTTTATCAGTGTTTGATTTGGGACTCAAGGGTAGCATAGCTTTGAGCGATAGCTGAAATTGACAAGAGGCTCGAGTACTTTATTGTTACAAAATTTCAAGGTTTTATGACGCTCCAGTAAAAAGTTACAAGCATTTGTATGTTGCAAACTTTGATAGGTGTAGGACGTACCGTATAGAAGTTAGGGCCATTTGAAGTTTTATCAGTGTATGATTTGGGACTCAAGGGTAGCATAGCTTTGAGCGATAGCTTAAATTGACAAGCGGCTCGAGTACTTTATTGTTACAAAATTTCAAGATTTTATGACGCTCCAGTAAAAAGTTATAAGCATTTGTATGTTGCAAACTTTGATAGGTGTAGGACGTACCATATAGAAGTTAGGGCCATTTGAAGTTTTATCAGTGTTTGATTTGGGATTCAAGCATAGCTTTGAGCGATAGCTTAAATTGAAAAGAGGCTCGAGTACTTTATTGTTACAAAATTTCAAGGTTTTATGACGCTCCAGTAAAAAGTTACAAGCATTTGTATGCTGCAAACTTTGATGGGTGTAGGACGTACCGTTTAGAAGTGAGGGCCATTTGAAGTTCTATCAGTGTTTGATTTGGGACTCAAGGTTAACATCGCTTTGAGCGATAGCTTAAATTGACAAGAGGCTCGAGTACTTTATTGTTTACAAAATTTCAAGGTTTTATGACGCTCCAGTAAAAAGTTACCAGCATTTGTATGTTGCAAACTTTCATAGGTGTAGGACGTACCGTATAGAAGTTAGGGCCATTTGAAGTCTTATCAGTATTTGATTTGGGACTCAAGAGTAGCATAGCTTTGAGCGATAGCTTAAATTGACAAGAGGCTCGAGTACTTTATTGTTACAAAATTTCAAGGTTTTATGACGCTCCAGTAAAAAGTTACAAGTATTTGTATGTAGCAAACTTTGATAGGTGTAGGACGTACCGTATAGAAGTTAGGGCCATTTGAAGTTTTATCAGTGTTTGATTTGGGACTCAAGGGTAGCATAGCTTTGAGCGATAGCTTAAATTGACAAGAGGCTCGAGTACTTTATTGTTACAAAATTTCAAGATTTTATGACGCTCCAGTAAAAAGTTACAAGCATTTGTATGTTGCAAACTTTGATAGGTGTAGGACGTACCGTATAGAAGTTAGGGCCATTTGAAGTTTTATCAGTGTTTGATTTGGGACTCAAGGGTATCATAGCTTGAGCGATAGCTTAAATTGACAAGAGGCTCGAGGACTTTATTGTTACAAAATTTCAAGATTTTATGACGCTCCAGTAAAAAGTTACAAGCATTTGTATGTTGCAAACTTTGATAGGTGTAGGACGTACCGTATAGAAGTTAGGGCCATTTGAAGTTTTATCAGTGTTTGATTTGGGACTCAAGGGTAGCATAGCTTTGAGCGATAGCTTAAATTGACAAGAGGTTCGAGTACTTTATTGTTACAAAATTTCAAGGTTTTATGACGCTCCAGTAAAAAGTTACAAGCATTTGTATGTTGCAAAATTTGATAGGTGTAGGAAGTACCGTATAGAAGTTAGGGCCATTTGAAGTTTTATCAGTGTTTGATTTGGAACTCAAGGGTAGCATAGCTTTGAGCGATAGCTTAAATTGACAAGAGGCTCGAGTACTTTATTGTTACAAAATTTCAAGGTTTTATGACGCTCCAGTAAAAAGTTACCAGCAATTGTATGTTGCAAACTTTGATAGGTGTAGGACGTATCGTAAAGAAGTAAGGGCCATTTGGAGTGTTATCAGTGCTTGATTTAGGACACAAGGGTAGCATAGCTTTGAGCGATAGCTTATATTGACAAGCGTCTCGAGTACTTTATTGTTACAAAATTTCAAGGTTTTATGATACTCCAGTAAAAAGTTACAAGCATTTGTATGTTGCAAACTTTGATAGGTGTAGGATGTACCATATAGTAGTTAGGGCCATTTGATGTTTTATCAGTGTTTGATTTTGGACTCAAGCATAGCTTTGAGCGATAGCTTAAATTGAAAAGAAGCTCGAGTACTTTATTGTTACAAAATTTCAAGATTTTATGACGCTCCAGTAAAAGTTACAAGCATTTGTATGTTGCAAACTTTGATAGGTGTAGGACGTACCGTATAGAAGTTAGGGCCATTTGATGTTTTATCAGTGTTTGATTTGGGATTCAAGGATAGCTTTGAGCGATAGCTTAAATTGAAAAGAAGCTCGAGTACTTTATTGTTACAAAATTTCAAGGTTTTATGACGCTCCAGTAAAAAGTTACAAGCATTTGTATGCTGCAAACTTTGATAGGTGTAGGACGTACCGTTTAGAAGTGAGGGCCATTTGAAGTTCTATCAGTGATTGATTTGGGACTCAAGGTTAACATAGCTTTGAGCGATAGCTTAAATTGACAAGAGTCTCGAGTACTTTATTGTTACAAAATTTCAAGGTTTTATGACGCTCCAGTAAAAAGTTACCAGCATTTGTATGTTGCAAACTTTGATAGGTGTAGGACGTACCGTATTGAAGTTAGGGCCATTTGAAGACTTATCAGTATTTGATTTGGGACTCAAGGGTAGCATAGCTTTGAGCGATAGCTTAAATTGACAAGAGGCTCGAGTACTTTATTGTTACAAAATTTCAAGGTTTTATGACGCTCCAGTAAAAAGTTACAAGCATTTGTATGCTGCAAACTTTGATAGGTGTAGGACGTACCGTATATAAGTTAGGGCCATTTGAAGTTTTATCTCTGTTTGATTTGGGACTCAAGGGTAGCATAGCTTTGAGCGATAGCTTAAATTAACAAGAGGCTCGAGTACTTTATTGTTACAAAATTTCAAGGTTTTATGACGCTCCAGTAAAAAGTTACCAGCATTTGTACGTTGCAAACTTTGATAGGTGTGGGACGTACCGTATAGAAGTTAGGGCCATTTGAAGTCTTATCAGTATTTGATTTGGGACTCAAGAGTAGCATAGCTTTGAGCGATAGCTTAAATTGACAAGAGGCTCGAGTACTTTATTGTTACAAAATTTCAAGGTTTTATGACGCTCCAGTAAAAAGTTACAAGCATTTGTATGTAGCAAACTTTGATAGGTGTAGGACGTACCGTATAGAAGTTAGGGCCATTTGAAGTTTTATCAGTGTTTGATTTGGGACTCAAGGGTAGCATAGCTTTGAGCGATAGCTTAAATTGACAAGAGGCTCGAGTACTTTATTGTTACAAAATTTCAAGATTTTATGACGCTCCAGTAAAAAGTTACAAGCATTTGTATGTTGCAAACTTTGATAGGTGTAGGACGTACCGTATAGAAGTTAGGGCCATTTGAAGTTTTATCAGTGTTTGATTTGGGACTCAAGGGTATCATAGCTTGAGCGATAGCTTAAATTGACAAGAGGCTCGAGGACTTTATTGTTACAAAATTTCAAGATTTTATGACGCTCCAGTAAAAAGTTACAAGCATTTGTATGTTGCAAACTTTGATAGGTGTAGGACGTTACAAAATTTCAAGGTTTTATGACGCTCCAGTAAAAAGTTACCAGCAATTGTATGTTGCAAACTTTGATAGGTGTAGGACGTATCGTAAAGAAGTAAGGGCCATTTGGAGTGTTATCAGTGCTTGATTTAGGACACAAGGGTAGCATAGCTTTGAGCGATAGCTTATATTGACAAGAGTCTCGAGTACTTTATTGTTACAAAATTTCAAGGTTTTATGACGCTCCAGTAAAAGTTACAAGCATTTGTATGTTGCAAACTTTGATAGGTGTAGGACGTACCGTATAGAAGTTAGGGCCATTTGATGTTTTATCAGTGTTTGATTTGGGATTCAAGGATAGCTTTGAGCGATAGCTTAAATTGAAAAGAAGCTCGAGTACTTTATTGTTACAAAATTTCAAGGTTTTATGACGCTCCAGTAAAAAGTTACAAGCATTTGTATGCTGCAAACTTTGATAGGTGTAGGACGTACCGTTTAGAAGTGAGGGCCATTTGAAGTTATATCAGTGATTGATTTGGGACTCAAGGTTAACATAGCTTTGAGCGATAGCTTAAATTGACAAGAGTCTCGAGTACTTTATTGTTACAAAATTTCAAGGTTTTATGACGCTCCAGTAAAAAGTTACCAGCATTTGTATGTTGCAAACTTTGATAGGTGTAGGACGTACCGTATTGAAGTTAGGGCCATTTGAAGACTTATCAGTATTTGATTTGGGACTCAAGGGTAGCATAGCTTTGAGCGATAGCTTAAATTGACAAGAGGCTCGAGTACTTTATTGTTACAAAATTTCAAGGTTTTATGACGCTCCAGTAAAAAGTTACAAGCATTTGTATGCTGCAAACTTTGATAGGTGTAGGACGTACCGTATATAAGTTAGGGCCATTTGAAGTTTTATCTCTGTTTGATTTGGGACTCAAGGGTAGCATAGCTTTGAGCGATAGCTTAAATTAACAAGAGGCTCGAGTACTTTATTGTTACAAAATTTCAAGGTTTTGTGACGCTCCAGTAAAAAGTTACCAGCATTTGTATGTTGCAAACTTTGATAGGTGTGGGACGTACCGTATAGAAGTTAGGGCCTTTTGAAGGCTTATCAGTATTTGATTTGGGACTCAAGGGTAGCATAGCTTTGAGCGATAGCTTAAATTGACAAGAGGCTCGAGTACTTTATTGTCACAAAATTTCAAGGTTTTATGACACTCCAGTAAAAAGTTACAAGCATTTGTATGTGCAAACTTTGATAGATGTAGGACGTACCGTATAGAAGTTAGGGCCATTTGAAGTTTTATCAGTGTTTGATTTGGGACTCAAGGGTAGCTTTGAGCGATAGCTTAAATTGAAAAGAAGCTCGAGTACTTTATTGTTACAAAATTTCAAGATTTTATGACGCTCCAGTAAAAGTTACAAGCATTTGTATGTTGCAAACTTTGATAGGTGTAGGACGTACCGTATAGAAGTTAGGGCCATTTGATGTTTTATCAGTGTTTGATTTGGGATTCAAGGATAGCTTTGAGCGATAGCTTAAATTGAAAAGAAGCTCGAGTACATTATTGTTACAAAATTTCAAGGTTTTATGACGCTCCAGTAAAAAGTTACAAGCATTTGTATGCTGCAAACTTTGATAGGTGTAGGACGTACCGTATATAAGTTAGGGCCATTTGAAGTTTTATCTCTGTTTGATTTGGGACTCAAGGGTAGCATAGCTTTGAGCGATAGCTTAAATTAACAAGAGGCTCGAGTACTTTATTGTTACAAAATTTCAAGGTTTTGTGACGCTCCAGTAAAAAGTTACCAGCATTTGTATGTTGCAAACTTTGATAGGTGTGGGACGTACCGTATAGAAGTTAGGGCCTTTTGAAGGCTTATCAGTATTTGATTTGGGACTCAAGGGTAGCATAGCTTTGAGCGATAGCTTAAATTGACAAGAGGCTCGAGTACTTTATTGTCACAAAATTTCAAGGTTTTATGACACTCCAGTAAAAAGTTACAAGCATTTGTATGTGCAAACTTTGATAGATGTAGGACGTACCGTATAGAAGTTAGGGCCATTTGAAGTTTTATCAGTGTTTGATTTGGGACTCAAGGGTAGCTTTGAGCGATAGCTTAAATTGAAAAGAAGCTCGAGTACTTTATTGTTACAAAATTTCAAGATTTTATGACGCTCCAGTAAAAGTTACAAGCATTTGTATGTTGCAAACTTTGATAGGTGTAGGACGTACCGTATAGAAGTTAGGGCCATTTGATGTTTTATCAGTGTTTGATTTGGGATTCAAGGATAGCTTTGAGCGATAGCTTAAATTGAAAAGAAGCTCGAGTACTTTATTGTTACAAAATTTCAAGGTTTTATGACGCTCCAGTAAAAAGTTACAAGCATTTGTATGCTGCAAACTTTGATAGGTGTAGGACGTACCGTTTAGAAGTGAGGGCCATTTGAAGTTATATCAGTGATTGATTTGGGACTCAAGGTTAACATAGCTTTGAGCGATAGCTTAAATTGACAAGAGTCTCGAGTACTTTATTGTTACAAAATTTCAAGGTTTTATGACGCTCCAGTAAAAAGTTACCAGCATTTGTATGTTGCAAACTTTGATAGGTGTAGGACGTACCGTATTGAAGTTAGGGCCATTTGAAGACTTATCAGTATTTGATTTGGGACTCAAGGGTAGCATAGCTTTGAGCGATAGCTTAAATTGACAAGAGGCTCGAGTACTTTATTGTTACAAAATTTCAAGGTTTTATGACGCTCCAGTAAAAAGTTACAAGCATTTGTATGCTGCAAACTTTGATAGGTGTAGGACGTACCGTATATAAGTTAGGGCCATTTGAAGTTTTATCTCTGTTTGATTTGGGACTCAAGGGTAGCATAGCTTTGAGCGATAGCTTAAATTAACAAGAGGCTCGAGTACTTTATTGTTACAAAATTTCAAGGTTTTGTGACGCTCCAGTAAAAAGTTACCAGCATTTGTATGTTGCAAACTTTGATAGGTGTGGGACGTACCGTATAGAAGTTAGGGCCTTTTGAAGGCTTATCAGTATTTGATTTGGGACTCAAGGGTAGCATAGCTTTGAGCGATAGCTTAAATTGACAAGAGGCTCGAGTACTTTATTGTCACAAAATTTCAAGGTTTTATGACACTCCAGTAAAAAGTTACAAGCATTTGTATGTGCAAACTTTGATAGATGTAGGACGTACCGTATAGAAGTTAGGGCCATTTGAAGTTTTATCAGTGTTTGATTTGGGACTCAAGGGTAGCATAGCTTTGAGCGATAGCTTAAATTGACAAGAGGCTCGAGTACTTTATTGTTACAAAATTTCAAGATTTTATGACGCTCCAGTAAAAAGTTACAAGCATTTGTATGTTGCAAACTTTGATAGGTGTAGGACGTACCGTATAGAAGCTAGGGCCATTTGAAGTTTTATCAGTGTTTGATTTGGGATTCAAGGGTAGCATAGCTTTGAGCGATGGCTTAAATTGACAAGAGGCTCGACTACTTTATTGTTACAAAATTTCAAGGTTTTATGACGCTCCAGTAAAAAGTTACAAGCATTTGTATGTTGCAAAATTTGATAGGTGTAGGAAGTACCGTATAGAAGTTAGGGCCATTTGAAGTTTTATCAGTGTTTGATTTGGAACTCAAGGGTAGCATAGCTTTGAGCGATAGCTTAAATTGACAAGAGGCTCGAGTACTTTATTGTTACAAAATTTCAAGGTTTTATGACGCTCCAGTAAAAAGTTACCAGCAATTGTATGTTGCAAACTTTGATAGGTGTAGGACGTACCGTATTGAAGTTAGGGCCATTTGGAGTTTTATCAGTGCTTGATTTAGGACACAAGGGTAGCATAGCTTTGAGCGGTAGCTTGAATTGACAAGAGGCTCGAGTACTTTATTGTTACAAAATTTCAAGGTTTTATGAGGCTCCAGTAAAAAGTTAAAAGCATTTGTATGTTGCAAACTTTGATAGGTGTAGGACGTACCGTATAGAAGTTAGGGCCATTTGAAGTTTTATCAGTGTTTGATTTGGGACTCAAGGGTAGCATAGCTTTGAGCGATAGCTGAAATTGACAAGAGGCTCGAGTACTTTATTGTTACAAAATTTCAAGGTTTTATGACGCTCCAGTAAAAAGTTACCAGCATTTGTATGTTGCAAACTTTGATAGGTGTAGGACGTACCGTATAGAAGTTAGGGCCATTTGAAGTCTTATCAGTATTTGATTTGGGACTCAAGGGTAGCATAGCTTTGAGCGATAGCTTAAATTGACAAGAGGCTCGAGTACTTTATTGTTACAAAATTTCAAGGTTTTATGACGCTCCAGTAAAAAGTTACAAGCATTTGTATGTTGCAAACTTTGATAGGTGTAGGACGTACCGTATAGAAGTTAGGGCCATTTGAAGTTTTATCAGTGTTTGATTTGGGACTCAAGGGTAGCATAGCTTTGAGCGATAGCTTAAATTGACAAGAGGCTCGAGTACTTTATTGTTACAAAATTTCAAGATTTTATGACGCTCCAGTAAAAAGTTACAAGCATTTGTATGTTGCAAACTTTGATAGGTGTAGGACGTACCGAATAGAAGTTAGGGCCATTTGAAGTTTTATCTCTGTTTGATTTGGGACTCAAGGGTAGCATAGCTTTGAGCGATAGCTTAAATTGACAAGAGGCTCGAGTACTTTATTGTTACAAAATTTCAAGATTTTATGACGCTCCAGTAAAAAGGTACAAGCATTTGTATGTTGCAAACTTTGATAGGTGTAGGACGTACCGTATAGAAGTTAGGGCCATTTGAAGTTTTATCAGTGTTTGATTTAGGACTCAAGGGTAGCATAGCTTTGAGCGATAGCTTAAATTGACAAGAGGCTCGAGTACTTTATTGTTACAAATTTGCAAGATTTTATGTCGCTCCTGTAAAAAGTTACAAGCATTTGTATGTTGCAAACTTTGATAGGTGTAGGACGTACCGTATAGAAGTTAGGGCCATTTGAAGTTTTATCAGTGTTTGATTTGGGACTCAAGGGTAGCAGAGCTTTGAGCGATAGCTTAAATTGACAAGAGGCTCGAGTACTTTATTGTTACAAAATTTCAAGATTTTATGACGCTCCAGTAAAAAGGTACAAGCATTTCTATGTTGCAAACTTTGATAGGTGTAGGACGTACCGTATAGAAGTTAGGGCCATTTGAAGTTTTATCAGTGTTTGATTTGGGACTCAAGGGTAGCAGAGCTTTGAGCGATAGCTTAAGTTAACAAGAGGCTCGAGTTCTTTATTATTATTTGATAGGTGTAGGACGTACCGTATAGAAGTTAGGGCCATTTGAAGTTTTATCAGTGTTTGATTTGGGACTCAAGGGTAGCATAGCTTTGAGCGATAGCTTAAATTGACAAGAGGCTCGAGTACTTTATTGTTACAAAATTTCAAGATTTTATGACGCTCCAGTAAAAAGTTACAAGCATTTGTATGTGGCAAACTTTTGATAGGTGTAGGACGTACCGTATAGAAGGTAGGGCCATTTGAAGTTTTATCAGTATTTGATTTGCGACTCAAGGGTAGCATAGCTTTGAGCGATAGCTTAAATTGGCAAGAGGCTCGAGTACTTTATTGTTACAGAATTTCTAGATTTTATGACGCTCCAGTAAAAAGTTACAAGCATTTGTATGTTGCAAACTTTGATAGGTGTAGGACGTACCATATAGAAGTTAGGGCCATTTGAAGTTTTATCAGTGTTTGATTTTGGACTTAAGGGTAGAATAGCTTTGAGCGATAGCTTAAATTGACAAGAGGCTCGAGTACTTTATTGTTACAAAATTTCAAGGTTTTATGACGCTCCAGTAAAAAGTTACAAGCATTTGTATGTTGCAAACTTTGATAGGTGTAGGACGTACCGTATAGAAGTTAGGGCCATTTGAAGTTTTATCAGTATTTGATTTGGGACTCAAGGGTAGCATAGCTTTGAGCGATAGCTTAAATTGGCAAGAGGCTCGAGTACTTTATTGTTACAGAATTTCTAGGTTTTATGACGCTCCAGTAAAAAGTTACAAGCATTTGTATGTTGCAAACTTTGATAGGTGTAGGACGTACCGTATAGAAGTTAGGGCCATTTGAAGTTTTATCAGTGTTTGATTTGGGACTCAAGGGTAGCAGAGCTTTGAGCGATAGCTTAAGTTAACAAGAGGCTCGAGTTCTTTATTATTATTTGATAGGTGTAGGACGTACCGTATAGAAGTTAGGGCCATTTGAAGTTTTATCAGTGTTTGATTTGGGACTCAAGGGTAGCATAGCTTTGAGCGATAGCTTAAATTGACAAGAGGCTCGAGTACTTTATTGTTACAAAATTTCAAGATTTTATGACGCTGCAGTAAAAAGTTACAAGCATTTGTATGTTGCAAACTTTGATTGGTGTAGGACGTACCGTATAGAAGGTAGGGCCATTTGAAGTTTTATCAGTATTTGATTTGCGACTCAAGGGTAGCATAGCTTTGAGCGATAGCTTAAATTGGCAAGAGGCTCGAGTACTTTATTGTTACAGAATTTCTAGGTTTTATGACGCTCCATTAAAAAGTTACAAGCATTTGTATGTTGCAAACTTTGATAGGTGTAGGACGTACCATATAGAAGTTAGGGCCATTTGAAGTTTTATCAGTGTTTGATTTTGGACTCAAGGGTAGCATAGCTTTGAGCGATAGCTTAAATTGACAAGAGGCTCGAGTACTTTATTGCTACAAAAATTCAAGGTTTTATGACGCTCCAGTAAAAAGTTACAAGCATTTGTATGTTGCAAACTTTGATAGGTGTAGGACGTGCCGTATAGAAGTTAGGGCCATTTGAAGTTTTATCAGTGTTTGATTTGGGATTCAAGCATAGCTTTGAGCGATAGCTTGAATTGAAAAGAGGCTCGAGTACTTTATTGTTACAAAATTTCAAGGTTTTATGACACTCCAGTAAAGAGTTACAAGCATTTGTATGCTGCAAACTTTGATAGGTGTAGGACGTACCGTTTAGAAGTGAGGGCCATTTGAAGTTCTATCAGTGTTTGATTTGGCACTCAAGGTTAACATAGCTTTGAGCGATAGCTTAAATTGACAATAGGCTCGAGTACTTTATTGTTACAAAATTTCAAGGTTTTATGACGCTCCAGTAAAAAGTTACCAGCATTTGTATGTTGCAAACTTTGATAGGTGTAGGACGTACCGTATAGAAGTTAGGGCCATTTGAAGTTTTATCAGTGTTTGATTTGGGACTCAAGGGTAGCAGAGCTTTGAGCGATAGCTTAAGTTAACAAGAGGCTCGAGTTCTTTATTATTATTTGATAGGTGTAGGACGTACCGTATAGAAGTTAGGGCCATTTGAAGTTTTATCAGTGTTTGATTTGGGACTCAAGGGTAGCATAGCTTTGAGCGATAGCTTAAATTGACAAGAGGCTCGAGTACTTTATTGTTACAAAATTTCAAGATTTTATGACGCTCCAGTAAAAAGTTACAAGCATTTGTATGTGGCAAACTTTGATAGGTGTAGGACGTACCGTATAGAAGGTAGGGCCATTTGAAGTTTTATCAGTATTTGATTTGCGACTCAAGGGTAGCATAGCTTTGAGCGATAGCTTAAATTGGCAAGAGGCTCGAGTACTTTATTGTTACAGAATTTCTAGATTTTATGACGCTCCAGTAAAAAGTTACAAGCATTTGTATGTTGCAAACTTTGATAGGTGTAGGACGTACCATATAGAAGTTAGGGCCATTTGAAGTTTTATCAGTGTTTGATTTTGGACTCAAGGGTAGCATAGCTTTGAGCGATAGCTTAAATTGACAAGAGGCTCGAGTACTTTATTGCTACAAAATTTCAAGGTTTTATAACGCTCCAGTAAAAAGTTACAAGCATTTGTATGTTGCAAACTTTGATAGGTGTAGGTGTAGGACGTACCGTATAGAAGTTAGGGCCATTTAAAGTTTTATCAGTGTTTGATTTGGGACTCAAGGGTAGCATAGCTTTGAGCGATAGCTTAAATTGACAAGAGGCTCGAGTACTTTATTGTTACAAAATTTCAAGATTTTATGACGCTCCAGTAAAAAGTTACAAGCATTTGTATGTTGCAAACTTTGATAGGTGTAGGACGTACCGTAGAGAAGTTAGGGCCATTTGAAGTTTTATCAGTGTTTGATTTGAGATTCAAGGGTAGCATAGCTTTGAGCGATAGCTTAAATTGACAAGAGGCTCGAGTACTTTATTGTTACAAAATTTCAAGGTTTTATGACGCTCCAGTAAAAAGTTACAAGCATTTCTATGTTGCAAACTTTGATAGGTGTAGGACGTACCGTATAGAAGTTAGGGCCATTTGAAGTTTTATCAGTGTTTGATTTGGGATTCAAGCATAGCTTTGAGCGAAATCTTGAATTGAAAAGAGGCTCGAGTACTTTATTGTTACAAAATTTCAAGGTTTTATGACGCTCCAGTAAAAAGTTACAAGCAATTGTATGCTGCAAACTTTGATAGGTGTAGGACGTACCGTTTAGAAGTGAGGGCCATTTGAAGTTCTATCAGTGTTTGATTTGGGATTCAAGGTGAACATAGCTTTGAGCGATAGCTTAAATTGACAAGAGGCTCGAGTACTTTATTGTTACAAAATTTCAAGGTTTTATGACGCTCCAGTAAAAAGGTACAAGCATTTGTATGTTGCAAACTTTGATAGGTGTAGGACGTACCGTATAGAAGTTAGGGCCATTTGAAGTTTTATCAGTGTTTGATTTGGGACTCAAGGGTAGCATAGCTTTGAGCGATAGCTTAAATTGACAAGAGGCTCGAGTACTTTATTGTTACAAAATTTCAAGATTTTATGACGCTCCAGTAAAAAGTTACAAGCATTTGTATGTTGCAAACTTTGATAGGTGTAGGACGTACCGAATAGAAGTTAGGGCCATTTGAAGTTTTATCTCTGTTTGATTTGGGACTCATGGGTAGCATAGCTTTGAGCGATAGCTTAAATTGACAAGAGGCTCGAGTACTTTATTGTTACAAAATTTCAAGATTTTATGACGCTCCAGTAAAAAGGTACAAGCATTTGTATGTTGCAAACTTTGATAGGTGTAGGACGTACCGTATAGAAGTTAGGGCCATTTGAAGTTTTATCAGTGTTTGATTTAGGACTCAAGGGTAGCATAGCTTTGAGCGATAGCTTAAATTGACAAGAGGCTCGAGTACTTTATTGTTACAAATTTGCAAGATTTTATGTCGCCCAGTAAAAAGTTGCAAGCATTTGTATGTTGCAAACTTTAATAGGTGTAGGACGTGCCGTATAGAAGTTAGGACCATTTGAAGTTTTCTCAGTGCTTGATTTGGGACTCAAGGGTAGCAGAGCTTTGAGCGATAGCTTAAATTGACAAGAGGCTCGAGTACTTTATTGTTACAAAATTTCAAGATTTTATGACGCTCCAGTAAAAAGGTACAAGCATTTCTATGTTGCAAACTTTGATAGGTGTAGGACGTACCGTATAGAAGTTAGGGCCATTTGAAGTTTTATCAGTGTTTGATTTGGGACTCAAGGGTAGCAGAGCTTTGAGCGATAGCTTAAGTTAACAACAGGCTCGAGTTCTTTATTATTATTTGATAGGTGTAGGACGTACCGTATAGAAGTTAGGGCCATTTGAAGTTTTATCAGTGTTTGATTTGGGACTCAAGGGTAGCATAGCTTTGAGCGATAGCTTAAATTGACAAGAGGCTCGAGTACTTTATTGTTACAAAATTTCAAGATTTTATGACGCTCCAGTAAAAAGTTACAAGCATTTGTATGTGGCAAACTTTGATAGGTGTAGGACGTACCGTATAGAAGGTAGGGCCATTTGAAGTTTTATCAGTATTTGATTTGCGACTCAAGGGTAGCATAGCTTTGAGCGATAGCTTAAATTGGCAAGAGGCTCGAGTACTTTATTGTTACAGAATTTCTAGATTTTATGACGCTCCAGTAAAAAGTTACAAGCATTTGTATGTTGCAAACTTTGATAGGTGTAGGACGTACCATATAGAAGTTAGGGCCATTTGAAGTTTTATCAGTGTTTGATTTTGGACTCAAGGGTAGCATAGCTTTGAGCGATAGCTTAAATTGACAAGAGGCTCGAGTACTTTATTGCTACAAAATTTCAAGGTTTTATAACCCTCCAGTAAAAAGTTACAAGCATTTGTATGTTGCAAACTTTGATAGGTGTAGGTGTAGGACGTACCGTATAGAAGTTAGGCCATTTAAAGTTTTATCAGTGTTTGATTTGGGACTCAAGGGTAGCATAGCTTTGAGCGATAGCTTAAATTGACAAGAGGCTCGAGTACTTTATTGTTACAAAATTTCAAGGTTTTATGACGCTCCAGTAAAAAGGTACAAGCATTTGTATGTTGCAAACTTTGATAGGTGTAGGACGTACCGTATAGAAGTTAGGGCCATTTGAAGTTTTATCAGTGTTTGATTTGGGACTCAAGGGTAGCATAGCTTTGAGCGATAGCTTAAATTGACAAGAGGCTCGAGTACTTTATTGTTACAAAATTTCAAGATTTTATGACGCTCCAGTAAAAAGTTACAAGCATTTGTATGTTGCAAACTTTGATAGGTGTAGGACGTACCGAATAGAAGTTAGGGCCATTTGAAGTTTTATCTCTGTTTGATTTGGGACTCAAGGGTAGCATAGCTTTGAGCGATAGCTTAAATTGACAAGAGGCTCGAGTACTTTATTGTTACAAAATTTCAAGATTTTATGACGCTCCAGAAAAAGGTACAAGCATTTGTATGTTGCAAACTTTGATAGGTGTAGGACGTACCGTATAGAAGTTAGGGCCATTTGAAGTTTTATCAGTGTTTGATTTAGGACTCAAGGGTAGCATAGCTTTGAGCGATAGCTTAAATTGACAAGAGGCTCGAGTACTTTATTGTTACAAATTTGCAAGATTTTATGTCGCCCAGTAAAAAGTTGCAAGCATTTGTATGTTGCAAACTTTAATAGGTGTAGGACGTGCCGTATAGAAGTTAGGACCATTTGAAGTTTTCTCAGTGTTTGATTTGGGACTCAAGGGTAGCAGAGCTTTGAGCGATAGCTTAAATTGACAAGAGGCTCGAGTACTTTATTGTTACAAAATTTCAAGATTTTATGACGCTCCAGTAAAAAGGTACAAGCATTTCTATGTTGCAAACTTTGATAGGTGAAGGACGTACCGTATAGAAGTTAGGGCCATTTGAAGTTTTATCAGTGTTTGATTTGGGACTCAAGGGTAGCAGAGCTTTGAGCGATAGCTTAAGTTAACAAGAGGCTCGAGTTCTTTATTATTATTTGATAGGTGTAGGACGTACCGTATAGAAGCTAGGGCCATTTGAAGTTTTATCAGTGTTTGATTTGGGACTCAAGGGTAGCATAGCTTTGAGCGATAGCTTAAATTGAGAAGAGGCTCGAGTACTTTATTGTTACAAAATTTCAAGATTTTATGACGCTCCAGAAAAAGTTACAAGCATTTGTATGTGGCAAACTTTGATAGGTGTAGGACGTACCGTATAGAAGGTAGGGCCATTTGAAGTTTTATCAGTATTTGATTTGCGACTCAAGGGTAGCATAGCTTTGAGCGATAGCTTAAATTGGCAAGAGGCTCGAGTACTTTATTGTTACAGAATTTCTAGATTTTATGACGCTCCAGTAAAAAGTTACAAGCATTTGTATGTTGCAAACTTTGATAGGTGTAGGACGTACCATATAGAAGTTAGGGCCATTTGAAGTTTTATCAGTGTTTGATTTTGGACTTAAGGGTAGAATAGCTTTGAGCGATAGCTTAAATTGACAAGAGGCTCGAGTACTTTATTGTTACAAAATTTCAAGGTTTTATGACGCTCCAGTAAAAAGTTACAAGCATTTGTATGTTGCAAACTTTGATAGGTGTAGGACGTACCGTATAGAAGGTAGGGCCATTTGAAGTTTTATCAGTATTTGATTTGGGACTCAAGGGTAGCATAGCTTTGAGCGATAGCTTAAATTGGCAAGAGGCTCGAGTACTTTATTGTTACAGAATTTCTAGGTTTTATGACGCTCCAGTAAAAAGTTACAAGCATTTGTATGTTGCAAACTTTGATAGGTGTAGGACGTACCGTATAGAAGTTAGGGCCATTTGAAGTTTTATCAGTGTTTGATTTGGGACTCAAGGGTAGCAGAGCTTTGAGCGATAGCTTAAGTTAACAAGAGGCTCGAGTTCTTTATTATTATTTGATAGGTGTAGGACGTACCGTATAGAAGTTAGGGCCATTTGAAGTTTTATCAGTGTTTGATTTGGGACTCAAGGGTAGCATAGCTTTGAGCGATAGCTTAAATTGACAAGAGGCTCGAGTACTTTATTGTTACAAAATTTCTAGATTTTATGACGCTCCAGTAAAAAGTTACAAGCATTTGTATGTTGCAAACTTTGATTGGTGTAGGACGTACCGTATAGAAGGTAGGGCCATTTGAAGTTTTATCAGTATTTGATTTGCGACTCAAGGGTAGCATAGCTTTGAGCGATAGCTTAAATTGGCAAGAGGCTCGAGTACTTTATTGTTACAGAATTTCTAGGTTTTATGACGCTCCATTAAAAAGTTACAAGCATTTGTATGTTGCAAACTTTGATAGGTGTAGGACGTACCATATAGAAGTTAGGGCCATTTGAAGTTTTATCAGTGTTTGATTTTGGACTCAAGGGTAGCATAGCTTTGAGCGATAGCTTAAATTGACAAGAGGCTCGAGTACTTTATTGCTACAAAAATTCAAGGTTTTATGACGCTCCAGTAAAAAGTTACAAGCATTTGTATGTTGCAAACTTTGATAGGTGTAGGACGTACCGTATAGAAGTTAGGGCCATTTGAAGTTTTATCAGTGTTTGATTTGGGATTCAAGCATAGCTTTGAGCGATAGCTTGAATTGAAAAGAGGCTCGAGTACTTTATTGTTACAAAATTTCAAGGTTTTATGACGCTCCAGTAAAGAGTTACAAGCATTTGTATGCTGCAAACTTTGATAGGTGTAGGACGTACCGTTTAGAAGTGAGGGCCATTTGAAGTTCTATCAGTGTTTGATTTGGCACTCAAGGTTAACATAGCTTTGAGCGATAGCTTAAATTGACAATAGGCTCGAGTACTTTATTGTTACAAAATTTCAAGGTTTTATGACGCTCCAGTAAAAAGTTACCAGCATTTGTATGTTGCAAACTTTGATAGGTGTAGGACGTACCGTATAGAAGTTAGGGCCATTTGAAGTTTTATCAGTGTTTGATTTGGGACTCAAGGGTAGCAGAGCTTTGAGCGATAGCTTAAGTTAACAAGAGGCTCGAGTTCTTTATTATTATTTGATAGGTGTAGGACGTACCGTATAGAAGTTAGGGCCATTTGAAGTTTTATCAGTGTTTGATTTGGGACTCAAGGGTAGCATAGCTTTGAGCGATAGCTTAAATTGACAAGAGGCTCGAGTACTTTATTGTTACAAAATTTCAAGATTTTATGACGCTCCAGTAAAAAGTTAAAAGCATTTGTATGTGGCAAACTTTGATAGGTGTAGGACGTACCGTATAGAAGGTAGGGCCATTTGAAGTTTTATCAGTATTTGATTTGCGACTCAAGGGTAGCATAGCTTTGAGCGATAGCTTAAATTGGCAAGAGGCTCGAGTACTTTATTGTTACAGAATTTCTAGATTTTATGACGCTCCAGTAAAAAGTTACAAGCATTTGTATGTTGCAAACTTTGATAGGTGTAGGACGTACCATATAGAAGTTAGGGCCATTTGAAGTTTTATCAGTGTTTGATTTTGGACTCAAGGGTAGCATAGCTTTGAGCGATAGCTTAAATTGACAAGAGGCTCGAGTACTTTATTGCTACAAAATTTCAAGGTTTTATAACGCTCCAGTAAAAAGTTACAAGCATTTGTATGTTGCAAACTTTGATAGGTGTAGGTGTAGGACGTACCGTATAGAAGTTAGGGCCATTTAAAGTTTTATCAGTGTTTGATTTGGGACTCAAGGGTAGCATAGCTTTGAGCGATAGCTTAAATTGACAAGAGGCTCGAGTACTTTATTGTTACAAAATTTCAAGATTTTATGACGCTCCAGTAAAAAGTTACAAGCATTTGTATGTTGCAAACTTTGATAGGTGTAGGACGTACCGTAGAGAAGTTAGGGCCATTTGAAGTTTTATCAGTGTTTGATTTGAGATTCAAGGGTAGCATAGCTTTGAGCGATAGCTTAAATTGACAAGAGGCTCGAGTACTTTATTGTTACAAAATTTCAAGGTTTTATGACGCTCCAGTAAAAAGTTACAAGCATTTCTATGTTGCAAACTTTGATAGGTGTAGGACGTACCGTATAGAAGTTAGGGCCATTTGAAGTTTTATCAGTGTTTGATTTGGGATTCAAGCATAGCTTTGAACGAAATCTTGAATTGAAAAGAGGCTCGAGTACTTTATTGTTACAAAATTTCAAGGTTTTATGACGCTCCAGTAAAAAGTTACAAGCAATTGTATGCTGCAAACTTTGATAGGTGTAGGACGTACCGTTTAGAAGTGAGGGCCATTTGAAGTTCTATCAGTGTTTGATTTGGGACTCAAGGTTAACATAGCTTTGAGCGATAGCTTAAATTGACAAGAGGCTCGAGTACTTTATTGTTACAAAATTTCAAGGTTTTATGACGCTCCAGTAAAAAGGTACAAGCATTTGTATGTTGCAAACTTTGATAGGTGTAGGACGTACCGTATAGAAGTTAGGGCCATTTGAAGTTTTATCAGTGTTTGATTTGGGACTAAAGGGTAGCATAGCTTTGAGCGATAGCTTAAATTGACAAGAGGCTCGAGTACTTTATTGTTACAAAATTTCAAGATTTTATGACGCTCCAGTAAAAAGTTACAAGCATTTGTATGTTGCAAACTTTGATAGGTGTAGGACGTACCGTATAGAAGTTAGGGCCATTTGAAGTTTTATCTCTGTTTGATTTGGGACTCAAGGGTAGCATAGCTTTGAGCGATAGCTTAAATTGACAAGAGGCTCGAGTACTTTATTGTTACAAAATTTCAAGATTTTATGATGCTCCAGTAAAAAGGTACAAGCATTTGTATGTTGCAAACTTTGATAGGTGTAGGACGTACCGTATAGAAGTTAGGGCCATTTGAAGTTTTATCAGTGTTTGATTTAGGACTCAAGGGTAGCATAGCTTTGAGCGATAGCTTAAATTGACAAGAGGCTCGAGTACTTTATTGTTACAAATTTGCAAGATTTTATGTCGCCCAGTAAAAAGTTGCAAGCATTTGTATGTTGCAAACTTTAATAGGTGTAGGACGTGCCGTATAGAAGTTAGGACCATTTGAAGTTTTCTCAGTGTTTGATTTGGGACTCAAGGGTAGCAGAGCTTTGAGCGATAGCTTAAATTGACAAGAGGCTCGAGTACTTTATTGTTACAAAATTTCAAGATTTTATGACGCTCCAGTAAAAAGGTACAAGCATTTCTATGTTGCAAACTTGGATAGGTGTAGGACGTACCGTATAGAAGTTAGGGCCATTTGAAGTTTTATCAGTGTTTGATTTGGGACTCAAGGGTAGCAGAGCTTTGAGCGATAGCTTAAGTTAACAAGAGGCTCGAGTTCTTTATTATTATTTGATAGGTGTAGGACGTACCGTATAGAAGTTAGGGCCATTTGAAGTTTTATCAGTGTTTGATTTGGGACTCAAGGGTAGCATAGCTTTGAGCGATAGCTTAAATTGACAAGAGGCTCGAGTACTTTATTGTTACAAAATTTCAAGATTTTATGACGCTCCAGTAAAAAGTTACAAGCATTTGTATGTGGCAAACTTTGATAGGTGTAGGACGTACCGTATAGAAGGTAGGGCCATTTGAAGTTTTATCAGTATTTGATTTGCGACTCAAGGGTAGCATAGCTTTGAGCGATAGCTTAAATTGACAAGAGGCTCGAGTACTTTATTGTTACAAAATTTCAAGATTTTATGACGCTCCAGTAAAAAGTTACAAGCATTTGTATGTTGCAAACTTTGATAGGTGTAGGACGTACCGTATAGAAGGTAGGGCCATTTGAAGTTTTATCAGTATTTGATTTGGGACTCAAGGGTAGCATAGCTTTGAGCGATAGCTTAAATTGGCAAGAGGCTCGAGTACTTTATTGTTACAGAATTTCTAGGTTTTATGACGCTCCAGTAAAAAGTTACAAGCATTTGTATGTTGCAAACTTTGATAGGTGTAGGACGTACCGTATAGAAGTTAGGGCCATTTGAAGTTTTATCAGTGTTTGATTTGGGACTCAAGGGTAGCAGAGCTTTGAGCGATAGCTTAAGTTAACAAGAGGCTCGAGTTCTTTATTATTATTTGATAGGTGTGGGACGTACCGTATAGAAGTTAGGGCCATTTGAAGTTTTATCAGTGTTTGATTTGGGACTCAAGGGTAGCATAGCTTTGAGCGATAGCTTAAATTGACAAGAGGCTCGAGTACTTTATTGTTACAAAATTTCAAGATTTTATGACGCTCCAGTAAAAAGTTACAAGCATTTGTATGTTGCAAACTTTGATTGGTGTAGGACGTACCGTATAGAAGGTAGGGCCATTTGAAGTTTTATCAGTATTTGATTTGCGACTCAAGGGTAGCATAGCTTTGAGCGATAGCTTAAATTGGCAAGAGGCTCGAGTACTTTATTGTTACAGAATTTCTAGGTTTTATGACGCTTCATTAAAAAGTTACAAGCATTTGTATGTTGCAAACTTTGATAGGTGTAGGACGTACCATATAGAAGTTAGGGCCATTTGAAGTTTTATCAGTGTTTGATTTTGGACTCAAGGGTAGCATAGCTTTGAGCGATAGCTTAAATTGACAAGAGGCTCGAGTACTTTATTGCTACAAAAATTCAAGGTTTTATGACGCTCCAGTAAAAAGTTACAAGCATTTGTATGTTGCAAACTTTGATAGGTGTAGGACGTACCGTATAGAAGTTAGGGCCATTTAAAGTTTTATCAGTGTTTGATTTGGGACTCAAGGGTAGCAGAGCTTTGAGCGATAGCTTAAGTTAACAAGAGGCTCGAGTTCTTTATTATTATTTGATAGGTGTAGGACGTACCGTATAGAAGTTCGGGCCATTTGAAGTTTTATCAGTGTTTGATTTGGGACACAAGGGTAGCATAGCTTTGAGCGATAGCTTAAATTGACAAGAGGCTCGAGTACTTTATTGTTACAAAATTTCAAGATTTTATGACGCTCCAGTAAAAAGTTACAAGCATTTGTATGTTGCAAACTTTGATAGGTGTAGGACGTACCGTAGAGAAGTTAGGGCCATTTGAAGTTTTATCAGTGTTTGATTTGGGATTCAAGGGTAGCATAGCTTTGAGCGATAGCTTAAATTGACAAGAGGCTCGAGTACTTTATTGTTACAAAATTTCAAGTTTTTATGACGCTCCAGTAAAAAGTTACAAGCATTTGTATGTTGCAAACTTTGATAGGTGTAGGACGTACCGTATAGAAGTTAGGGCCATTTGAAGTTTTATCAGTGTTTGATTTGGGATTCAAGCATAGCTTTGAGCGATAGCTTGAATTGAAAAGAAGCTCGAGTACTTTATTGTTACAAAATTTCAAGGTTTTATGACGCTCCAGTAAAGAGTTACAAGCATTTGTATGCTGCAAACTTTGATAGGTGTAGGACGTACCGTTTAGAAGTGAGGGCCATTTGAAGTTCTATCAGTGTTTGATTTGGCACTCAAGGTTAACATAGCTTTGAGCGATAGCTTAAATTGACAATAGGCTCGAGTACTTTATTGTTACAAAATTTCAAGGTTTTATGACGCTCCAGTAAAAAGTTACCAGCATTTGTATGTTGCAAACTTTGATAGGTGTAGGACGTACCGTATAGAAGTTAGGGCCATTTGAAGTCTTATCAGTATTTGATTTGGGACTCAAGGGGAGCATAGCTTTGAGCGATAGCTTAAATTGACAAGAGGCTCGAGGACTTTATTATTACAAAATTTCAAGGTTTTATGACGCTCCAGTAAAAAGTTACAAGCATTTGTATGTTGCAAACTTTGATAGGACGTACCGTATAGAAACTAGGGCCATTTGAAGTTTTATCAGTGTTTGATTTGGGACGCAAGGGTAGCATAGCTTTGAGCGATAGCTTAAATTGACAAGAGGCTCGAGTACTTTATTGTTACAAAATTTCAAGGTTTTATGACGCTCCAGTAAAAAGTTACAAGCATTTGTATGTTGCAAACTTTGATAGGACGTACCGTATAGAAACTAGGGCCATTTGAAGTTTTATCAGTGTTTGATTTGGGACGCAAGGGTAGCATAGCTTTGAGCGATAGCTTAAATTGACAAGTGGCTCGAGTACTTTATTGTTACAAAATTTCAAGATTTTATGACGCTCCAGTAAAAAGTTACAAGCATTTGTATGTTGCAAACTTTGATAGATGTAGGGCGTACCGAATAGAAGTTAGGGCCATTTGAAGTTTTATCTCTGTTTGATTTGGGACTCAAGGGTAGCATAGCTTTGAGTGATAGCTTGAATTGAAAAGAGGCTCGAGTACTTTATTGTTACAAAATTTCAAGATTTTATGACGCTCCAGTAAAAAGGTACAAGCATTTGTATGTTGCAAACTTTGATAGGTGTAGGACGTACCGCATAGAAGTTAGGGCCATTTGAAGTTTTATCAGTGTTTGATTTAGAACTCAAGGGTAGCATAGCTTTGAGCGATAGCTTAAATTGGCAAGAGGCTCGAGTACTTTATTGTTACACATTTGCAAGATTTTATGTCGCTCCTGTAAAAAGTTACAAGCATTTGTATGTTGCAAACTTTGATAGGTGTAGGACGTACCGTATAGAAGTTAGGGCCATTTGAAGTTTTATCAGTGTTTGATTTGGGACTCAAGGGTAGCATAGCTTTGAGCGATAGCTTAAGTTAACAAGAGGCTCGAGTTCTTTATTATTATTTGATAGGTGTAGGACGTACCGTATAGAAGTTAGGGCCATTTGAAGTTTTATCAGTGTTTGATTTGGGACTCAAGGGTAGCATAGCTTTGAGCGGTAGCTTAAATTGACAAGAGGCTCGAGTACTTTATTGTTACAAAATTTCAAGATTTTGTGACGCTCCAGTAAAAAGTTACAAGCATTTGTATGTTGCAAACTTTGATAGGTGTAGGACGTACCGTATAGAAGGTAGGGCCATTTGAAGTTTTATCAGTGTTTGATTTGGGACTCAAGGGTAGCATAGCTTTGAGCGATAGCTTAAATTGACAAGAGGCTCGAGTACTTTATTGTTACAAAATTTCAAGATTTTATGACGCTCCAGTAAAAAGGTACAAGCATTTGTATGTTGCAAACTTTGATAGGTGTAGGACGTACAGCATAGAAGTTAGGGCCATTTGAAGTTTTATCAGTGTTTGATTTAGAACTCAAGGGTAGCATAGCTTTGAGCGATAGCTTAAATTGGCAAGAGGCTCGAGTACTTTATTGTTACACATTTGCAAGATTTTATGTCGCTCCTGTAAAAAGTTACAAGCATTTGTATGTTGCAAACTTTGATAGGTGTAGGACGTACCGTATAGAAGTTAGGGCCATTTGAAGTTTTATCAGTGTTTGATTTGGGACTCAAGGGTAACAGAGCTTTGAGCGATAGCTTAAGTTAACAAGAGGCTCGAGTTCTTTATTATTATTTGATAGGTGTAGGACGTACCGTATAGAAGTTAGGGCCATTTGAAGTTTTATCAGTGTTTGATTTGGGACTCAAGGGTAGCATAGCTTTGAGCGGTAGCTTAAATTGACAAGAGGTTCGAGTACTTTATTGTTACAAAATTTCAAGATTTTGTGACGCTCCAGTAAAAAGTTACAAGCATTTGTATGTTGCAAACTTTGATAGGTGTAGGACGTACCGTATAGAAGGTAGGGCCATTTGAAGTTTTATCAGTGTTTGATTTGGGACTCAAGGGTAGCATAGCTTTGAGCGATAGCTTAAATTGACAAGAGGCTCGAGTACTTTATTGTTACAAAATTTCAAGATTTTATGACGCTCCAGTAAAAAGTTACAAGCATTTGTATGCTGCAAACTTTGATAGGTGTAGGACGTACCGTATAGAAGTTAGGGCCATTTGAAGTTTTATCAGTGGTTGATTTGGGATTCAGGGGTAGCATAGCTTTGAGCAATAGCTTAAATTGACAAGAGGCTCCAGTACTTTATTGTTACAAAATTTCAAGGTTTTATGACGCTCCAGTAAAAAGTTACAAGCATTTGTATGTTGCAAAATTTGATAGGTGTAGGACGTACCGCATAGAAGTTAGGGCCATTTGAAGTTTTATCAGTGTTTGATTTGGAACTCAAGGGTAGCATAGCTTTGAGCGATAGCTTAAATTGACAAGAGGCTCGAGTACTTTATTGTTACAAAATTTCAAGGTTTTATGACGGTCCAGTAAAAAGTTACCAGCAATTGTATGTTGCAAACTTTGATAGGTGTAGGACGTACCGTATAGAATTTAGGGCCATTTGAAGTTTTATCAGTGCTTGATTTAGGACACAAGGGTAGCATAGCTTTGAGCGATAGCTTGAATTGACAAGAGGCTCGAGTACTTTATTGTTACAAAATTTCAAGGGTTTATGAGGCTCCAGTAAAAAGTTACAAGCATTTGTATGTTGCAAACTTTGATAGGTGTAGGACGTACCATATAGAAGTTAGGTCCATTTGAAGTTTTATCAGTGTGTGATTTGGGACTCAAGGGTAGCATAGCTTTGAGCGATAGCTTAAATTGACAAGAGGCTCGAGTACTTTATTGTTACAAAATTTCAAGATTTTATGACGCTCCAGTAAAAAGTTACAAGCATTTGTATGCTGCAAACTTTGATAGGTGTAGGACGTACCGTTTAGAAGTGAGGGCCATTTGAAGTTCTATCAGTGTTAGATTTGGGACTCAAGGTTAACATAGCTTTGAGCGATAGCTTAAATTGACAAGAGGCTCGAGTACTTTATTGTTACAAAATTTCAAGGTTTTATGACGCTCCAGTAAAAAGTTACCAGCATTTGTATGCTGCAAACTTTGATAGGTGTAGGACGTACCGTATAGAAGCGAGGGCCATTTGAAGTCTTATCAGTATTTGATTTGGGACTCAAGGGTAGCATAGCTTTGAGCGATAGCTTAAATTGACAAGAGGCTCGAGTACTTTATTGTTACAAAATTTCAAGATTTTATGACGCTCCAGTAAAAAGTTACAAGCATTTGTATGTTGCAAACTTTGATAGGTGTAGGACGTACCGAATATAAGTTAAGGCCATTTGAAGTTTCATCAGTGTTAGATTTGGGACTCAAGGTTAACATAGCTTTGAGCGATAGCTTAAATTGACAAGAGGCTCGAGTACTTTATTGTTACAAAATTTCAAGATTTTATGACGCTCCAGTAAAAAGGTACAAGCATTTGTATGTTGCAAACTTTGATAGATGTAGGACGTACCGTATAGAAGTTAAGGCCATTTGAAGCTTTATCAGTGTTTGATTTAGGACTCAAGGGTAGCATAGCTTTGAGCGATAGCTTAAATTGACAAGAGGCTCGAGTACTTTATTGTTACAAATTTTCAAGGTTTTATGTCGCTCCTGTAAAAAGTTACAAGCATTTGTATGTTGTAAACTTTGATAGGTGTAGGACGTACCGTATAGAAGTTAGGGCCATTTGAATTTTTATCAGTGTTTGATTTGGACTCAAGGGTAGCAGAGCTTTGAGCGATAGCTTAAGTTAACAAGAGGCTCGAGTTCTTTATTATTATTTGATAGGTGTAGGACGTACCATATAGAAGTTAGGGCCATTTGAAGTTTTATCAGTGTTTGATTTAGGACTCAAGGGTAGCATAGCTTTGAGCGATAGCTTAAATTGACAAGAGGCTCGAGTACTTTATTGTTACAAATTTTCAAGGTTTTATGTCGCTCCTGTAAAAAGTTACAAGCATTTGTATGTTGCAAACTTTGATAGGTGTAGGGCGTACCGTATAGAAGTTAGGGCCATTTGAATTTTTATCAGTGTTTGATTTGGGACTCAAGGGTAGCAGAGCTTTGAGCGATAGCTTGAGTTAACAAGAGGCTCAAGTTCTTTATTATTATTTGATAGGTGTAGGACGTACCGTATAGAATTTAGGGCCATTTGAAGTTTTATCAGTGTTTGATTTGGGACTCAAGGGTAGCATAGCTTTGAGCGATAGCTTAAATTGACAAGAGGCTCGAGTACTTTATTGTTACAAAATTTCAAGATTTTATGACGCTCCAGTAAAAAGTTACAAGCATTTGTATGTTGCAAACTTTGATAGGTGTAGGACGTACCGAATAGAAGTTAGGGCCATTTGAAGTTTTATCAGTGTTTGATTTGGGACTCAAGGGTAGCATAGCTTTGAGCGGTAGCTTAAATTGACAAGAGGCTCGAGTACTTTATTGTTACAAAATTTCAAGATTTTGTGACGCTCCAGTAACAAGTTACAAGCATTTGTATGTTGCAAACTTTGATAGGTGTAGGACGTACCGTATAGAAGGTAGGGCCATTTGAAGTTTTATCAGTGTTTGATTTGGGACTCAAGGGTAGCATAGCTTTGAGCGATAGCTTAAATTGACAAGAGGCTCGAGTACTTTATTGTTACAAAATTTCAAGATTTTATGACGCTCCAGTAAAAAGTTACAAGCATTTGTATGTTGCAAACTTTGATAGGTGTAGGACGTACCGTATAGAAGTTAGGGCCATTTGAAGTTTTATCAGTGGTTGATTTGGGATTCAGGGGTAGCATAGCTTTGAGCAATAGCTTAAATTGACAAGAGGCTCCAGTACTTT
Organism: Clusia tigrina; assembly: GCA_920105625.2. NCBI lineage: Eukaryota > Metazoa > Arthropoda > Insecta > Diptera > Clusiidae > Clusia > Clusia tigrina. The sequence goes on along the minus strand of CAKKTE020000530.1, from coordinate 897,138 downwards.
ATTGTTACAAAATTTCAAGGTTTTATGACGCTCCAGTAAAAAGTTACCAGCATTTGTATGTTGCAAACTTTGATAGGTGTAGGACGTACCGTATAGAAGCGAGGGCCATTTGAAGTCTTATCAGTATTTGATTTGGGACTCAAGGGTAGCATAGCTTTGAGCGATAGCTTAAATTGACAAGAGGCTCGAGTACTTTATTGTTACAAAATTTCAAGATTTTATGACGCTCCAGTAAAAAGTTACAAGCATTTGTATGTTGCAAACTTTGATAGGTGTAGGACGTACCGAATATAAGTTAAGGCCATTTGAAGTTTCATCAGTGTTTGATTTAGGACTCAAGGGTAGCATAGCTTTGAGCGATACCTTAAATTCACAAGAGGCTCGAGTACTTTATTGTTACAAAATTTCAAGGTTTTATGACGCTCCAGTAAAAAGTTACAAGCATTTGTATGCTGCAAACTTTGATAGGTGTAGGACGTACCGTATAGAAGTTAGGGCCATTTGAAGTTTCATCTCTGTTTGATTTGGGACTCAAGGGTAGCATAGCTTTGAGCGATAGCTTAAATTGACAAGAGGCTCGAGTACATTATTGTTACAAAATTTCAAGATTTTATGACGCTCCAGTAAAAAGGTACAAGCATTTGTATGTTGCAAACTTTGATAGATGTAGGACGTACCGTATAGAAGTTAAGGCCATTTGAAGCTTTATCAGTGTTTGATTTAGGACTCAAGGGTAGCATAGCTTTGAGCGATAGCTTAAATTGACAAGAGGCTCGAGTACTTTATTGTTGCAAATTTTCAAGGTTTTATGTCGCTCCTGTAAAAAGTTACAAGCATTTGTATGTTGCAAACTTTGATAGGTGTAGGACGTACCGTATTGAAGTTAGGGCCATTTGAATTTTTATCAGTGTTTGATTTGGGACTCAAGGGTAGCAGAGCTTTGAGCGATAGCTTAAGTTAACAAGAGGCTCGAGTTCTTTATTATTATTTGATAGGTGTAGGACGTACCGTATAGAAGTTAGGGCCATTTGAAGTTTTATCAGTGTTTGATTTGGGACTCAAGGATAGCATAGCTTTGAGCGATAGCTTAAATTGACAAGAGGCTCGAGTACTTTATTGTTACAAAATTTCAAGATTTGATGACGCTCCAGTAAAAAGTTACAAGCATTTGTATGTTGCAAACTTTGATAGGTGTAGGACGTACCATATAGAAGTTAGGGCCATTTGAAGTTTTATCAGTGTTTGATTTTGGACTCAAGGGTAGCATAGCTTTGAGCGATAGCTTAATTTGACAAGAGGCTCGAGTACTTTATTGTTACAAAATTTCAAGGGTTTATGACGCTCCAGTAAAAAGTTACAAGCGTTTGTATGTTGCACACTTTGATAGGTGTAGGACGTACCGTATAGAAGTTAGGGCCAATTGAAGTTTTATCAGTGTTTGATTTGGGATTCAAGGGTAGCATAGATTTGAGCGATAGCTTAAATTGACAAGAGGCTCGAGTACTTTATTTTTACAAAATTTCAAGATTTTATGACGCTCCAGTAAAAAGGTACAAGCATTTGTATGTTGCAAACTTTGATAGATGTAGGACGTACCATATAGAAGTTAAGGCCATTTGAAGCTTTATCAGTGTTTGATTTAGGACTCAAGGGTAGCATAGCTTTGAGCGATAGCTTAAATTGACAAGAGGCTCGAGTACTTTATTGTTACAAATTTTCAAGGTTTTATGTCGCTCCTGTAAAAAGTTACAAGCATTTGTATGTTGCAAACTTTGATAGGTGTAGGACGTACCGTATAGAAGTTAGGGCCATTTGAATTTTTATCAGTGTTTGATTTGGGACTCAAGGGTAGCAGAGCTTTGAGCGATAGCTTAAGTTAACAAGAGGCTCGAGTTCTTTATTATTATTTGATAGGTGTAGGACGTACCGTATAGAAGTTAGGGCCATTTGAAGTTTTATCAGTGTTTGATTTGGGACTCAAGGGTAGCATATCTTTGAGCGATAGCTTAAATTGACAAGAGGCTCGAGTACTTTATTGTTACAAAATTTCAAGATTTTATGACGCTCCAGTAAAAAGTTACAAGCATTTGTATGTTGCAAACTTTGATAGGTGTAGGACGTACCATATAGAAGTTAGGGCCATTTGAAGTTTTATCAGTGTTTGATTTTGGACTCAAGGGTAGCATAGCTTTGAGCGATAGCTTAATTTGACAAGAGGCTCGAGTACTTTATTGTTACAAAATTTCAAGGGTTTATGACGCTCCAGTAAAAAGTTACAAGCGTTTGTATGTTGCAAAATTTGATAGGTGTAGTACGTACCGTATAGAAGTTAGGGCCATGTAAAGTTTTATCAGTATTTGATTTGGAACTCAAGGGTAGCATAGCTTTGAGCGATAGCTTAAATTGACACGGGGCTCGAGTACTTTATTGTTACAAAATTTCAAAGTTTTATGACGTTCCAGTAAAAAGTTACCAGCAATTGTATGTTGCAAACTTTGATAGGTGTAGGACGTACCGTATAGAAGTTAGGGCCAATTGAAGTTTTATCAGTGTTTGATTTGGGATTCAAGGGTAGCATAGATTTGAGCGATAGCTTAAATTGACAAGAGGCTCGAGTACTTTATTTTTACAAAATTTCAAGATTTTATGACGCTCCAGTAAAAAGGTACAAGCATTTGTATGTTGCAAACTTTGATAGATGTAGGACGTACCATATAGAAGTTAAGGCCATTTGAAGCTTTATCAGTGTTTGATTTAGGACTCAAGGGTAGCATAGCTTTGAGCGATAGCTTAAATTGACAAGAGGCTCGAGTACTTTATTGTTACAAATTTTCAAGGTTTTATGTCGCTCCTGTAAAAAGTTACAAGCATTTGTATGTTGCAAACTTTGATAGATGTAGGACGTACCGTATAGAAGTTAGGGCCATTTGAATTTTTATCAGTGTTTGATTTGGGACTCAAGGGTAGCAGAGCTTTGAGCGATAGCTTAAGTTAACAAGAGGCTCGAGTTCCTTATTATTATTTGATAGGTGTAGGACGTACCGTATAGAAGTTAGGGCCATTTGAAGTTTTATCAGTGTTTGATTTGGGACTCAAGGGTAGCATAGCTTTGAGCGATAGCTTAAATTGACAAGAGGCTCGAGTACTTTATTGTTACAAAATTTCAAGGGTTTATGAGGCTCCAGTAATAAGTTACAAGCATTTGTATGTTGCAAACTTTGATAGGTGTAGGACGTACCATATAGAAGTTAGGTCCATTTGAAGTTTTATCAGTGTGTGATTTGGGACTCAAGGGTAGCATAGCTTTGAGCGATAGCTTAAATTGACAAGAGGCTCGAGTACTTTATTGTTACAAAATTTCAAGATTTTATGACGCTCCAGTAAAAAGTTACAAGCATTTGTATGCTGCAAACTTTGATAGGTGTAGGACGTACCGTTTAGAAGTGAGGGCCATTTGAAGTTCTATCAGTGTTAGATTTGGGACTCAAGGTTAACATAGCTTTGAGCGATAGCTTAAATTGACAAGAGGCTCGAGTACTTTATTGTTACAAAATTTCAAGGTTTTATGACGCTCCAGTAAAAAGTTACCAGCATTTGTATGTTGCAAACTTTGATAGGTGTAGGACGTACCGTATAGAAGCGAGGGCCATTTGAAGTCTTATCAGTATTTGATTTGGGACTCAAGGGTAGCATAGCTTTGAGCGATAGCTTAAATTGACAAGAGGCTCGAGTACTTTATTGTTACAAAATTTCAAGATTTTATGACGCTCCAGTAAAAAGTTACAAGCATTTGTATGTTGCAAACTTTGATAGGTGTAGGACGTACCGAATATAAGTTAAGGCCATTTGAAGTTTCATCAGTGTTTGATTTAGGACTCAAGGGTAGCATAGCTTTGAGCGATACCTTAAATTCACAAGAGGCTCGAGTACTTTATTGTTACAAAATTTCAAGGTTTTATGACGCTCCAGTAAAAAGTTACAAGCATTTGTATGCTGCAAACTTTGATAGGTGTAGGACGTACCGTATAGAAGTTAGGGCCATTTGAAGTTTTATCTCTGTTTGATTTGGGACTCAAGGGTAGCATAGCTTTGAGCGATAGCTTAAATTGACAAGAGGCTCGAGTACTTTATTGTTACAAAATTTCAAGATTTTATGACGCTCCAGTAAAAAGGTACAAGCATTTGTATGTTGCAAACTTTGATAGATGTAGGACGTACCGTATAGAAGTTAAGGCCATTTGAAGCTTTATCAGTGTTTGATTTAGGACTCAAGGGTAGCATAGCTTTGAGCGATAGCTTAAATTGACAAGAGGCTCGAGTACTTTATTGTTACAAATTTTCAAGGTTTTATGTCGCTCCTGTAAAAAGTTACAAGCATTTGTATGTTGCAAACTTTGATAGGTGTAGGACGTACCGTATAGAAGTTAGGGCCATTTGAATTTTTATCAGTGTTTGATTTGGGACTCAAGGGTAGCAGAGCTTTGAGCGATAGCTTAAGTTAACAAGAGGCTCGAGTTCTTTATTATTATTTGATAGGTGTAGGACGTACCGTATAGAAGTTAGGGCCATTTGAAGTTTTATCAGTGTTTGATTTAGGACTCAAGGGTAGCATAGCTTTGAGCGATAGCTTAAATTGACAAGAGGCTCGAGTACTTTATTGTTACAAATTTTCAAGGTTTTATGTCGCTCCTGTAAAAAGTTACAAGCATTTGTATGTTGCAAACTTTGATAGGTGTAGGGCGTACCGTATAGAAGTTAGGGCCATTTGAATTTTTATCAGTGTTTGATTTGGGACTCAAGGGTAGCAGAGCTTTGAGCGATAGCTTAAGTTAACAAGAGGCTCGAGTTCTTTATTATTATTTGATAGGTGTAGGACGTACCGTATAGAAGTTAGGGCCATTTGAAGTTTTATCAGTGTTTGATTTGGGACTCAAGGGTAGCATAGCTTTGAGCGATAGCTTAAATTGACAAGAGGCTCGAGTACTTTATTGTTACAAAATTTCAAGATTTTGTGACGCTCCAGTAAAAAGTTACAAGCATTTGTATGTTGCAAACTTTGATAGGTGTAGGACGTACCGTATAGAAGGTAGGGCCATTTGAAGTTTTATCAGTGTTTGATTTGGGACTCAAGGGTAGCATAGCTTTGAGCGATAGCTTTGAGCGATAGCTTAAATTGACAAGAGGCTCGAGTACTTTATTGTTACAAAATTTCAAGATTTTATGACGCTCCAGTAAAAAGTTACAAGCATTTGTATGTTGCAAACTTTGATAGGTGTAGGACGTACCGTATAGAAGTTAGGGCCATTTGAAGTTTTATCAGTGGTTGATTTGGGATTCAGCGGTAGCATAGCTTTGAGCAATAGCTTAAATTGACAAGAGGCTCGAGTACTTTATTGTTACAAAATTTCAAGGTTTTATGACGGTCCAGTAAAAAGTTACCAGCAATTGTATGTTGCAAACTTTGATAGGTGTAGGACGTACCGTATAGAATTTAGGGCCATTTGAAGTTTTATCAGTGCTTGATTTAGGACACAAGGGTAGCATAGCTTTGAGCGATAGCTTGAATTGACAAGAGGCTCGAGTACTTTATTGTTACAAAATTTCAAGGGTTTATGAGGCTCCAGTAAAAAGTTACAAGCATTTGTATGTTGCAAACTTTGATAGATGTAGGACGTACCGTATAGAAGTTAAGGCCATTTGAAGCTTTATCAGTGTTTGATTTAGGACTCAAGGGTAGCATAGCTTTGAGCGATAGCTTAAATTGACAAGAGGCTCGAGTACTTTATTGTTACAAATTTTCAAGGTTTTATGTCGCTCCTGTAAAAAGTTACAAGCATTTGTATGTTGCAAACTTTGATAGGTGTAGGACGTACCGTATAGAAGTTAGGGCCATTTGAATTTTTATCAGTGTTTGATTTGGGACTCAAGGGTAGCAGAGCTTTGAGCGATAGCTTAAGTTAACAAGAGGCTCGAGTTCTTTATTATTATTTGATAGGTGTAGGACGTACCGTATAGAAGTTAGGGCCATTTGAAGTTTTATCAGTGTTTGATTTGGGACTCAAGGGTAGCATAGCTTTGAGCGATAGCTTAAATTGACAAGAGGCTCGAGTACTTTATTGTTACAAAATTTCAAGATTTTATGACGCTCCAGTAAAAAGTTACAAGCATTTGTATGTTGCAAACTTTGATAGGTGTAGGACGTACCATATAGAAGTTAGGGCCATTTGAAGTTTTATCAGTGTTTGATTTTGGACTCAAGGGTAGCATAGCTTTGAGCGATAGCTTAATTTGACAAGAGGCTCGAGTACTTTATTGTTACAAAATTTCAAGGGTTTATGACGCTCCAGTAAAAAGTTACAAGCGTTTGTATGTTGCAAAATTTGATAGGTGTAGTACGTACCGTATAGAAGTTAGGGCCATTTAAAGTTTTATCAGTATTTGATTTGGAACTCAAGGGTAGCATAGCTTTGAGCGATAGCTTAAATTGACACGGGGCTCGAGTACTTTATTGTTACAAAATTTCAAAGTTTTATGACGTTCCAGTAAAAAGTTACCAGCAATTGTATGTTGCAAACTTTGATAGGTGTAGGACGTACCGTATAGAAGTTAGGGCCAATTGAAGTTTTATCAGTGTTTGATTTGGGATTCAAGGGTAGCATAGATTTGAGCGATAGCTTAAATTGACAAGAGGCTCGAGTACTTTATTTTTACAAAATTTCAAGATTTTATGACGCTCCAGTAAAAAGTTACAAGCATTTGTATGTTGCAAACTTTGATAGATGTAGGACGTACCGTATAGAAGTTAAGGCCATTTGAAGCTTTATCAGTGTTTGATTTAGGACTCAAGGGTAGCATAGCTTTGAGCGATAGCTTAAATTGACAAGAGGCTCGAGTACTTTATTGTTACAAATTTTCAAGGTTTTATGTCGCTCCTGTAAAAAGTTACAAGCATTTGTATGTTGCAAACTTTGATAGGTGTAGGACGTACCGTATAGAAGTTAGGGCCATTTGAATTTTTATCAGTGTTTGATTTGGGACTCAAGGGTAGCAGAGCTTTGAGCGATAGCTTAAGTTAACAAGAGGCTCGAGTTCTTTATTATTATTTGATAGGTGTAGGACGTACCGTATAGAAGTTAGGGCCATTTGAAGTTTTATCAGTGTTTGATTTGGGACTCAAGGGTAGCATAGCTTTGAGCGATAGCTTAAATTGACAAGAGGCTCGAGTACTTTATTGTTACAAAATTTCTAGATTTTATGACGCTCCAGTAAAAAGTTACAAGCATTTGTATGTTGCAAACTTTGATAGGTGTAGGACGTACCATATAGAAGTTAGGGCCATTTGAAGTTTTATCAGTGTTTGATTTTGGACTCAAGGGTAGCATAGCTTTGAGCGATAGCTTAATTTGACAAGAGGCTCGAGTACTTTATTGTTACAAAATTTCAAGGGTTTATGACGCTCCAGTAAAAAGTTACAAGCGTTTGTATGTTGCAAAATTTGATAGGTGTAGTACGTACTGTATAGAAGTTAGGGCCATTTAAAGTTTTATCAGTATTTGATTTGGAACTCAAGGGTAGCATAGCTTTGAGCGATAGCTTAAATTGACAAGGGGCTCGAGTACTTTATTGTTACAAAATTTCAAAGTTTTATGACGCTCCAGTAAAAAGTTACAAGCGTTTGTATGTTGCAAAATTTGATAGGTGTAGTACGTACCGTATAGAAGTTAGGGCCATTTAAAGTTTTATCAGTATTTGATTTGGAACTCAAGGGTAGCATAGCTTTGAGCGATAGCTTAAATTGACACGGGGCTCGAGTACTTTATTGTTACAAAATTTCAAAGTTTTATGACGTTCCAGTAAAAAGTTACCAGCAATTGTATGTTGCAAACTTTGATAGGTGTAGGACGTACCGTATAGAAGTTAGGGCCAATTGAAGTTTTATCAGTGTTTGATTTGGGATTCAAGGGTAGCATAGATTTGAGCGATAGCTTATATTGACAAGAGGCTCGAGTACTTTAATGTTACAAAATTTCAAGATTTTATGACGCTCCAGTAAAAAGGTACAAGCATTTGTATGTTGCAAACTTTGATAGATGTAGGACGTACCGTATAGAAGTTAAGGCCATTTGAAGCTTTATCAGTGTTTGATTTAGGACTCATGGGTAGCATAGCTTTGAGCGATAGCTTAAATTGACAAGAGGCTCGAGTACTTTATTGTTACAAATTTTCAAGGTTTTATGTCGCTCCTGTAAAAAGTTACAAGCATTTGTATGTTGCAAACTTTGATAGGTGTAGGACGTACCGTATAGAAGTTTGGGCCATTTGAATTTTTATCAGTGTTTGATTTGGGACTCAAGGGTAGCATAGCTTTGAGCGATAGCTTAAATTGACAAGAGGCTCGAGTACTTTATTGTTACAAATTTTCAAGGTTTTATGTCGCTCCTGTAAAAAGTTACAAGCATTTGTATGTTGCAAACTTTGATAGGTGTAGGACGTACCGTATAGAAGTTTGGGCCATTTGAATTTTTATCAGTGTTTGATTTGGGACTCAAGGGTAGCAGAGCTTAGAGCGATAGCTTAAGTTAACAAGAGGCTCGAGTTCTTTATTATTATTTGATAGGTGTAGGACGTACCGTATAGAAGTTAGGGCCATTTGAAGTTTTATCAGTGTTAGATTTGGGACTCAAGGTTAACATAGCTTTGAGCGATAGCTTAAATTGACAAGAGGCTCGAGTACTTTATTGTTACAAAATTTCAAGGTTTTATGACGCTCCAGTAAAAAGTTACCAGCATTTGTATGTTGCAAACTTTGATAGGTGTAGGACGTACCGTATAGAAGCGAGGGCCATTTGAAGTCTTATCAGTATTTGATTTGGGACTCAAGGGTAGCATAGCTTTGAGCGATAGCTTAAATTGACAAGAGGCTCGAGTACTTTATTGTTACAAAATTTCAAGATTTTATGACGCTCCAGTAAAAAGTTACAAGCATTTGTATGTTGCAAACTTTGATAGGTGTAGGACGTACCGAATATAAGTTAAGGCCATTTGAAGTTTCATCAGTGTTTGATTTAGGACTCAAGGGTAGCATAGCTTTGAGCGATACCTTAAATTCACAAGAGGCTCGAGTACTTTATTGTTACAAAATTTCAAGGTTTTATGACGCTCCAGTAAAAAGTTACAAGCATTTGTATGCTGCAAACTTTGATAGGTGTAGGACGTACCGTATAGAAGTTAGGGCCATTTGAAGTTTTATCTCTGTTTGATTTGGGACTCAAGGGTAGCATAGCTTTGAGCGATAGCTTAAATTGACAAGAGGCTCGAGTACTTTATTGTTACAAAATTTCAAGATTTTATGACGCTCCAGTAAAAAGGTACAAGCATTTGTATGTTGCAAACTTTGATAGATGTAGGACGTACCGTATAGAAGTTAAGGCCATTTGAAGCTTTATCAGTGTTTGATTTAGGACTCAAGGGTAGCATAGCTTTGAGCGATAGCTTAAATTGACAAGAGGCTCGAGTACTTTATTGTTACAAATTTTCAAGGTTTTATGTCGCTCCTGTAAAAAGTTACAAGCATTTGTATGTTGCAAACTTTGATAGGTGTAGGACGTACCGTATAGAAGTTAGGGCCATTTGAATTTTTATCAGTGTTTGATTTGGGACTCAAGGGTAGCAGAGCTTTGAGCGATAGCTTAAGTTAACAAGAGGCTCGAGTTCTTTATTATTATTTGATAGGTGTAGGACGTACCGTATAGAAGTTAGGGCCATTTGAAGTTTTATCAGTGTTTGATTTGGGACGCAAGGGTAGCATAGCTTTGAGCGATAGCTTAAATTGACAAGAGGCTCGAGTACTTTATTGTTACAAAATTTCAAGATTTTATGACGCTCCAGTAAAAAGTTACAAGCATTTGTATGTTGCAAACTTTGATAGGTGTAAGACGTACCATATAGAAGTTAGGGCCATTTGAAGTTTTATCAGTGTTTGATTTTGGACTCAAGGGTAGCATAGCTTTGAGCGATAGCTTAATTTGACAAGAGGCTCGAGTACTTTATTGTTACAAAATTTCAAGGGTTTATGACGCTCCAGCAAAAAGTTACAAGCGTTTGTATGTTGCAAAATTTGATAGGTGTAGTACGTACCGTATAGAAGTTAGGGCCATTTAAAGTTTTATCAGTATTTGATTTGGAACTCAAGGGTAGCATAGCTTTGAGCGATAGCTTAAATTGACACGGGGCTCGAGTACTTTATTGTTACAAAATTTCAAAGTTTTATGACGTTCCAGTAAAAAGTTACCAGCAATTGTATGTTGCAAACTTTGATAGGTGTAGGACGTACCGTATAGAAGTTAGGGCCAATTGAAGTTTTATCAGTGTTTGATTTGGGATTCAAGGGTAGCATAGATTTGAGCGATAGCTTAAATTGACAAGAGGCTCGAGTACTTTATTTTTACAAAATTTCAAGATTTTATGACGCTCCAGTAAAAAGGTACAAGCATTTGTATGTTGCAAACTTTGATAGATGTAGGACGTACCGTATAGAAGTTAAGGCCATTTGAAGCTTTATCAGTGTTTGATTTAGGACTCAAGGGTAGCATAGCTTTGAGCGATAGCTTAAATTGACAAGAGGCTCGAGTACTTTATTGTTACAAATTTTCAAGGTTTTATGTCGCTCCTGTAAAAAGTTACAAGCATTTGTATGTTGCAAACTTTGATAGGTGTAGGACGTACCGTATAGAAGTTAGGGCCATTTGAATTTTTATCAGTGTTTGATTTGGGACTCAAGGGTAGCAGAGCTTTGAGCGATAGCTTAAGTTAACAAGAGGCTCGAGTTCTTTATTATTATTTGATAGGTGTAGGACGTACCGTATAGAAGTTAGGGCCATTTGAAGTTTTATCAGTGTTTGATTTGGGACTCAAGGGTAGCATAGCTTTGAGCGATAGCTTAAATTGACAAGAGGCTCGAGTACTTTATTGTTACAAAATTTCTAGATTTTATGACGCTCCAGTAAAAAGTTACAAGCATTTGTATGTTGCAAACTTTGATAGGTGTAGGACGTACCATATAGAAGTTAGGGCCATTTGAAGTTTTATCAGTGTTTGATTTTGGACTCAAGGGTAGCATAGCTTTGAGCGATAGCTTAATTTGACAAGAGGCTCGAGTACTTTATTGTTACAAAATTTCAAGGGTTTATGACGCTCCAGTAAAAAGTTACAAGCGTTTGTATGTTGCAAAAGTTGATAGGTGTAGTACGTACTGTATAGAAGTTAGGGCCATTTAAAGTTTTATCAGTATTTGATTTGGAACTCAAGGGTAGCATAGCTTTGAGCGATAGCTTAAATTGACAAGGGGCTCGAGTACTTTATTGTTACAAAATTTCAAAGTTTTATGACGCTCCAGTAAAAAGTTACAAGCGTTTGTATGTTGCAAAATTTGATAGGTGTAGTACGTACCGTATAGAAGTTAGGGCCATTTAAAGTTTTATCAGTATTTGATTTGGAACTCAAGGGTAGCATAGCTTTGAGCGATAGCTTAAATTGACACGGGACTCGAGTACTTTATTGTTACAAAATTTCAAAGTTTTATGACGTTCCAGTAAAAAGTTACCAGCAATTGTATGTTGCAAACTTTGATAGGTGTAGGACGTACCGTATAGAAGTTAGGGCCAATTGAAGTTTTATCAGTGTTTGATTTGGGATTCAAGGGTAGCATAGATTTGAGCGATAGCTTATATTGACAAGAGGCTCGAGTACTTTAATGTTACAAAATTTCAAGATTTTATGACGCTCCAGTAAAAAGGTACAAGCATTTGTATGTTGCAAACTTTGATAGATGTAGGACGTACCGTATAGAAGTTAAGGCCATTTGAAGCTTTATCAGTGTTTGATTTAGGACTCATGGGTAGCATAGCTTTGAGCGATAGCTTAAATTGACAAGAGGCTCGAGTACTTTATTGTTACAAATTTTCAAGGTTTTATGTCGCTCCTGTAAAAAGTTACAAGCATTTGTATGTTGCAAACTTTGATAGGTGTAGGACGTACCGTATAGAAGTTTGGGCCATTTGAATTTTTATCAGTGTTTGATTTGGGACTCAAGGGTAGCAGAGCTTTGAGCGATAGCTTAAGTTAACAAGAGGCTCGAGTTCTTTATTATTATTTGATAGGTGTAGGACGTACCGTATAGAAGTTAGGGCCATTTGAAGTTTTATCAGTGTTTGATTTGGGACTCAAGGGTAGCATAGCTTTGAGCGATAGCTTAAATTGACAAGAGGCTCGAGTACTTTATTGTTACAAAATTTCAAGATTTTATGACGCTCCAGTAAAAAGTTACAAGCATTTGTATGTTGCAAACTTTGATAGGTGTAGGACGTACCATATAGAAGTTAGGGCCATTTGAAGTTTTATCAGTGTTTGATTTTGGACTCAAGGGTAGCATAGCTTTGAGCGATAGCTTAATTTGACAAGAGGCTCGAGTACTTTATTGTTACAAAATTTCAAGGGTTTATGACGCTCCAGTAAAAAGTTACAAGCGTTTGTATGTTGCAAAATTTGATAGGTGTAGTACGTACCGTATAGAAGTTAGGGCCATTTAAAGTTTTATCAGTATTTGATTTGGAACTCAAGGGTAGCATAGCTTTGAGCGATAGCTTAAATTGACAAGGGGCTCGAGTACTTTATTGTTACAAAATTTCAAAGTTTTATGACGCTCCAGTAAAAAGTTACCAGCAATTGTATGTTGCAAACTTTGATAGGTGTAGGACGTACCGTATAGAAGTTAGGGCCAATTGAAGTTTTATCAGTGTTTGATTTGGGATTCAAGGGTAGCATAGATTTGAGCGATAGCTTAAATTGACAAGAGGCTCGAGTACTTTATTGTTACAAAATTTCAAGGTTTTATGACGCTCCAGTAAAAAGTTACAAGCATTTGTATGTTGCAAACTTTGATAGGTGTAGGAAGTACCGTATAGAAGTTAGGGCCATTTGAAGTTTTATAAGTGTTTGATTTGGGACTCAAGGGTAGCATAGCTTTGAGCGATAGCTTAAATTGACAAGAGGCTCGAGTACTTTATTGTTACAAAATTTCTAGATTTTATGACGCTCCAGTAAAAAGTTACAAGCATTTGTATGTTGCAAACTTTGATAGGTGTAGGACGTACCATATAGAAGTTAGGGCCATTTGAAGTTTTATCAGTGTTTGATTTTGGACTCAAGGGTAGCATAGCTTTGAGCGATAGCTTAATTTGACAAGAGGCTCGAGTACTTTATTGTTACAAAATTTCAATTGTTTATGACGCTCGAGTAAAAAGTTACAAGCGTTTGTATGTTGCAAAATTTGATAGGTGTAGTACGTACTGTATAGAAGTTAGGGCCATTTAAAGTTTTATCAGTATTTGATTTGGAACTCAAGGGTAGCATAGCTTTGAGCGATAGCTTAAATTGACAAGGGGCTCGAGTACTTTATTGTTACAAAATTTCAAAGTTTTATGACGCTCCAGTAAAAAGTTACAAGCGTTTGTATGTTGCAAAATTTGATAGGTGTAGTACGTACCGTATAGAAGTTAGGGCCATTTAAAGTTTTATCAGTATTTGATTTGGAACTCAAGGGTAGCATAGCTTTGAGCGATAGCTTAAATTGACACGGGGCTCGAGTACTTTATTGTTACAAAATTTCAAAGTTTTATGACGTTCCAGTAAAAAGTTACCAGCAATTGTATGTTGCAAACTTTGATAGGTGTAGGACGTACCGTATAGAAGTTAGGGCCAATTGAAGTTTTATCAGTGTTTGATTTGGGATTCAAGGGTAGCATAGATTTGAGCGATAGCTTAAATTGACAAGAATCTCGAGTACTTTAATGTTACAAAATTTCAAGATTTTATGACGCTCCAGTGAAAAGGTACAAGCATTTGTATGTTGCAAACTTTGATAGATGTAGGACGTACCGTATAGAAGTTAAGGCCATTTGAAGCTTTATCAGTGTTTGATTTAGGACTCAAGGGTAGCATAGCTTTGAGCGATAGCTTAAATTGACAAGAGGCTCGAGTACTTTATTGTTACAAATTTTCAAGGTTTTATGTCGCTCCTGTAAAAAGTTACAAGCATTTGTATGTTGCAAACTTTGATAGGTGTAGGACGTACCGTATAGAAGTTTGGGCCATTTGAATTTTTATCAGTGTTTGATTTGGGACTCAAGGGTAGCAGAGCTTTGAGCGATAGCTTAAGTTAACAAGAGGCTCGAGTACTTTATTATTATTTGATAGGTGTAGGACGTACCGTATAGAAGTTAGGGCCATTTGAAGTTTTATCAGTGTTTGATTTGGGACTCAAGGGTAGCATAGCTTTGAGCGATAGCTTAAATTGACAAGAGGCTCGAGTACTTTATTGTTACAAAATTTCAAGATTTTATGACGCTCCAGTAAAAAGTTACAAGCATTTGTATGTTGCAAACTTTGATAGGTGTAGGACGTACCCTATAGAAGTTAGGGCCATTTGAAGTTTTATCAGTGTTTGATTTTGGACTCAAGGGTAGCATAGCTTTGAGCGATAGCTTAATTTGACAAGAGGCTCGAGTACTTTATTGTTACAAAATTTCAAGGGTTTATGACGCTCCAGTAAAAAGTTACAAGCGTTTGTATGTTGCAAAATTTGATAGGTGTAGTACGTACCGTATAGAAGTTAGGGCCATTTAAAGTTTTATCAGTATTTGATTTGGAACTCAAGGGTAGCATAGCTTTGAGCGATAGCTTAAATTGACAAGGGGCTCGAGTACTTTATTGTTACAAAATTTCAAAGTTTTATGACGCTGCAGTAAAAAGTTACCAGCAATTGTATGTTGCAAACTTTGATAGGTGTAGGACGTACCGTATAGAAGTTAGGGCCATTTGAAGTTTTATCAGTGTTTGATTTGGGACTCAAGGGTAGCAGGGCTTTGAGCGATAGCTTAAGTTAACAAGAGGCTCGAGTTCTTTATTATTATTTGATAGGTGTAGGACGTACCGTATAGAAGTTAGGGCCATTTGAAGTTTTATCAGTGTTTGATTTGGGACTCAAGGGTAGCATAGCTTTGAGCGGTAGCTTAAATTGACAAGAGGCTCGAGTACTTTATTGTTACAAAATTTCAAGATTTTGTGACGCTCCAGTAAAAAGTTACAAGCATTTGTATGTTGCAAACTTTGATAGGTGTAGGACGTACCGTATAGAAGGTAGGGCCATTTGAAGTTTTATCAGTGTTTGATTTGGGACTCAAGGGTAGCATAGCTTTGAGCGATAGCTTAAATTGACAAGAGGCTCGAGTACTTTATTGTTACAAAATTTCAAGATTTTATGACGCTCCAGTAAAAAGTTACAAGCATTTGTATGTTGCAAACTTTGATAGGTGTAGGACGTACCGTATAGAAGTTAGGGCCATTTGAAGTTTTATCAGTGGTTGATTTGGGATTCAGGGGTAGCATAGCTTTGAGCAATAGCTTAAATTGACAAGAGGCTCCAGTACTTTATTGTTACAAAATTTCAAGGTTTTATGACGCTCCAGTAAAAAGTTACAAGCATTTGTATGTTGCAAAATTTGATAGGTGTAGGACGTACCGCATAGAAGTTAGGGCCATTTGAAGTTTTATCAGTGTTTGATTTGGAACTCAAGGGTAGCATAGCTTTGAGCGATAGCTTAAATTGACAAGAGGCTCGAGTACTTTATTGTTACAAAATTTCAAGGTTTTATGACGGTCCAGTAAAAAGTTACCAGCAATTGTATGTTGCAAACTTTGATAGGTGTAGGACGTACCGTATAGAATTTAGGGCCATTTGAAGTTTTATCAGTGCTTGATTTAGGACACAAGGGTAGCATAGCTTTGAGCGATAGCTTGAATTGACAAGAGGCTCGAGTACTTTATTGTTACAAAATTTCAAGGGTTTATGAGGCTCCAGTAAAAAGTTACAAGCATTTGTATGTTGCAAACTTTGATAGGTGTAGGACGTACCATATAGAAGTTAGGGCCATTTGAAGTTTTATCAGTGTGTGATTTGGGACTCACGGGTAGCATAGCTTTGAGCGATAGCTTAAATTGACAAGAGGCTCGAGTACTTTATTGTTACAAAATTTCAAGATTTTATGACGCTCCTGTAAAAAGTTACAAGCATTTGTATGCTGCAAACTTTGATAGGTGTAGGACGTACCGTTTAGAAGTGAGGGCCATTTGAAGTTCTATCAGTGTTAGATTTGGGACTCAAGGTTAACATAGCTTTGAGCGATAGCTTAAATTGACAAGAGGCTCGAGTACTTTATTGTTACAAAATTTCAAGGTTTTATGACGCTCCAGTAAAAAGTTACCAGCATTTGTATGTTGCAAACTTTGATAGGTGTAGGACGCACCGTATAGAAGCGAGGGCCATTTGAAGTCTTATCAGTATTTGATTTGGGACTCAAGGGTAGCATAGCTTTGAGCGATAGCTTAAATTGACAAGAGGCTCGAGTTCTTTATTGTTACAAAATTTCAAGGTTTTATGACGCTCCAGTAAAAAGTTACAAGCATTTGTATGTTGCAAACTTTGATAGGTGTAGGACGTACCGAATATAAGTTAAGGCCATTTGAAGTTTCATCAGTGTTTGATTTAGGACTCAAGGGTAGCATAGCTTTGAGCGATCCCTTAAATTCACAAGAGGCTCGAGTACTTTATTGTTACAAAATTTCAAGGTTTTATGACGCTCCAGTAAAAAGTTACAAGCATTTGTATGCTGCAAACTTTGATAGGTGTAGGACATACCGTATAGAAGTTAGGGCCATTTGAAGTTTTATCTCTGTTTGATTTGGGACTCAAGGGTAGCATAGCTTTGAGCGATAGCTTAAATTGACAAGAGGCTCGAGTACTTTATTGTTACAAAATTTCAAGATTTTATGACGCTCCAGTAAAAAGGTACAAGCATTTGTATGTTGCAAACTTTGATAGATGTAGGACCTACCGTATAGAAGTTAAGGCCATTTGAAGCTTTATCAGTGTTTGATTTAGGACTCAAGGGTAGCATAGCTTTGAGCGATAGCTTAAATTGACAAGAGGCTCGAGTACTTTATTGTTACAAATTTTCAAGGTTTTATGTCGCTCCTGTAAAAAGTTACAAGCATTTGTATGTTGTAAACTTTGATAGGTGTAGGACGTACCGTATAGAAGTTAGGGCCATTTGAATTTTTATCAGTGTTTGATTTGGGACTCAAGGGTAGCAGAGCTTTGAGCGATAGCTTAAGTTAACAAGAGGCTCGAGTTCTTTATTATTATTTGATAGGTGTAGGACGTACCGTATAGAAGTTAGGGCCTTTTGAAGTTTTATCAGTGTTTGATTTAGGACTCAAGGGTAGCATAGCTTTGAGCGATAGCTTAAATTGACAAGAGGCTCGAGTACTTTATTGTTACAAATTTTCAAGGTTTTATGTCGCTCCTGTAAAAAGTTACAAGCATTTGTATGTTGCAAACTTTGATAGGTGTAGGGCGTACCGTATAGAAGTTAGGGCCATTTGAATTTTTATCAGTGTTTGATTTGGGACTCAAGGGTAGCAGAGCTTTGAGCGATAGCTTAAGTTAACAAGAGGCTCAAGTTCTTTATTATTATTTGATAGGTGTAGGACGTACCGTATAGAAGTTAGGGCCATTTGAAGTTTTATCAGTGTTTGATTTGGGACTCAAGGGTAGCATAGCTTTGAGCGATAGCTTAAATTGACAAGAGGCTCGAGTACTTTATTGTTACAAAATTTCAAGATTTTATGACGCTCCAGTAAAAAGTTACAAGCATTTGTATGTTGCAAACTTTGATAGGTGTAGGACGTACCGTATAGAAGTTAGGGCCATTTGAAGTTTTATCAGTGTTTGATTTGGGACTCAAGGGTAGCATAGCTTTGAGCGGTAGCTTAAATTGACAAGAGGCTCGAGTACTTTATTGTTACAAAATTTCAAGATTTTGTGACGCTCCAGTAAAAAGTTACAAGCATTTGTATGTTGCAAACTTTGATAGGTGTAGGACGTACCGTATAGAAGGTAGGGCCATTTGAAGTTTTATCAGTGTTTGATTTGGGACTCAAGGGTAGCATAGCTTTGAGCGATAGCTTAAATTGACAAGAGGCTCGAGTACTTTATTGTTACAAAATTTCAAGATTTTATGACGCTCCAGTAAAAAGTTACAAGCATTTGTATGTTGCAAACTTTGATAGGTGTAGGACGTACCGTATAGAAGTTAGGGCCATTTGAAGTTTTATCAGTGGTTGATTTGGGATTCAGGGGTAGCATAGCTTTGAGCAATAGCTTAAATTGACAAGAGGCTCCAGTACTTTATTGTTACAAAATTTCAAGGTTTTATGACGCTCCAGTAAAAAGTTACAAGCATTTGTATGTTGCAAACTTTGATAGGTGTAGGACGTACCATATAGAAGTTAGGGCCATTTGAAGTTTTATCAGTGTGTGATTTGGGACTCAAGGGTAGCATAGCTTTGAGCGATAGCTTAAATTGACAAGAGGCTCGAGTACTTTATTGTTACAAAATTTCAAGATTTTATGACGCTCCAGTAAAAAGTTACAAGCATTTGTATGCTGCAAACTTTGATAGGTGTAGGACGTACCGTTTAGAAGTGAGGGCCATTTGAAGTTCTATCAGTGTTAGATTTGGGACTCAATTTTAACATAGCTTTGAGCGATAGCTTAAATTGACAAGAGGCTCGAGTACTTTATTGTTACAAAATTTCAAGGTTTTATGACGCTCCAGTAAAAAGTTACCAGCATTTGTATGTTGCAAACTTTGATAGGTGTAGGACGTACCGTATAGAAGCGAGGGCCATTTGAAGTCTTATCAGTATTTGATTTGGGACTCAAGGGTAGCATAGCTTTGAGCGATAGCTTAAATTGACAAGAGGCTCGAGTACTTTATTGTTACAAAATTTCAAGATTTTATGACGCTCCAGTAAAAAGTTACAAGCATTTGTATGTTGCAAACTTTGATAGGTGTAGGACGTACCGTATAGAAGTTAGGGCCATTTGAAGTTTCATCTCTGTTTGATTTGGGACATAAGGGTAGCATAGCTTTGAGCGATAGCTTGAATTGACAAGAGGCTCGAGTACTTTATTGTTACAAAATTTCAAGATTTTATGACGCTCCAGTAAAAAGTTACAAGCATTTGTATGCTGCAAACTTTGATAGGTGTAGGACGTACCGTTTAGAAGTGAGGGCCATTTGAAGTTCTATCAGTGTTAGATTTGGGACTCAATTTTAACATAGCTTTGAGCGATAGCTTAAATTGACAAGAGGCTCGAGTACTTTATTGTTACAAAATTTCAAGATTTTGTGACGCTCCAGTAAAAAGTTACAAGCATTTGTATGTTGCAAACTTTGATAGGTGTAGGACGTACCGTATAGAAGCGAGGGCCATTTAAAGTTTTATCAGTATTTGATTTGGAACTCAAGGGTAGCATAGCTTTGAGCGATAGCTTAAATTGACAAGGGGCTCGAGTACTTTATTGTTACAAAATTTCAAAGTTTTATGACGTTCCAGTAAAAAGTTACCAGCAATTGTATGTTGCAAACTTTGATAGGTGTAGGACGTACCGTATAGAAGTTAGGGCCAATTGAAGTTTTATCAGTGTTTGATTTGGGATTCAAGGGTAGCATAGATTTGAGCGATAGCTTAAATTGACAAGAATCTCGAGTACTTTAATGTTACAAAATTTCAAGATTTTGTGACGCTCCAGTAAAAAGTTACAAGCATTTGTATGTTGCAAACTTTGATAGATGTAGGACGTACCGTATAGAAGTTAAGGCCATTTGAAGCTTTATCAGTGTTTGATTTAGGACTCAAGGGTAGCATAGCTTTGAGCGATAGCTTAAATTGACAAGAGGCTCGAGTACTTTATTGTTACAAATTTTCAAGGTTTTATGTCGCTCCTGTAAAAAGTTACAAGCATTTGTATGTTGCAAACTTTGATAGGTGTAGGACGTACCGTATAGAAGTTTGGGCCATTTGAATTTTTATCAGTGTTTGATTTGGGACTCAAGGGTAGCAGAGCTTTGAGCGATAGCTTAAGTTAACAAGAGGCTCGAGTTCTTTATTATTATTTGATAGGTGTAGGACGTACCGTATAGAAGTTAGGGCCATTTGAAGTTTTATCAGTGTTTGATTTGGGACTCAAGGGTAGCATAGCTTTGAGCGATAGCTTAAATTGACAAGAGGCTCGAGTACTTTATTGTTACAAAATTTCAAGATTTTATGACGCTCCAGTAAAAAGTTACAAGCATTTGTATGTTGCAAACTTTGATAGGTGTAGGACGTACCCTATAGAAGTTAGGGCCATTTGAAGTTTTATCAGTGTTTGATTTTGGACTCAAGGGTAGCATAGCTTTGAGCGATAGCTTAATTTGACAAGAGGCTCGAGTACTTTATTGTTACAAAATTTCAAGGGTTTATGACGCTCCAGTAAAATGTTACAAGCGTTTGTATGTTGCAAAATTTGATAGGTGTAGTACGTACCGTATAGAAGTTAGGGCCATTTAAAGTTTTATCAGTATTTGATTTGGAACTCAAGGGTAGCATAGCTTTGAGCGATAGCTTAAATTGACAAGGGGCTCGAGTACTTTATTGTTACAAAATTTCAAAGTTTTATGACGCTGCAGTAAAAAGTTACCAGCAATTGTATGTTGCAAACTTTGATAGGTGTAGGACGTACCGTATAGAAGTTAGGGCCATTTGAAGTTTTATCAGTGTTTGATTTGGGACTCAAGGGTAGCAGAGCTTTGAGCGATAGCTTAAGTTAACAAGAGGCTCGAGTTCTTTATTATTATTTGATAGGTGTAGGACGTACCGTATAGAAGTTAGGGCCATTTGAAGTTTTATCAGTGTTTGATTTGGGACTCAAGGGTAGCATAGCTTTGAGCGGTAGCTTAAATTGACAAGAGGCTCGAGTACTTTATTGTTACAAAATTTCAAGATTTTGTGACGCTCCAGTAAAAAGTTACAAGCATTTGTATGTTGCAAACTTTGATAGGTGTAGGACGTACCGTATAGAAGGTAGGGCCATTTGAAGTTTTATCAGTGTTTGATTTGGGACTCAAGGGTAGCATAGCTTTGAGCGATAGCTTAAATTGACAAGAGGCTCGAGTACTTTATTGTTACAAAATTTCAAGATTTTATGACGCTCCAGTAAAAAGTTACAAGCATTTGTATGTTGCAAACTTTGATAGGTGTAGGACGTACCGTATAGAAGTTAGGGCCATTTGAAGTTTTATCAGTGGTTGATTTGGGATTCAGGGGTAGCATAGCTTTGAGCAATAGCTTAAATTGACAAGAGGCTCCAGTACTTTATTGTTACAAAATTTCAAGGTTTTATGACGCTCCAGTAAAAAGTTACAAGCATTTGTATGTTGCAAAATTTGATAGGTGTAGGACGTACCGCATAGAAGTTAGGGCCATTTGAAGTTTTATCAGTGTTTGATTTGGAACTCAAGGGTAGCATAGCTTTGAGCGATAGCTTAAATTGACAAGAGGCTCGAGTACTTTATTGTTACAAAATTTCAAGGTTTTATGACGGTCCAGTAAAAAGTTACCAGCAATTGTATGTTGCAAACTTTGATAGGTGTAGGACGTACCGTATAGAATTTAGGGCCATTTGAAGTTTTATCAGTGCTTGATTTAGGACACAAGGGTAGCATAGCTTTGAGCGATAGCTTGAATTGACAAGAGGCTCGAGTACTTTATTGTTACAAAATTTCAAGGGTTTATGAGGCTCCAGTAAAAAGTTACAAGCATTTGTATGTTGCAAACTTTGATAGGTGTTGGACGTACCATATAGAAGTTAGGGCCATTTGAAGTTTTATCAGTGTGTGATTTGGGACTCACGGGTAGCATAGCTTTGAGCGATAGCTTAAATTGACAAGAGGCTCGAGTACTTTATTGTTACAAAATTTCAAGATTTTATGACGCTCCTGTAAAAAGTTACAAGCATTTGTATGCTGCAAACTTTGATAGGTGTAGGACGTACCGTTTAGAAGTGAGGGCCATTTGAAGTTCTATCAGTGTTAGATTTGGGACTCAAGGTTAACATAGCTTTGAGCGATAGCTTAAATTGACAAGAGGCTCGAGTACTTTATTGTTACAAAATTTCAAGGTTTTATGACGCTCCAGTAAAAAGTTACCAGCATTTGTATGTTGCAAACTTTGATAGGTGTAGGACGTACCGTATAGAAGCGAGGGCCATTTGAAGTCTTATCAGTATTTGATTTGGGACTCAAGGGTAGCATAGCTTTGAGCGATAGCTTAAATTGACAAGAGGCTCGAGTTCTTTATTGTTACAAAATTTCAAGATTTTATGACGCTCCAGTAAAAAGTTACAAGCATTTGTATGTTGCAAACTTTGATAGGTGTAGGACGTACCGAATATAAGTTAAGGCCATTTGAAGTTTCATCAGTGTTTGATTTAGGACTCAAGGGTAGCATAGCTTTGAGCGATACCTTAAATTCACAAGAGGCTCGAGTACTTTATTGTTACAAAATTTCAAGGTTTTATGACGCTCCAGTAAAAAGTTACAAGCATTTGTATGCTGCAAACTTTGATAGGTGTAGGACATACCGTATAGAAGTTAGGGCCATTTGAAGTTTTATCTCTGTTTGATTTGGGACTCAAGGGTAGCATAGCTTTGAGCGATAGCTTAAATTGACAAGAGGCTCGAGTACTTTATTGTTACAAAATTTCAAGATTTTATGACGCTCCAGAAAAAAGGTACAAGCATTTGTATGTTGCAAACTTTGATAGATGTAGGACGTACCGTATAGAAGTTAAGGCCATTTGAAGCTTTATCAGTGTTTGATTTAGGACTCAAGGGTAGCATAGCTTTGAGCGATAGCTTAAATTGACAAGAGGCTCGAGTACTTTATTGTTACAAATTTTCAAGGTTTTATGTCGCTCCTGTAAAAAGTTACAAGCATTTGTATGTTGTAAACTTTGATAGGTGTAGGACGTACCGTATAGAAGTTAGGGCCATTTGAATTTTTATCAGTGTTTGATTTGGGACTCAAGGGTAGCAGAGCTTTGAGCGATAGCTTAAGTTAACAAGAGGCTCGAGTTCTTTATTATTATTTGATAGGTGTAGGACGTACCGTATAGAAGTTAGGGCCTTTTGAAGTTTTATCAGTGTTTGATTTAGGACTCAAGGGTAGCATAGCTTTGAGCGATAGCTTAAATTGACAAGAGGCTCGAGTACTTTATTGTTACAAATTTTCAAGGTTTTATGTCGCTCCTGTAAAAAGTTACAAGCATTTGTATGTTGCAAACTTTGATAGGTGTAGGGCGTACCGTGTAGAAGTTAGGGCCATTTGAATTTTTATCAGTGTTTGATTTGGGACTCAAGGGTAGCAGAGCTTTGAGCGATAGCTTAAGTTAACAAGAGGCTCAAGTTCTTTATTATTATTTGATAGGTGTAGGACGTACCGTATAGAAGTTAGGGCCATTTGAAGTTTTATCAGTGTTTGATTTGGGACTCAAGGGTAGCATAGCTTTGAGCGATAGCTTAAATTGACAAGAGGCTCGAGTACTTTATTGTTACAAAATTTCAAGATTTTATGACGCTCCAGTAAAAAGTTACAAGCATTTGTATGTTGCAAACTTTGATAGGTGTAGGACGTACCGTATAGAAGTTAGGGCCATTTGAAGTTTTATCAGTGTTTGATTTGGGACTCAAGGGTAGCATAGCTTTGAGCGGTAGCTTAAATTGACAAGAGGCTCGAGTACTTTATTGTTACAAAATTTCAAGATTTTGTGACGCTCCAGTAAAAAGTTACAAGCATTTGTATGTTGCAAACTTTGATAGGTGTAGGACGTACCGTATAGAAGGTAGGGCCATTTGAAGTTTTATCAGTGTTTGATTTGGGACTCAAGGGTAGCATAGCTTTGAGCGATAGCTTAAATTGACAAGAGGCTCGAGTACTTTATTGTTACAAAATTTCAAGATTTTATGACGCTCCAGTAAAAAGTTACAAGCATTTGTATGTTGCAAACTTTGATAGGTGTAGGACGTACCGTATAGAAGTTAGGGCCATTTGAAGTTTTATCAGTGGTTGATTTGGGATTCAGGGGTAGCATAGCTTTGAGCAATAGCTTAAATTGACAAGAGGCTCCAGTAATTTATTGTTACAAAATTTCAAGGTTTTATGACGCTCCAGTAAAAAGTTACAAGCATTTGTATGTTGCAAACTTTGATAGGTGTAGGACGTACCATATAGAAGTTAGGGCCATTTGAAGTTTTATCAGTGTGTGATTTGGGACTCAAGGGTAGCATAGCTTTGAGCGATAGCTTAAATTGACAAGAGGCTCGAGTACTTTATTGTTACAAAATTTCAAGATTTTATGACGCTCCAGTAAAAAGTTACAAGCATTTGTATGCTGCAAACTTTGATAGGTGTAGGACGTACCGTTTAGAAGTGAGGGCCATTTGAAGTTCTATCAGTGTTAGATTTGGGACTCAATTTTAACATAGCTTTGAGCGATAGCTTAAATTGACAAGAGGCTCGAGTACTTTATTGTTACAAAATTTCAAGGTTTTATGACGCTCCAGTAAAAAGTTACCAGCATTTGTATGTTGCAAACTTTGATAGGTGTAGGACGTACCGTATAGAAGCGAGGGCCATTTGAAGTCTTATCAGTATTTGATTTGGGACTCAAGGGTAGCATAGCTTTGAGCGATAGCTTAAATTGACAAGAGGCTCGAGTACTTTATTGTTACAAAATTTCAAGATTTTATGACGCTCCAGTAAAAAGTTACAAGCATTTGTATGTTGCAAACTTTGATAGGTGTAGGACGTACCGTATAGAAGTTAGGGCCATTTGAAGTTTCATCTCTGTTTGATTTGGGACTCAAGGGTAGCATAGCTTTGAGCGATAGCTTAAATTGACAAGAGGCTCGAGTACTTTATTGTTACAAAATTTCAAGATTTTATGACGCTCCAGTAAAAAGGTACAAGCATTTGTATGTTGCAAACTTTGATAGATGTAGGACGTACCGTATAGAAGTTAAGGCCATTTGAAGCTTTATCAGTGTTTGATTTAGGACTCAAGGGTAGCATAGCTTTGAGCGATAGCTTAAATTGACAAGAGGCTCGAGTACTTTATTGTTGCAAATTTTCAAGGTTTTATGTCGCTCCTCTAAAAAGTTACAAGCATTTGTATGTTGCAAACTTTGATAGGTGTAGGACGTACCGTATAGAAGTTAGGGCCATTTGAATTTTTATCAGTGTTTGATTTGGGACTCAAGGGTAGCAGAGCTTTGAGCGATAGCTTAAGTTAACAAGAGGCTCGAGTTCTTTATTATTATTTGATAGGTGTAGGACGTACCGTATAGAAGTTAGGGCCATTTGAAGTTTTATCAGTGTTTGATTTGGTACTCAAGGGTAGCATAGCTTTGAGCGATAGCTTAAATTGACAAGAGGCTCGAGTACTTTATTGTTACAAAATTTCAAGATTTTATGACGCTCCAGTAAAAAGTTACAAGCATTTGTATGTTGCAAACTTTGATAGGTGTAGGACCTACCATATAGAAGTTAGGGCCATTTGAAGTTTTATCAGTGTTTGATTTTGGACTCAAGGGTAGCATAGCTTTGAGCGATAGCTTAATTTGACAAGAGGCTCGAGTACTTTATTGTTACAAAATTTCAAGGTTTTATGTCGCTCCAGTAAAAAGTTACCAGCATTTGTATGTTGCAAACTTTGATAGGTGTAGGACGTACCGTATAGAAGCGAGGGCCATTTGAAGTCTTATCAGTATTTGATTTGGGACTCAAGGGTAGCATAGCTTTGAGCGATAGCTTAAATTGACAAGAGGCTCGAGTACTTTATTGTTACAAAATTTCAAGATTTTATGACGCTCCAGTAAAAAGTTACCAGCATTTGTATGTTGCAAACTTTGATAGGTGTAGGACGTACCGTATAGAGGCGAGGGCCATTTGAAGTCTTATCAGTATTTGATTTGGGACTCAAGGGTAGCATAGCTTTGAGCGATAGCTTAAATTGACAAGAGGCTCGAGTACTTTATTGTTACAAAATTTCAAGGTTTTATGACGCTCCAGTAAAAAGTTACAAGCATTTGTATGCTGCAAACTTTGATAGGTGTAGGACGTACCGTATAGAAGTTAGGGCCATTTGAAGTTTCATCTCTGTTTGATTTGGGACTCAAGGGTAGCATAGCTTTGAGCGATAGCTTAAATTGACAAGAGGCTCGAGTACTTTATTGTTACAAAATTTCAAGATTTTATTTCGCTCCAGTAAAAAGGTACAAGCATTTGTATGTTGCAAACTTTGATAGATGTAGGACGTACCGTATAGAAGTTAAGGCCATTTGAAGCTTTATCAGTGTTTGATTTAGGACTCAAGGGTAGCATAGCTTTGAGCGATAGCTTAAATTGACAAGAGGCTCGAGTACTTTATTGTTGCAAATTTTCAAAGTTTTATGTCGCTCCTGTAAAAAGTTACAAGCATTTGTATGTTGCAAACTTTGATAGGTGTAGGACGTACCGTATAGAAGTTAGGGCCATTTGAATTTTTATCAGTGTTTGATTTGGGACTCAAGGGTAGCAGAGCTTTGAGCGATAGCTTAAGTTAACAAGAGGCTCGAGTTCTTTATTATTATTTGATAGGTGTAGGACGTACCGTATAGAAGTTAGGGCCATTTGAAGTTTTATCAGTGTTTGATTTGGGACTCAAGGGTAGCATAGCTTTGAGCGATAGCTTAAATTGACAAGAGGCTCGAGTACTTTATTGTTACAAAATTTCAAGATTTTATGACGCTCCAGTAAAAAGTTACAAGCATTTGTATGTTGCAAACTTTGATAGGTGTAGGACCTACCATATAGAAGTTAGGGCCATTTGAAGTTTTATCAGTGTTTGATTTTGGACTCACGGGTAGCATAGCTTTGAGCGATAGCTTAATTTGACAAGAGGCTCGAGTACTTTATTGTTACAAAATTTCAAGGGTTTATCACGCTCCAGTAAAAAGTTACAAGCGTTTGTATGTTGCAAAATTTGATAGGTGTAGTACGTACCGTATAGAAGTTAGGGCCATTTAAAGTTTTATCAGTATTTGATTTGGAACTCAAGGGTAGCATAGCTTTGAGCGATAGCTTAAATTGATACGGGGCTCGAGTACTTTATTGTTACAAAATTTCAAAGTTTTATGACGTTCCAGTAAAAAGTTACCAGCAATTGTATGTTGCAAACTTTGATAGGTGTAGGACGTACCGTATAGAAGTTAGGGCCAATTGAAGTTTTATCAGTGTTTGATTTGGGATTCAAGGGTAGCATAGATTTGAGCGATAGCTTAAATTGACAAGAGGCTCGAGTACTTTATTTTTACAAAATTTCAAGATTTTATGACGCTCCAGTAAAAAGGTACAAGCATTTGTATGTTGCAAACTTTGATAGATGTAGGACGTACCATATAGAAGTTAAGGCCATTTGAAGCTTTATCAGTGTTTGATTTAGGACTCAAGGGTAGCATAGCTTTGAGCGATAGCTTAAATTGACAAGAGGCTCGAGTACTTTATTGTTACAAATTTTCAAGGTTTTATGTCGCTCCTGTAAAAAGTTACAAGCATTTGTATGTTGCAAACTTTGATAGGTGTAGGACGTACCGTATAGAAGTTAGGGCCATTTGAATTTTTATCAGTGTTTGATTTGGGACTCAAGGGTAGCAGAGCTTTGAGCGATAGCTTAAGTTAACAAGAGGCTCGAGTTCTTTATTATTATTTGATAGTTGTAGGACGTACCGTATAGAAGTTAGGGCCATTTGAAGTTTTATCAGTGTTTGATTTGGGACTCAAGGGTAGCATAGCTTTGAGCGATAGCTTAAATTGACAAGAGGCTCGAGTACTTTATTGTTACAAAATTTCAAGATTTTATGACGCTCCAGTAAAAAGTTACAAGCATTTGTATGTTGCAAACTTTGATAGGTGTAGGACGTACCATATAGAAGTTAGCGCCATTTGAAGTTTTATCAGTGTTTGATTTTGGACTCAAGGGTAGCATAGCTTTGAGCGATAGCTTAATTTGACAAGAGGCTCGAGTACTTTATTGTTACAAAATTTCAAGGGTTTATGACGCTCCAGTAAAAAGTTACAAGCGTTTGTATGTTGCAAAATTTGATAGGTGTAGTACGTACCGTATAGAAGTTAGGGCCATTTAAAGTTTTATCAGTATTTGATTTGGAACTCAAGGGTAGCATAGCTTTGAGCGATAGCTTAAATTGACAAGAGGCTCGAGTACTTTATTGTTACAAAATTTCAAGGTTTTATGACGCTCCAGTAAAAAGTTACAAGCATTTGTATGCTGCAAACTTTGATAGGTGTAGGACGTACCGTATAGAAGTTAGGGCCATTTGAAGTTTCATCTCTGTTTGATTTGGGACTCAAGGGTAGCATAGCTTTGAGCGATAGCTTAAATTGACAAGAGGCTCGAGTACTTTATTGTTACAAAATTTCAAGATTTTATTTCGCTCCAGTAAAAAGGTACAAGCATTTGTATGTTGCAAACTTTGATAGATGTAGGACGTACCGTATAGAAGTTAAGGCCATTTGAAGCTTTATCAGTGTTTGATTTAGGACTCAAGGGTAGCATAGCTTTGAGCGATAGCTTAAATTGACAAGAGGCTCGAGTACTTTATTGTTGCAAATTTTCAAGGTTTTATGTCGCTCCTGTAAAAAGTTACAAGCATTTGTATGTTGCAAACTTTGATAGGTGTAGGACGTACCGTATAGAAGTTAGGGCCATTTGAATTTTTATCAGTGTGTGATTTGGGACTCAAGGGTAGCAGAGCTTTGAGCGATAGCTTAAGTTAACAAGAGGCTCGAGTTCTTTATTATTATTTGATAGGTGTAGGACGTACCGTATAGAAGTTAGGGCCATTTGAAGTTTTATCAGTGTTTGATTTGGGACTCAAGGGTAGCATAGCTTTGAGCGATAGCTTAAATTGACAAGAGGCTCGAGTACTTTATTGTTACAAAATTTCAAGATTTTATGACGCTCCAGTAAAAAGTTACAAGCATTTGTATGTTGCAAACTTTGATAGGTGTAGGACCTACCATATAGAAGTTAGGGCCATTTGAAGTTTTATCAGTGTTTGATTTTGGACTCACGGGTAGCATAGCTTTGAGCGATAGCTTAATTTGACAAGAGGCTCGAGTACTTTATTGTTACAAAATTTCAAGGGTTTATCACGCTCCAGTAAAAAGTTACAAGCGTTTGTATGTTGCAAAATTTGATAGGTGTAGTACGTACCGTATAGAAGTTAGGGCCATTTAAAGTTTTATCAGTATTTGATTTGGAACTCAAGGGTAGCATAGCTTTGAGCGATAGCTTAAATTGATACGGGGCTCGAGTACTTTATTGTTACAAAATTTCAAAGTTTTATGACGTTCCAGTAAAAAGTTACCAGCAATTGTATGTTGCAAACTTTGTTAGGTGTAGGACGTACCGTATAGAAGTTAGGGCCAATTGAAGTTTTATCAGTGTTTGATTTGGGATTCAAGGGTAGCATAGATTTGAGCGATAGCTTAAATTGACAAGAGGCTCGAGTACTTTATTATTACAAAATTTCAAGATTTTATGACGCTCCAGTAAAAAGGTACAAGCATTTGTATG
Organism: Clusia tigrina; assembly: GCA_920105625.2. NCBI lineage: Eukaryota > Metazoa > Arthropoda > Insecta > Diptera > Clusiidae > Clusia > Clusia tigrina. Next base: position 867,500 of record CAKKTE020000530.1, on the reverse strand, counting down.
TTGCAAACTTTGATAGATGTAGGACGTACCATATAGAAGTTAAGGCCATTTGAAGCTTTATCAGTGTTTGATTTAGGACTCAAGGGTAGCATAGCTTTGAGCGATAGCTTAAATTGACAAGAGGCTCGAGTACTTTATTGTTACAAATTTTCAAGGTTTTATGTCGCTCCTGTAAAAAGTTACAAGCATTTGTATGTTGCAAACTTTGATAGGTGTAGGACGTACCGTATAGAAGTTAGGGCCATTTGAATTTTTATCAGTGTTTGATTTGGGACTCAAGGGTAGCAGAGCTTTGAGCGATAGCTTAAGTTAACAAGAGGCTCGAGTTCTTTATTATTATTTGATAGTTGTAGGACGTACCGTATAGAAGTTAGGGCCATTTGAAGTTTTATCAGTGTTTGATTTGGGACTCAAGGGTAGCATAGCTTTGAGCGATAGCTTAAATTGACAAGAGGCTCGAGTACTTTATTGTTACAAAATTTCAAAATTGTATGACGCTCCAGTAAAAAGTTACAAGCATTTGTATGTTGCAAACTTTGATAGGTGTAGGACGTACCATATAGAAGTTAGCGCCATTTGAAGTTTTATCAGTGTTTGATTTTGGACTCAAGGGTAGCATAGCTTTGAGCGATAGCTTAATTTGACAAGAGGCTCGAGTACTTTATTGTTACAAAATTTCAAGGGTTTATGACGCTCCAGTAAAAAGTTACAAGCGTTTGTATGTTGCAAAATTTGATAGGTGTAGTACGTACCGTATAGAAGTTAGGGCCATTTAAAGTTTTATCAGTATTTGATTTGGAACTCAAGGGTAGCATAGCTTTGAGCGATAGCTTAAATTGACACGGGGCTCGAGTACTTTATTGTTACAAAATTTCAAAGTTTTATGACGTTCCAGTAAAAAGTTACCAGCAATTGTATGTTGCAAACTTTGATAGGTGTAGGACGTACCGTATAGAAGTTAGGGCCAATTGAAGTTTTATCAGTGTTTGATTTGGGATTCAAGGGTAGCATAGATTTGAGCGATAGCTTAAATTGACAAGAGGCTCGAGTACTTTATTTTTACAAAATTTCAAGATTTTATGACGCTCCAGTAAAAAGGTACAAGCATTTGTATGTTGCAAACTTTGATAGATGTAGGACGTACCATATAGAAGTTAAGGCCATTTGAAGCTTTATCAGTGTTTGATTTAGGACTCAAGGGTAGCATAGCTTTGAGCGATAGCTTAAATTGACAAGAGGCTCGAGTACTTTATTGTTACAAATTTTCAAGGTTTTATGTCGCTCCTGTAAAAAGTTACAAGCATTTGTATGTTGCAAACTTTGATAGATGTAGGACGTACCGTATAGAAGTTAGGGCCATTTGAATTTTTATCAGTGTTTGATTTGGGACTCAAGGGTAGCAGAGCTTTGAGCGATAGCTTAAGTTAACAAGAGGCTCGAGTTCTTTATTATTATTTGATAGGTGTAGGACGTACCGTATAGATGTTAGGGCCATTTGAAGTTTTATCAGTGTTTGATTTGGGACTCAAGGGTAGCATAGCTTTGAGCGATAGCTTAAATTGACAAGAGGCTCGAGTACTTTATTGTTACAAAATTTCAAGGGTTTATGAGGCTCCAGTAATAAGTTACAAGCATTTGTATGTTGCAAACTTTGATAGGTGTAGGACGTACCATATAGAAGTTAGGGCCATTTGAAGTTTTATCAGTGTGTGATTTGGGACTCAAGGGTAGCATAGCTTTGAGCGATAGCTTAAATTGACAAGAGGCTCGAGTACTTTATTGTTACAAAATTTCAAGATTTTATGACGCTCCAGTAAAAAGTTACAAGCATTTGTATGCTGCAAACTTTGATAGGTGTAGGACGTACCGTTTAGAAGTGAGGGCCATTTGAAGTTCTATCAGTGTTAGATTTGGGACTCAAGGTTAACATAGCTTTGAGCGATAGCTTAAATTGACAAGAGGCTCGAGTACTTTATTGGTACAAAATTTCAAGGTTTTATGACGCTCCAGTAAAAAGTTACCAGCATTTGTATGTTGCAAACTTTGATAGGTGTAGGACGTACCGTATAGAAGCGAGGGCCATTTGAAGTCTTATCAGTATTTGATTTGGGACTCAAGGGTAGCATAGCTTTGAGCGATAGCTTAAATTGACAAGAGGCTCGAGTACTTTATTGTTACAAAATTTCAAGATTTTATGACGCTCCAGTAAAAAGTTACAAGCATTTGTATGTTGCAAACTTTGATAGGTGTAGGACGTACCGAATATAAGTTAAGGCCATTTGAAGTTTCATCAGTGTTTGATTTAGGACTCAAGGGTAGCATAGCTTTGAGCGATACCTTAAATTCACAAGAGGCTCGAGTACTTTATTGTTACAAAATTTCAAGGTTTTATGACGCTCCAGTAAAAAGTTACAAGCATTTGTATGCTGCAAACTTTGATAGGTGTAGGACGTACCGTATAGAAGTTAGGGCCATTTGAAGTTTTATCTCTGTTTGATTTGGGACTCAAGGGTAGCATAGCTTTGAGCGATAGCTTAAATTGACAAGAGGCTCGAGTACTTTATTGTTACAAAATTTCAAGATTTTATGACGCTCCAGTAAAAAGGTACAAGCATTTGTATGTTGCAAACTTTGATAGATGTAGGACGTACCGTATAGAAGTTAAGGCCATTTGAAGCTTTATCAGTGTTTGATTTAGGACTCAAGGGTAGCATAGCTTTGAGCGATAGCTTAAATTGACAAGAGGCTCGAGTACTTTATTGTTACAAATTTTCAAGGTTTTATGTCGCTCCTGTAAAAAGTTACAAGCATTTGTATGTTGTAAACTTTGATAGGTGTAGGACGTACCGTATAGAAGTTAGGGCCATTTGAATTTTTATCAGTGTTTGATTTGGGACTCAAGGGTAGCAGAGCTTTGAGCGATAGCTTAAGTTAACAAGAGGCTCGAGTTCTTTATTATTATTTGATAGGTGTAGGACGTACCGTATAGAAGTTAGGGCCATTTGAAGTTTTATCAGTGTTTGATTTAGGACTCAAGGGTAGCATAGCTTTGAGCGATAGCTTAAATTGACAAGAGGCTCGAGTACTTTATTGTTACAAATTTTCAAGGTTTTATGTCGCTCCTGTAAAAAGTTACAAGCATTTGTATGTTGCAAACTTTGATAGGTGTAGGGCGTACCGTATAGAAGTTAGGGCCATTTGAATTTTTATCAGTGTTTGATTTGGGACTCAAGGGTAGCAGAGCTTTGAGCGATAGCTTAAGTTAACAAGAGGCTCGAGTTCTTTATTATTATTTGATAGGTGTAGGACGTACCGTATAGAAGTTAGGGCCATTTGAAGTTTTATCAGTGTTTGATTTGGGACTCAAGGGTAGCATAGCTTTGAGCGATAGCTTAAATTGACAAGAGGCTCGAGTACTTTATTGTTACAAAATTTCAAGATTTTTTGACTCTCCAGTAAAAAGTTACAAGCGTTTGTATGTTGCAAACTTTGATAGGTGTAGGACGTACCGTATAGAAGGTAGGGCCATTTGAAGTTTTATCAGTGTTTGATTTGGGACTCAAGGGTAGCATAGCTTTGAGCGATAGCTTAAATTGACAAGAGGCTTGAGTACTTTATTGTTACAAAATTTCAAGATTTTATGACGCTCCAGTAAAAAGTTACAAGCATTTGTATGTTGCAAACTTTGATAGGTGTAGGACGTACCGTATAGAAGTTAGGGCCATTTGAAGTTTTATCAGTGGTTGATTTGGGATTCAGGGGTAGCATAGCTTTGAGCAATAGCTTAAATTGACAAGAGGCTCCAGTACTTTATTGTTACAAAATTTCAAGGTTTTATGACGCTCCAGTAAAAAGTTACAAGCATTTGTATGTTGCAAAATTTGATAGGTGTAGGACGTACCGCATAGAAGTTAGGGCCATTTGAAGTTTTATCAGTGTTTGATTTGGAACTCAAGGGTAGCATAGCTTTGAGCGATAGCTTAAATTGACAAGAGGCTCGAGTACTTTATTGTTACAAAATTTCAAGGTTTTATGACGGTCCAGTAAAAAGTTACCAGCAATTGTATGTTGCAAACTTTGATAGGTGTAGGACGTACCGTATAGAATTTAGGGCCATTTGAAGTTTTATCAGTGCTTGATTTAGGACACAAGGGTAGCATAGCTTTGAGCGATAGCTTGAATTGACAAGAGGCTCGAGTACTTTATTGTTACAAAATTTCAAGGGTTTATGAGGCTCCAGTAAAAAGTTACAAGCATTTGTATGTTGCAAACTTTGATAGGTGTAGGACGTACCATATAGAAGTTAGGGCCATTTGAAGTTTTATCAGTGTGTGATTTGGGACTCAAGGGTAGCATAGCTTTGAGCGATAGCTTAAATTGACAAGAGGCTCGAGTACTTTATTGTTACAAAATTTCAAGATTTTATGACGCTCCAGTAAAAAGTTACAAGCATTTGTATGCTGCAAACTTTGATAGGTGTAGGACGTACCGTTTAGAAGTGAGGGCCATTTGAAGTTCTATCAGTGTTAGATTTGGGACTCAAGGTTAACATAGCTTTGAGCGATAGCTTAAATTGACAAGAGGCTCGAGTACTTTATTGTTACAAAATTTCAAGGTTTTATGACGCTCCAGTAAAAAGTTACCAGCATTTGTATGTTGCAAAATTTGATAGGTGTAGTACGTACCGTATAGAAGTTAGGGCCATTTAAAGTTTTATCAGTATTTGATTTGGAACTCAAGGGTAGCATAGCTTTGAGCGATAGCTTAAATTGACACGGGGCTCGAGTACTTTATTGTTACAAAATTTCAAAGTTTTATGACGTTCCAGTAAAAAGTTACCAGCAATTGTATGTTGCAAACTTTGATAGGTGTAGGACGTACCGTATAGAAGTTAGGGCCAATTGAAGTTTTATCAGTGTTTGATTTGGGATTCAAGGGTAGCATAGATTTGAGCGATAGCTTAAATTGACAAGAGGCTCGAGTACTTTATTTTTACAAAATTTCAAGATTTTATGACGCTCCAGTAAAAAGGTACAAGCATTTGTATGTTGCAAACTTTGATAGATGTAGGACGTACCATATAGAAGTTAAGGCCATTTGAAGCTTTATCAGTGTTTGATTTAGGACTCAAGGGTAGCATAGCTTTGAGCGATAGCTTAAATTGACAAGAGGCTCGAGTACTTTATTGTTACAAATTTTCAAGGTTTTATGTCGCTCCTGTAAAAAGTTACAAGCATTTGTATGTTGCAAACTTTGATAGATGTAGGACGTACCGTATAGAAGTTAGGGCCATTTGAATTTTTATCAGTGTTTGATTTGGGACTCAAGGGTAGCAGAGCTTTGAGCGATAGCTTAAGTTAACAAGAGGCTCGAGTTCTTTATTATTATTTGATAGGTGTAGGACGTACCGTATAGATGTTAGGGCCATTTGAAGTTTTATCAGTGTTTGATTTGGGACTCAAGGGTAGCATAGCTTTGAGCGATAGCTTAAATTGACAAGAGGCTCGAGTACTTTATTGTTACAAAATTTCAAGGGTTTATGAGGCTCCAGTAATAAGTTACAAGCATTTGTATGTTGCAAACTTTGATAGGTGTAGGACGTACCATATAGAAGTTAGGGCCATTTGAAGTTTTATCAGTGTGTGATTTGGGACTCAAGGGTAGCATAGCTTTGAGCGATAGCTTAAATTGACAAGAGGCTCGAGTACTTTATTGTTACAAAATTTCAAGATTTTATGACGCTCCAGTAAAAAGTTACAAGCATTTGTATGCTGCAAACTTTGATAGGTGTAGGACGTACCGTTTAGAAGTGAGGGCCATTTGAAGTTCTATCAGTGTTAGATTTGGGACTCAAGGTTAACATAGCTTTGAGCGATAGCTTAAATTGACAAGAGGCTCGAGTACTTTATTGTTACAAAATTTCAAGGTTTTATGACGCTCCAGTAAAAAGTTACCAGCATTTGTATGTTGCAAACTTTGATAGGTGTAGGACGTACCGTATAGAAGCGAGGGCCATTTGAAGTCTTATCAGTATTTGATTTGGGACTCAAGGGTAGCATAGCTTTGAGCGATAGCTTAAATTGACAAGAGGCTCGAGTACTTTATTGTTACAAAATTTCAAGATTTTATGACGCTCCAGTAAAAAGTTACAAGCATTTGTATGTTGCAAACTTTGATAGGTGTAGGACGTACCGAATATAAGTTAAGGCCATTTGAAGTTTCATCAGTGTTTGATTTAGGACTCAAGGGTAGCATAGCTTTGAGCGATACCTTAAATTCACAAGAGTCTCGAGTACTTTATTGTTACAAAATTTCAAGGTTTTATGACGCTCCAGTAAAAAGTTACAAGCATTTGTATGCTGCAAACTTTGATAGGTGTAGGACGTACCGTATAGAAGTTAGGGCCATTTGAAGTTTTATCTCTGTTTGATTTGGGACTCAAGGGTAGCATAGCTTTGAGCGATAGCTTAAATTGACAAGAGGCTCGAGTACTTTATTGTTACAAAATTTCAAGATTTTATGACGCTCCAGTAAAAAGGTACAAGCATTTGTATGTTGCAAACTTTGATAGATGTAGGACGTACCGTATAGAAGTTAAGGCCATTTGAAGCTTTATCAGTGTTTGATTTAGGACTCAAGGGTAGCATAGCTTTGAGCGATAGCTTAAATTGACAAGAGGCTCGAGTACTTTATTGTTACAAATTTTCAAGGTTTTATGTCGCTCCTGTAAAAAGTTACAAGCATTTGTATGTTGCAAACTTTGATAGGTGTAGGACGTACCGTATAGAAGTTAGGGCCATTTGAATTTTTATCAGTGTTTGATTTGGGACTCAAGGGTAGCAGAGCTTTGAGCGATAGCTTAAGTTAACAAGAGGCTCGAGTTCTTTATTATTATTTGATAGGTGTAGGACGTACCGTATAGAAGTTAGGGCCATTTGAAGTTTTATCAGTGTTTGATTTAGGACTCAAGGGTAGCATAGCTTTGAGCGATAGCTTAAATTGACAAGAGGCTCGAGTACTTTATTGTTACAAATTTTCAAGGTTTTATGTCGCTCCAGTAAAAAGTTACAAGCATTTGTATGTTGCAAACTTTGATAGGTGTAGGACGTACCGTATAGAAGGTAGGGCCATTTGAAGTTTTATCAGTGTTTGATTTGGGACTCAAGGGTAGCATAGCTTTGAGCTATAGCTTAAATTGACAAGAGGCTCGAGTACTTTATTGTTACAAATTTTCAAGGTTTTATGTCGCTCCTGTAAAAAGTTACAAGCATTTGTATGTTGCAAACTTTGATAGGTGTAGGGCGTACCGTATAGAAGTTAGGGCCATTTGAATTTTTATCAGTGTTTGATTTGGGACTCAAGGGTAGCAGAGCTTTGAGCGATAGCTTAAGTTAACAAGAGGCTCGAGTTCTTTATTATTATTTGATAGGTGTAGGACGTACCGTATAGAAGTGAGGGCCATTTGAAGTTCTATCAGTGTTAGATTTGGGACTCAAGGTTAACATAGCTTTGAGCGATAGCTTAAATTGACAAGAGGCTCGAGTACTTTATTGTTACAAAATTTCAAGGTTTTATGACGCTCCAGTAAAAAGTTACCAGCATTTGTATGTTGCAAAATTTGATAGGTGTAGTACGTACCGTATAGAAGTTAGGGCCATTTAAAGTTTTATCAGTATTTGATTTGGAACTCAAGGGTAGCATAGCTTTGAGCGATAGCTTAAATTGACACGGGGCTCGATTACTTTATTGTTACAAAATTTGAAAGTTTTATGACGTTCCAGTAAAAAGTTACCAGCAATTGTATGTTGCAAACTTTGATAGGTGTAGGACGTACCGTATAGAAGTTAGGGCCAATTGAAGTTTTATCAGTGTTTGATTTGGGATTCAAGGGTAGCATAGATTTGAGCGATAGCTTAAATTGACAAGAGGCTCGAGTACTTTATTTTTACAAAATTTCAAGATTTTATGACGCTCCAGTAAAAAGGTACAAGCATTTGTATGTTGCAAACTTTGATAGATGTAGGACGTACCATATAGAAGTTAAGGCCATTTGAAGCTTTATCAGTGTTTGATTTAGGACTCAAGGGTAGCATAGCTTTGAGCGATAGCTTAAATTGACAAGAGGCTCGAGTACTTTATTGTTACAAATTTTCAAGGTTTTATGTCGCTCCTGTAAAAAGTTACAAGCATTTGTATGTTGCAAACTTTGATAGGTGTAGGACGTACCGTATAGAAGTTAGGGCCATTTGAATTTTTATCAGTGTTTGATTTGGGACTCAAGGGTAGCAGAGCTTTGAGCGATAGCTTAAGTTAACAAGAGGCTCGAGTTCTTTATTATTATTTGATAGGTGTAGGACGTACCGTATAGAAGTTAGGGCCATTTGAAGTTTTATCAGTGTTTGATTTGGGACTCAAGGGTAGCATAGCTTTGAGCGATAGCTTAAATTGACAAGAGGCTCGAGTACTTTATTGTTACAAAATTTCAAGATTTTATGACGCTCCAGTAAAAAGTTACAAGCATTTGTATGTTGCAAACTTTGATAGTTGTAGGACGTACCATATAGAAGTTAGGGCCATTTGAAGTTTTATCAGTGTTTGATTTTGGACTCAAGGGTAGCATAGCTTTGAGCGATAGCTTAATTTGACAAGAGGCTCGAGTACTTTATTGTTACAAAATTTCAAGGGTTTATGACGCTCCAGTAAAAAGTTACAAGCGTTTGTATGTTGCAAAATTTGATAGGTGTAGTACGTACCGTATAGAAGTTAGGGCCATTTAAAGTTTTATCAGTATTTGATTTGGAACTCAAGGGTAGCATAGCTTTGAGCGATAGCTTAAATTGACACGGGGCTCGAGTACTTTATTGTTACAAAATTTCAAAGTTTTATGACGTTCCAGTAAAAAGTTACCAGCAATTGTATGTTGCAAACTTTGATAGGTGTAGGACGTACCGTATAGAAGTTAGGGCCAATTGAAGTTTTATCAGTGTTTGATTTGGGATTCAAGGGTAGCATAGATTTGAGCGATAGCTTAAATTGACAAGAGGCTCGAGTACTTTATTTTTACAAAATTTCAAGATTTTATGACGCTCCAGTAAAAAGGTACAAGCATTTGTATGTTGCAAACTTTGATAGATGTAGGACGTACCATATAGAAGTTAAGGCCATTTGAAGCTTTATCAGTGTTTGATTTAGGACTCAAGGGTAGCATAGCTTTGAGCGATAGCTTAAATTGACAAGAGGCTCGAGTACTTTATTGTTACAAATTTTCAAGGTTTTATGTCGCTCCTGTAAAAAGTTACAAGCATTTGTATGTTGCAAACTTTGATAGATGTAGGACGTACCGTATAGAAGTTAGGGCCATTTGAATTTTTATCAGTGTTTGATTTGGGACTCAAGGGTAGCAGAGCTTTGAGCGATAGCTTAAGTTAACAAGAGGCTCGAGTTCTTTATTATTATTTGATAGGTGTAGGACGTACCGTATAGATGTTAGGGACATTTGAAGTTTTATCAGTGTTTGATTTGGGACTCAAGGGTAGCATAGCTTTGAGCGATAGCTTAAATTGACAAGAGGCTCGAGTACTTTATTGTTACAAAATTTCAAGGGTTTATGAGGCTCCAGTAATAAGTTACAAGCATTTGTATGTTGCAAACTTTGATAGGTGTAGGACGTACCATATAGAAGTTAGGGCCATTTGAAGTTTTATCAGTGTGTGATTTGGGACTCAAGGGTAGCATAGCTTTGAGCGATAGCTTAAATTGACAAGAGGCTCGAGTACTTTATTGTTACAAAATTTCAAGATTTTATGACGCTGCAGTAAAAAGTTACAAGCATTTGTATGCTGCAAACTTTGATAGGTGTAGGACGTACCGTTTAGAAGTGAGGGCCATTTGAAGTTTTATCAGTGTGTGATTTGGGACTCAAGGGTAGCATAGCTTTGAGCGATAGCTTAAATTGACAAGAGGCTCGAGTACTTTATTGTTACAAAATTTCAAGATTTTATGACGCTCCAGTAAAAAGTTACAAGCATTTGTATGTTGCAAACTTTGATAGGTGTAGGACGTACCGGATATAAGTTAAGGCCATTTGAAGTTTCATCAGTGTTTGATTTAGGACTCAAGGGTAGCATAGCTTTGAGCGATACCTTAAATTCACAAGAGGCTCGAGTACTTTATTGTTACAAAATTTCAAGGTTTTATGACGCTCCAGTAAAAAGTTACAAGCATTTGTATGCTGCAAACTTTGATAGGTGTAGGACGTACCGTATAGAAGTTAGGGCCATTTGAAGTTTTATCTCTGTTTGATTTAGGACTCAAGGGTAGCATAGCTTTGAGCGATAGCTTAAATTGACAAGAGGCTCGAGTACTTTATTGTTACAAAATTTCAAGATTTTATGACGCTCCAGTAAAAAGGTACAAGCATTTGTATGTTGCAAACTTTGATAGATGTAGGACGTACCGTATAGAAGTTAAGGCCATTTGAAGCTTTATCAGTGTTTGATTTAGGACTCAAGGGTAGCATAGCTTTGAGCGATAGCTTAAATTGACAAGAGGCTCGAGTACTTTATTGTTACAAATTTTCAAGGTTTTATGTCGCTCCTGTAAAAAGTTACAAGCATTTGTATGTTGCAAACTTTGATAGGTGTAGGACGTACCGTATAGAAGTTAGGGCCATTTGAATTTTTATCAGTGTTTGATTTGGGACTCAAGGGTAGCAGAGCTTTGAGCGATAGCTTAAGTTAACAAGAGGCTCGAGTTCTTTATTATTATTTGATAGGTGTAGGACGTACCGTATAGAAGTTAGGGCCATTTGAAGTTTTATCAGTGTTTGATTTAGGACTCAAGGGTAGCATAGCTTTGAGCGATAGCTTAAATTGACAAGAGGCTCGAGTACTTTATTGTTACAAATTTTCAAGGTTTTATGTCGCTCCTGTAAAAAGTTACAAGCATTTGTATGTTGCAAACTTTGATAGGTGTAGGGCGTACCGTATAGAAGTTAGGGCCATTTGAATTTTTATCAGTGTTTGATTTGGGACTCAAGGGTAGCAGAGCTTTGAGCGATAGCTTAAGTTAACAAGAGGCTCGAGTTCTTTATTATTATTTGATAGGTGTAGGACGTACCGTATAGAAGTTAGGGCCATTTGAAGTTTTATCTGTGTTTGATTTGGGACTCAAGGGTAGCATAGCTTTGAGCGATAGCTTAAATTGACAAGAGGCTCGAGTACTTTATTGTTACAAAATTTCTAGATTTTGTGACGCTCCAGTAAAAAGTTACAAGCATTTGTATGTTGCAAACTTTGATAGGTGTAGGACGTACCGTATAGAAGGTAGGGCCATTTGAAGTTTTATCAGTGTTTGATTTGGGACTCAAGGGTAGCATAGCTTTGAGCGATAGCTTAAATTGACAAGAGGCTCGAGTACTTTATTGTTACAAAATTTCAAGATTTTATGACGCTCCAGTAAAAAGTTACAAGCATTTGTATGTTGCAAACTTTGATAGGTGTAGGACGTACCGTATAGAAGTTAGGGCCATTTGAAGTTTTATCAGTGGTTGATTTGGGATTCAGGGGTAGCATAGCTTTGAGCAATAGCTTAAATTGACAAGAGGCTCGAGTACTTTATTGTTACAAAATTTCAAGGTTTTATGACGCTCCAGTAAAAAGTTACAAGCATTTGTATGTTGCAAAATTTGATAGGTGTAGGACGTACCGCATAGAAGTTAGGGCCATTTGAAGTTTTATCAGTGTTTGATTTGGAACTCAAGGGTAGCATAGCTCTGAGCGATAGCTTAAATTGACAAGAGGCTCGAGTACTTTATTGTTACAAAATTTCAAGGTTTTATGACGGTCCAGTAAAAAGTTACCAGCAATTGTATGTTGCAAACTTTGATAGGTGTAGGACGTACCGTATAGAATTTAGGGCCATTTGAAGTTTTATCAGTGCTTGATTTAGGACACAAGGGTAGCATAGCTTTGAGCGATAGCTTGAATTGACAAGAGGCTCGAGTACTTTATTGTTACAAAATTTCAAGGGTTTATGAGGCTCCAGTAAAAAGTTACAAGCATTTGTATGTTGCAAACTTTGATAGGTGTAGGACGTACCATATAGAAGTTAGGGCCATTTGAAGTTTTATCAGTGTGTGATTTGGGACTCAAGGGTAGCATAGCTTTGAGCGATAGCTTAAATTGACAAGAGGCTCGAGTACTTTATTGTTACAAAATTTCAAGATTTTATGACGCTAAAGTAAAAAGTTACAAGCATTTGTATGCTGCAAACTTTGATAGGTGTAGGACGTACCGTTTAGAAGTGAGGGCCATTTGAAGTTCTATCAGTGTTAGATTTGGGACTCAAGGTTAACATAGCTTTGAGCGATAGCTTAAATTGACAAGAGGCTCGAGTACTTTATTGTTACAAAATTTCAAGGTTTTATGACGCTCCAGTAAAAAGTTACCAGCATTTGTATGTTGGAAACTTTGATTGGTGTAGGACGTACCGTATAGAAGCGAGGGCCATTTGAAGTCTTATCAGTATTTGATTTGGGACTCAAGGGTAGCATAGCTTTGAGCGATAGCTTAAATTGACAAGAGGCTCGAGTACTTTATTGTTACAAAATTTCAAGATTTTATGACGCTCCAGTAAAAAGTTACAAGCATTTGTATGTTGCAAACTTTGATAGGTGTAGGACGTACCGGATATAAGTTAAGGCCATTTGAAGTTTCATCAGTGTTTGATTTAGGACTCAAGGGTAGCATAGCTTTGAGCGATACCTTAAATTCACAAGAGGCTCGAGTACTTTATTGTTACAAAATTTCAAGGTTTTATGACGCTCCAGTAAAAAGTTACAAGCATTTGTATGCTGCAAACTTTGATAGGTGTAGGACGTACCGTATAGAAGTTAGGGCCATTTGAAGTTTTATCTCTGTTTGATTTAGGACTCAAGGGTAGCATAGCTTTGAGCGATAGCTTAAATTGACAAGAGGCTCGAGTACTTTATTGTTACAAAATTTCAAGATTTTATGACGCTCCAGTAAAAAGGTACAAGCATTTGTATGTTGCAAACTTTGATAGATGTAGGACGTACCGTATAGAAGTTAAGGCCATTTGAAGCTTTATCAGTGTTTGATTTAGGACTCAAGGGTAGCATAGCTTTGAGCGATAGCTTAAATTGACAAGAGGCTCGAGTACTTTATTGTTACAAATTTTCAAGGTTTTATGTCGCTCCTGTAAAAAGTTACAAGCATTTGTATGTTGCAAACTTTGATAGGTGTAGGACGTACCGTATAGAAGTTAGGGCCATTTGAATTTTTATCAGTGTTTGATTTGGGACTCAAGGGTAGCAGAGCTTTGAGCGATAGCTTAAGTTAACAAGAGGCTCGAGTTCTTTATTATTATTTGATAGGTGTAGGACGTACCGTATAGAAGTTAGGGCCATTTGAAGTTTTATCAGTGTTTGATTTAGGACTCAAGGGTAGCATAGCTTTGAGCGATAGCTTAAATTGACAAGAGGCTCGAGTACTTTATTGTTACAAATTTTCAAGGTTTTATGTCGCTCCTGTAAAAAGTTACAAGCATTTGTATGTTGCAAACTTTGATAGGTGTAGGGCGTACCGTATAGAAGTTAGGGCCATTTGAATTTTTATCAGTGTTTGATTTGGGACTCAAGGGTAGCATAGCTTTGAGCGATAGCTTAAGTTAACAAGAGGCTCGAGTTCTTTATTATTATTTGATAGGTGTAGGACGTACCGTATAGAAGTTAGGGCCATTTGAAGTTTTATCTGTGTTTGATTTGGGACTCAAGGGTAGCATAGCTTTGAGCGATAGCTTAAATTGACAAGAGGCTCGAGTACTTTATTGTTACAAAATTTCAAGATTTTGTGACGCTCCAGTAAAAAGTTACAAGCATTTGTATGTTGCAAACTTTGATAGGTGTAGGACGTACCGTATAGAAGGTAGGGCCATTTGAAGTTTTATCAGTGTTTGATTTGGGACTCAAGGGTAGCATAGCTTTGAGCGATAGCTTAAATTGACAAGAGGCTCGAGTACTTTATTGTTACAAAATTTCAAGATTTTATGACGCTCCAGTAAAAAGTTACAAGCATTTGTATGTTGCAAACTTTGATAGGTGTAGGACGTACCGTATAGAAGTTAGGGCCATTTGAAGTTTTATCAGTGGTTGATTTGGGATTCAGGGGTAGCATAGCTTTGAGCAATAGCTTAAATTGACAAGAGGCTCCAGTACTTTATTGTTACAAAATTTCAAGGTTTTATGACGCTCCAGTAAAAAGTTACAAGCATTTGTATGTTGCAAAATTTGATAGGTGTAGGACGTACCGCATAGAAGTTAGGGCCATTTGAAGTTTTATCAGTGTTTGATTTGGAACTCAAGGGTAGCATAGCTCTGAGCGATAGCTTAAATTGACAAGAGGCTCGAGTACTTTATTGTTACAAAATTTCAAGGTTTTATGACGGTCCAGTAAAAAGTTACCAGCAATTGTATGTTGCAAACTTTGATAGGTGTAGGACGTACCGTATAGAATTTAGGGCCATTTGAAGTTTTATCAGTGCTTGATTTAGGACACAAGGGTAGCATAGCTTTGAGCGATAGCTTGAATTGACAAGAGGCTCGAGTACTTTATTGTTACAAAATTTCAAGGGTTTATGAGGCTCCAGTAAAAAGTTACAAGCATTTGTATGTTGCAAACTTTGATAGGTGTAGGACGTACCATATAGAAGTTAGGGCCATTTGAAGTTTTATCAGTGTGTGATTTGGGACTCAAGGGTAGCATAGCTTTGAGCGATAGCTTAAATTGACAAGAGGCTCGAGTACTTTATTGTTACAAAATTTCAAGATTTTATGACGCTAAAGTAAAAAGTTACAAGCATTTGTATGCTGCAAACTTTGATAGGTGTAGGACGTACCGTTTAGAAGTGAGGGCCATTTGAAGTTCTATCAGTGTTAGATTTGGGACTCAAGGTTAACATAGCTTTGAGCGATAGCTTAAATTGACAAGAGGCTCGAGTACTTTATTGTTACAAAATTTCAAGGTTTTATGACGCTCCAGTAAAAAGTTACCAGCATTTGTATGTTGGAAACTTTGATAGGTGTAGGACGTACCGTATAGAAGCGAGGGCCATTTGAAGTCTTATCAGTATTTGATTTGGGACTCAAGGGTAGCATAGCTTTGAGCGATAGCTTAAATTGACAAGAGGCTCGAGTACTTTATTGTTACAAAATTTCAAGATTTTATGACGCTCCAGTAAAAAGTTACAAGCATTTGTATGTTGCAAACTTTGATAGGTGTAGGACGTACCGAATATAAGATAAGGCCATTTGAAGTTTCATCAGTGTTTGATTTAGGACTCAAGGGTAGCATAGCTTTGAGCGATACCTTAAATTCACAAGAGGCTCGAGTACTTTATTGTTACAAAATTTCAAGGTTTTATGACGCTCCAGTAAAAAGTTACAAGCATTTGTATGCTGCAAACTTTGATAGGTGTAGGACGTACCGTATAGAAGTTAGGGCCATTTGAAGTTTTATCTCTGTTTGATTTGGGACTCAAGGGTAGCATAGCTTTGAGCGATAGCTTAAATTGACAAGAGGCTCGAGTACTTTATTGTTACAAAATTTCAAGATTTTATGACGCTCCAGTAAAAAGGTACAAGCATTTGTATGTTGCAAACTTTGATAGATGTAGGACGTACCGTATAGAAGTTAAGGCAATTTGAAGCTTTATCAGTGTTTGATTTAGGACTCAAGGGTAGCATAGCTTTGAGCGATAGCTTAAATTGACAAGAGGCTCGAGTACTTTATTGTTACAAATTTTCAAGGTTTTATGTCGCTCCTGTAAAAAGTTACAAGCATTTGTATGTTGCAAACTTTGATAGGTGTAGGACGTACCGTATAGAAGTTAGGGCCATTTGAATTTTTATCAGTGTTTGATTTGGGACTCAAGGGTAGCAGAGCTTTGAGCGATAGCTTAAGTTAACAAGAGGCTCGAGTTCTTTATTATTATTTGATAGGTGTAGGACGTACCGTATAGAAGTTAGGGCCATTTGAAGTTTTATCAGTGTTTGATTTGGGACTCAAGGGTAGCAGAGCTTTGAACGATAGCTTAAATTGACAAGAGGCTCGAGTACTTTATTGTTACAAAATTTCAAGATTTTATGACGCTCCAGTAAAAAGTTACAAGCGTTTGTATGTTGCAAAATTTGATAGGTGTAGTACGTACCGTATAGAAGTTAGGGCCATTTAAAGTTTTATCAGTATTTGTTTTGGAACTCAAGGGTAGCATAGCTTTGAGCGATAGCTTAAATTGACACGGGGCTCGAGTACTTTATTGTTACAAAATTTCAAAGTTTTATGACGTTCCAGTAAAAAGTTACCAGCAATTGTATGTTGCAAACTTTGATAGGTGTAGGACGTACCGTATAGAAGTTAGGGCCAATTGAAGTTTTATCAGTGTTTGATTTGGGACTCAAGGGTAGCATAGATTTGAGCGATAGCTTAAATTGACAAGAGGCTCGAGTACTTTATTTTTACAAAATTTCAAGATTTTATGACGCTCCAGTAAAAAGGTACAAGCATTTGTATGTTGCAAACTTTGATAGATGTAGGACGTACCGTATAGAAGTTAAGGCCATTTGAAGCTTTATCAGTGTTTGATTTAGGACTCAAGGGTAGCATAGCTTTGAGCGATAGCTTAAATTGACAAGAGGCTCGAGTACTTTATTGTTACAAATTTTCAAGGTTTTATGTCGCTCCTGTAAAAAGTTACAAGCATTTGTATGTTGCAAACTTTGATAGGTGTAGGACGTACCGTATAGAAGTTAGGGCCATTTGAATTTTTATCAGTGTTTGATTTGGGACTCAAGGGTAGCAGAGCTTTGAGCGATAGCTTAAGTTAACAAGAGGCTCGAGTTCTTTATTATTATTTGATAGGTGTAGGACGTACCGTATAGAAGTTAGGGCCATTTGAAGTTTTATCAGTGTTTGATTTGGGACTCAAGGGTAGCATAGCTTTGAGCGATAGCTTAAATTGACAAGAGGCTCGAGTACTTTATTGTTACAAAATTTCTAGATTTTATGACGCTCCAGTAAAAAGTTACAAGCATTTGTATGTTGCAAACTTTGATAGGTGTAGGACGTACCATATAGAAGTTAGGGCCATTTGAAGTTTTATCAGTGTTTGATTTTGGACTCAAGGGTAGCATAGCTTTGAGCGATAGCTTAATTTGACAAGAGGCTCGAGTACTTTATTGTTACAAATTTTCAAGGGTTTATGACGCTCCAGTAAAAAGTTACAAGCGTTTGTATGTTGCAAAATTTGATAGGTGTAGTACGTACTGTATAGAAGTTAGGGCCATTTAAAGTTTTATCAGTATTTGATTTGGAACTCAAGGGTAGCATAGCTTTGAGCGATAGCTTAAATTGACAAGGGGCTCGAGTACTTTATTGTTACAAAATTTCAAAGTTTTATGACGCTCCAGTAAAAAGTTACAAGCGTTTGTATGTTGCAAAATTTGATAGGTGTAGTACGTACCGTATAGAAGTTAGGGCCATTTAAAGTTTTATCAGTATTTGATTTGGAACTCAAGTGTAGCATAGCTTTGAGCGATAGCTTAAATTGACACGGGGCTCGAGTACTTTATTGTTACAAAATTTCAAAGTTTTATGACGTTCCAGTAAAAAGTTACCAGCAATTGTATGTTGCAAACTTTGATAGGTGTAGGACGTACCGTATAGAAGTTAGGGCCAATTGAAGTTTTATCAGTGTTTGATTTGGGATTCAAGGGTAGCATAGATTTGAGCGATAGCTTAAATTGACAAGAGGCTCGAGTACTTTAATGTTACAAAATTTCAAGATTTTATGACGCTCCAGTAAAAAGGTACAAGCATTTGTATGTTGCAAACTTTGATAGATGTAGGACGTACCGTATAGAAGTTAAGGCCATTTGAAGCTTTATCAGTGTTTGATTTAGGACTCAAGGGTAGCATAGCTTTGAGCGATAGCTTAAATTGACAAGAGGCTCGAGTACTTTATTGTTACAAATTTTCAAGGTTTTATGTCGCTCCTGTAAAAAGTTACAAGCATTTGTATGTTGCAAACTTTGATAGGTGTAGGACGTACCGTATAGAAGTTTGGGCCATTTGAATTTTTATCAGTGTTTGATTTGGGACTCAAGGGTAGCAGAGCTTTGAGCGATAGCTTAAGTTAACAAGAGGCTCGAGTTCTTTATTATTATTTGATAGGTGTAGGACGTACCGTATAGAAGTTAGGGCCATTTGAAGTTTTATCAGTGTTTGATTTGGGACTCAAGGGTAGCATAGCTTGGAGCGATAGCTTAAATTGACAAGAGGCTCGAGTACTTTATTGTTACAAAATTTCAAGATTTTATGACGCTCCAGTAAAAAGTTACAAGCATTTGTATGTTGCAAACTTTGATAGGTGTAGGACGTACCATATAGAAGTTAGGGCCATTTGAAGTTTTATCAGTGTTTGATTTTGGACTCAAGGGTAGCATAGCTTTGAGCGATAGCTTAATTTGACAAGAGGCTCGAGTACTTTATTGTTACAAAATTTCAAGGGTTTATGACGCTCCAGTAAAAAGTTACAAGCGTTTGTATGTTGCAAAATTTGATAGGTGTAGTACGTACCGTATAGAAGTTAGGGCCATTTAAAGTTTTATCAGTATTTGATTTGGAACTCAAGGGTAGCATAGCTTTGAGCGATAGCTTAAATTGACAAGGGGCTCGAGTACTTTATTGTTACAAAATTTCAAAGTTTTATGACGCTCCAGTAAAAAGTTACCAGCAATTGTATGTTGCAAACTTTGATAGGTGTAGGACGTACCGTATAGAAGTTAGGGCCAATTGAAGTTTTATCAGTGTTTGATTTGGGATTCAAGGGTAGCATAGATTTGAGCGATAGCTTAAATTGACAAGAGGCTCGAGTACTTTATTGTTACAAAATTTCAAGGTTTTATGACGCTCCAGTAAAAAGTTACAAGCATTTGTATGTTGCAAACTTTGATAGGTGTAGGAAGTACCGTATAGAAGTTAGGGCCATTTGAAGTTTTATAAGTGTTTGATTTGGGACTCAAGGGTAGCATAGCTTTGAGCGATAGCTTAAATTGACAAGAGGCTCGAGTACTTTATTGTTACAAATTTTCAAGGTTTTATGTCGCTCCTGTAAAAAGTTACAAGCATTTGTATGTTGCAAACTTTGATAGGTGTAGGACGTACCGTATAGAAGTTAGGGCCATTTGAATTTTTATCAGTGTTTGATTTGGGACTCAAGGGTAGCAGAGCTTTGAGCGATAGCTTAAGTTAACAAGAGGCTCGAGTTCTTTATTATTATTTGATAGGTGTAGGACGTACCGTATAGAAGTTAGGGCCATTTGAAGTTTTATCAGTGTTTGATTTGGGACTCAAGGGTAGCATAGCTTTGAGCGATAGCTTAAATTGACAAGAGGCTCGAGTACTTTATTGTTACAAAATTTCTAGATTTTATGACGCTCCAGTAAAAAGTTACAAGCATTTGTATGTTGCAAACTTTGATAGGTGTAGGACGTACCATATAGAAGTTAGGGCCATTTGAAGTTTTATCAGTGTTTGATTTTGGACTCAAGGGTAGCATAGCTTTGAGCGATAGCTTAATTTGACAAGAGGCTCGAGTACTTTATTGTTACAAAATTTCAAGGGTTTATGACGCTCCAGTAAAAAGTTACAAGCGTTTGTATGTTGCAAAATTTGATAGGTGTAGTACGTACTGTATAGAAGTTAGGGCCATTTAAAGTTTTATCAGTATTTGATTTGGAACTCAAGGGTAGCATAGCTTTGAGCGATAGCTTAAATTGACAAGGGGCTCGAGTACTTTATTGTTACAAAATTTCAAAGTTTTATGACGCTCCAGTAAAAAGTTACAAGCGTTTGTATGTTGCAAAATTTGATAGGTGTAGTACGTACCGTATAGAAGTTAGGGCCATTTAAAGTTTTATCAGTATTTGATTTGGAACTCAAGTGTAGCATAGCTTTGAGCGATAGCTTAAATTGACACGGGGCTCGAGTACTTTATTGTTACAAAATTTCAAAGTTTTATGACGTTCCAGTAAAAAGTTACCAGCAATTGTATGTTGCAAACTTTGATAGGTGTAGGACGTACCGTATAGAAGTTAGGGCCAATTGAAGTTTTATCAGTGTTTGATTTGGGATTCAAGGGTAGCATAGATTTGAGCGATAGCTTAAATTGACAAGAGGCTCGAGTACTTTAATGTTACAAAATTTCAAGATTTTATGACGCTCCAGTAAAAAGGTACAAGCATTTGTATGTTGCAAACTTTGATAGATGTAGGACGTACCGTATAGAAGTTAAGGCCATTTGAAGCTTTATCAGTGTTTGATTTAGGACTCAAGGGTAGCATAGCTTTGAGCGATAGCTTAAATTGACAAGAGGCTCGAGTACTTTATTGTTACAAATTTTCAAGGTTTTATGTCGCTCCTGTAAAAAGTTACAAGCATTTGTATGTTGCAAACTTTGATAGGTGTAGGACGTACCGTATAGAAGTTTGGGCCATTTGAATTTTTATCAGTGTTTGATTTGGGACTCAAGGGTAGCAGAGCTTTGAGCGATAGCTTAAGTTAACAAGAGGCTCGAGTTCTTTATTATTATTTGATAGGTGTAGGACGTACCGTATAGAAGTTAGGGCCATTTGAAGTTTTATCAGTGTTTGATTTGGGACTCAAGGGTAGCATAGCTTTGAGCGATAGCTTAAATTGACAAGAGGCTCGAGTACTTTATTGTTACAAAATTTCAAGATTTTATGACGCTCCAGTAAAAAGTTACAAGCATTTGTATGTTGCAAACTTTGATAGGTGTAGGACGTACCATATAGAAGTTAGGGCCATTTGAAGTTTTATCAGTGTTTGATTTTGGACTCAAGGGTAGCATAGCTTTGAGCGATAGCTTAATTTGACAAGAGGCTCGAGTACTTTATTGTTACAAAATTTCAAGGGTTTATGACGCTCCAGTAAAAAGTTACAAGCGTTTGTATGTTGCAAAATTTGATAGGTGTAGTACGTACCGTATAGAAGTTAGGGCCATTTAAAGTTTTATCAGTATTTGATTTGGAACTCAAGGGTAGCATAGCTTTGAGCGATAGCTTAAATTGACAAGGGGCTCGAGTACTTTATTGTTACAAAATTTCAAAGTTTTATGACGCTCCAGTAAAAAGTTACCAGCAATTGTATGTTGCAAACTTTGATAGGTGTAGGACGTACCGTATAGAAGTTAGGGCCAATTGAAGTTTTATCAGTGTTTGATTTGGGATTCAAGGGTAGCATAGATTTGAGCGATAGCTTAAATTGACAAGAGGCTCGAGTACTTTATTGTTACAAAATTTCAAGGTTTTATGACGCTCCAGTAAAAAGTTACAAGCATTTGTGTGTTGCAAACTTTGATAGGTGTAGGAAGTACCGTATAGAAGTTAGGGCCATTTGAAGTTTTATAAGTGTTTGATTTGGGACTCAAGGGTAGCATAGCTTTGAGCGATAGCTTAAATTGACAAGAGGCTCGAGTACTTTATTGTTACAAATTTTCAAGGTTTTATGTCGCTCCTGTAAAAAGTTACAAGCATTTGTATGTTGCAAACTTTGATAGGTGTAGGACGTACCGTATAGAAGTTAGGGCCATTTGAATTTTTATCAGTGTTTGATTTGGGACTCAAGGGTAGCAGAGCTTTGAGCGATAGCTTAAGTTAACAAGAGGCTCGAGTTCTTTATTATTATTTGATAGGTGTAGGACGTACCGTATAGAAGTTAGGGCCATTTAAAGTTTTATCAGTATTTGATTTGGAACTCAAGTGTAGCATAGCTTTGAGCGATAGCTTAAATTGACACGGGGCTCGACTACTTTATTGTTACAAAATTTCAAAGTTTTATGACGTTCCAGTAAAAAGTTACCAGCAATTGTATGTTGCAAACTTTGATAGGTGTAGGACGTACCGTATAGAAGTTAGGGCCAATTGAAGTTTTATCAGTGTTTGATTTGGGATTCAAGGGTAGCATAGATTTGAGCGATAGCTTAAATTGACAAGAGGCTCGAGTACTTTATTTTTACAAAATTTCAAGATTTTATGACGCTCCAGTAAAAAGGTACAAGCATTTGTATGTTGCAAACTTTGATAGATGTAGGACGTACCGTATAGAAGTTAAGGCCATTTGAAGCTTTATCAGTGTTTGATTTAGGACTCAAGGGTAGCATAGCTTTGAGCGATAGCTTAAATTGACAAGAGGCTCGAGTACTTTATTGTTACAAATTTTCAAGGTTTTATGTCGCTCCTGTAAAAAGTTACAAGCATTTGTATGTTGCAAACTTTGATAGGTGTAGGACGTACCGTATAGAAGTTAGGGCCATTTGAATTTTTATCAGTGTTTGATTTGGGACTCAAGGGTAGCAGAGCTTTGAGCGATAGCTTAAGTTAACAAGAGGCTCGAGTTCTTTATTATTATTTGATAGGTGTAGGACGTACCGTATAGAAGTTAGGGCCATTTGAAGTTTTATCAGTGTTTGATTTGGGACTCAAGGGTAGCATAGCTTTGAGCGATAGCTTAAATTGACAAGAGGCTCGAGTACTTTATTGTTACAAAATTTCTAGATTTTATGACGCTCCAGTAAAAAGTTACAAGCATTTGTATGTTGCAAACTTTGATAGGTGTAGGACGTACCATATAGAAGTTAGGGCCATTTGAAGTTTTATCAGTGTTTGATTTTGGACTCAAGGGTAGCATAGCTTTGAGCGATAGCTTAATTTGACAAGAGGCTCGAGTACTTTATTGTTACAAAATTTCAAGGGTTTATGACGCTCCAGTAAAAAGTTACAAGCGTTTGTATGTTGCAAAATTTGATAGGTGTAGTACGTACTGTATAGAAGTTAGGGCCATTTAAAGTTTTATCAGTATTTGATTTGGAACTCAAGGGTAGCATAGCTTTGAGCGATAGCTTAAATTGACAAGGGGCTCGAGTACTTTATTGTTACAAAATTTCAAAGTTTTATGACGCTCCAGTAAAAAGTTACAAGCGTTTGTATGTTGCAAAATTTGATAGGTGTAGTACGTACCGTATAGAAGTTAGGGCCATTTAAAGTTTTATCAGTATTTGATTTGGAACTCAAGTGTAGCATAGCTTTGAGCGATAGCTTAAATTGGCACGGGGCTCGAGTACTTTATTGTTACAAAATTTCAAAGTTTTATGACGTTCCAGTAAAAAGTTACCAGCAATTGTATGTTGCAAACTTTGATAGGTGTAGGACGTAATATATAGAAGTTAGGGCCATTTGAAGTTTTATCAGTGTTTGATTTTGGACTCAAGGGTAGCATAGCTTTGAGCGATAGCTTAATTTGACAAGAGGCTCGAGTACTTTATTGTTACAAAATTTCAAGGGTTTATGACGCTCCAGTAAAAAGTTACAAGCGTTTGTATGTTGCAAAATTTGATAGGTGTAGTACGTACCGTATAGAAGTTAGGGCCATTTAAAGTTTTATCAGTATTTGATTTGGAACTCAAGGGTAGCATAGCTTTGAGCGATAGCTTAAATTGACAAGGGGCTCGAGTACTTTATTGTTACAAAATTTCAAAGTTTTATGACGCTCCAGTAAAAAGTTACCAGCAATTGTATGTTGCAAACTTTGATAGGTGTAGGACGTACCGTATAGAAGTTAGGGCCAATTGAAGTTTTATCAGTGTTTGATTTGGGATTCAAGGGTAGCATAGATTTGAGCGATAGCTTAAATTGACAAGAGGCTCGAGTACTTTATTGTTACAAAATTTCAAGGTTTTATGACGCTCCAGTAAAAAGTTACAAGCATTTGTATGTTGCAAACTTTGATAGGTGTAGGAAGTACTGTATAGAAGTTAGGGCCATTTGAAGTTTTATAAGTGTTTGATTTGGGACTCAAGGGTAGCATAGCTTTGAGCGATAGCTTAAATTGACAAGAGGCTCGAGTACTTTATTGTTACAAAATTACTAGATTTTATGACGCTCCAGTAAAAAGTTACAAGCATTTGTATGTTGCAAACTTTGATAGGTGTAGGACGTACCATATAGAAGTTAGGGCCATTTGAAGTTTTATCAGTGTTTGATTTTGGACTCAAGGGTAGCATAGCTTTGAGCGATAGCTTAATTTGACAAGAGGCTCGAGTACTTTATTGTTACAAAATTTCAAGGGTTTATGACGCTCCAGTAAAAAGTTACAAGCGTTTGTATGTTGCAAAATTTGATAGGTTTAGTACGTACTGTATAGAAGTTAGGGCCATTTAAAGTTTTATCAGTATTTGATTTGGAACTCAAGGGTAGCATAGCTTTGAGCGATAGCTTAAATTGACAAGGGGCTCGAGTACTTTATTGTTACAAAATTTCAAAGTTTTATGACGCTCCAGTAAAAAGTTACAAGCGTTTGTATGTTGCAAAATTTGATAGGTGTAGTACGTACCGTATAGAAGTTAGGGCCATTTAAAGTTTTATCAGTATTTGATTTGGAACTCAAGGGTAGCATAGCTTTGAGCGATAGCTTAAATTGACACGGGGCTCGAGTACTTTATTGTTACAAAATTTCAAAGTTTTATGACGTTTAAGTAAAAAGTTACCAGCAATTGTATGTTGCAAACTTTGATAGGTGTAGGACGTACCGTATAGAAGTTAGGGCCAATTGAAGTTTTATCAGTGTTTGATTTGGGATTCAAGGGTAGCATAGATTTGAGCGATAGCTTAAATTGACAAGAGGCTCGAGTACTTTAATGTTACAAAATTTCAAGATTTTATGACGCTCCAGTAAAAAGGTACAAGCATTTGTATGTTGCAAACTTTGATAGATGTAGGACGTACCGTATAGAAGTTAAGGCCATTTGAAGCTTTATCAGTGTTTGATTTAGGACTGAAGGGTAGCATAGCTTTGAGCGATAGCTTAAATTGACAAGAGGCTCGAGTACTTTATTGTTACAAATTTTCAAGGTTTTATGTCGCTCCTGTAAAAAGTTACAAGCATTTGTATGTTGCAAACTTTGATAGGTGTAGGACGTACCGTATAGAAGTTTGGGCCATTTGAATTTTTGATCAGTGTTTGATTTGGGACTCAAGGGTAGCAGAGCTTTGAGCGATAGCTTAAGTTAACAAGAGGATCGAGTTCTTTATTATTATTTGATAGGTGTAGTACGTACCGTATAGAAGTTAGGGCCATTTGAAGTTTTATCAGTGTTTGATTTGGGACTCAAGGGTAGCATAGCTTTGAGCGATAGCTTAAATTGACAAGAGGCTCGAGTACTTTATTGTTACAAAATTTCAAGATTTTATGACGGTCCAGTAAAAAGTTACAAGCATTTGTATGTTGCAAACTTTGATAGGTGTAGGACGTACCATATAGAAGTTAGGGCTATTTGAAGTTTTATCAGTGTTTGATTTTGGACTCAAGGGTAGCGTAGCTTTGAGCGATAGCTTAATTTGACAAGAGGCTCGAGTACTTTATTGTTACAAAATTTCAAGGTTTTATGACGCTCCAGTAAAAAGTTACAAGCATTTGTATGTTGCAAACTTTGATAGGTGTAGGAAGTACCGTATAGAAGTTAGGGCCATTTGAAGTTTTATAAGTGTTTGATTTGGGACTCAAGGGTAGCATAGCTTTGAGCGATAGCTTAAATTGACAAGAGGCTCAAGTACTTTATTGTTACAAAATTTCAAGGTTTTATGACGCTCCAGTAAAAAGTTACAAGCATTTGTATGCTGCAAAATTTGATAGGTGTAGGACGTACCGTTTAGAAGTGAGGGCCATTTGAAGTTCTATCAGTGTTTGATTTGGGACTCAAGGTTAGCATAGCTTTGAGCGATAGCTTAAATTGACAAGAGGCTCGAGTACTTTATTGTTACAAAATTTCAAGGTTTTATGACGCTCCAGTAAAAAGTTACCAGCATTTGTATGTTGCAAACTTTGATAGGTGTAGGACGTACCGTATAGAAGTTAGGGCCATTTGAATTCTTATCAGTATTTGATTTGGGAATCAAGGGTAGCATAGCTTTGAACGATAGCTTAAATTGACAAGAGGCTCGAGTACTTTATTGTTACAAATTTTCAAGGTTTTAGGTCGCTCCTGTAAAAAGTTACAAGCATTTGTATGTTGCAAACTTTGATAGGTGTAGCACATACCGTATAGAAGTTAGGGCCATTTGACGTTTTCTCAGTGTTTGATTTGTGACTCAAAGGCAGCATAGCTTTGAGCGATGGCTTAAATTTACAAGAGGCTCGAGTACTTTATTGTTACCAAATTTCAAGGTTTTATGACGCTTCAGTAAAAAGATACAAGCATTTCTATGTTGCAAACTTTGATAGGTGCAGGACGTACCGTATAGAAGTTAGGGCCATTTGAAGTTTTATCAGTGTTTGATTTGGGATTCAAGGGTAGCATAGCTTTGAGCGATAGCTTAAGTTGACAAGAGTCTCGAGTACTTTATTTTTACAAAATTTCAAGGTTTTATGATGCTCCAGTAAAAAGTTACAAGCATTTGTATGTTGCAAACTTTGATAGGTGTAGGACGTACTATATAGAAGTTAGGGCCATTTGAAGTTTAATCAGTGTTTGATTTGGAACTCAAGGGTAGCATAGCTTTGAGCGATAGCTTAAATTGACAAGAGGCTCGAGTACTTTATTGTTACAAAATTTCAAGGTTTTATGACGCTCCAGTAAAAAGTTACCAGCACTTGTATGTTGCAAACTTTGATATGTGTAGGACGTACCGTATAGAAGTTAGGGCAATTTGGAGATTTATCAGTGTATGATTTGGGACTCAAGGGTAGCATAGCTTTGAGCGATAGCTGAAATTGACAAGAGGCTCGAGTACTTTATTGTTACAAAATTTCAAGGTTTTATGACGCTCCAGTAAAAAGTTACAAGCATTTGTAAGCTGCAAACTTTGATAGGTGTAGGACGTACCGTTTAGAAGTGAGGGCCATTTGAAGTTCTATCAGTGTTTGATTTGGGACTCAAGGTTAGCATAGCTTTGAGCGATAGCTTAAATTGACAAGAGGCTCGAGTACTTTATTGTTACAAAATTTCAAGATTTTATGACGCTCCAGTAAAAAGTTACCAGCATTTGTATGTTGCAAACTTTGATAGGTGTAGGACGTACCGTATAGAAGTAAGGGCCATTTGAAATCTTATCAGTATTTGATTTGGGACTCAAGGGTAGCATAGCTTTGAGCGATAGCTTAAATTGTCAAGAGGCTCGAGTACTTTATTGTTACAAAATTTCAAGGTTTTTTGACGCTCCAGTAAAAAGTTACAAGCATTTGTAAGTTGCAAACTTTGATAGGTGTAGGACGTACCGTATAGAAGTTAGGGCCATTTGAAGATTTATCAGTGTTTGATTTAGGACTCAAGGGTAGCATAGCTTTGAGCGATAGCTTAAATTGACAAGAGGCTCGAGTACTTTATTGTTACAAAATTTCAAGATTTTATGACGCTCCAGTAAAAAGTTACAAGCATTTGTATGTTGCAAACTTTGATAGGTGTAGGACGTACCGTATAGAAGTTAGGGCCATTTGAAGTTTTATCAGTGTTTGATTTAGGACTCAAGGGTAGCATAGCTTTGAGCGATAGCTTAAATTGACAAGAGGCTCGAGTACTTTTTCATGGTTTTATGACGCTCCAGTAAAAAGTTACAAGCATTTGTATGTTGCAAACTTTGATAGGTGTAGGACGTACCATATAGAAGTTAGGGCCATTTGAAGTTTTATCTGTGGTTGATTTGGGACTCAAGGGTAGCATAGCTTTGAGCGATAGCTTAAATTAACAAGAGGCTCGAGTACTTTATAGTTATTTGATAGGTGTAGGACGTACCGTATAGAAGTTAGGGCCATTTGAAGTTTTATCAGTGTTTGATTTAGGACTCAAGGGTAGCATAGCTTTGAGCGATAGCTTAAATTGACAAGAGGCTCGAGTACTTTATTGTTACAAATTTTCAAGGTTTTATGTCGCTCCTGTAAAAAGTTACAAGCATTTGTATGTTGCAAACTTTGATAGGTGTAGGGCGTACCGTATAGAAGTTAGGGCCATTTGAATTTTTATCAGTGTTTGATTTGGGACTCAAGGGTAGCAGAGCTTTGAGCGATAGCTTAAGTTAACAAGAGGCTCGAGTTCTTTATTATTATTTGATAGGTGTAGGACGTACCGTATAGAAGTTAGGGCCATTTGAAGTTTTATCAGTGTTTGATTTAGGACTCAAGGGTAGCATAGCTTTGAGCGATAGCTTAAATTGACAAGAGGCTCGAGTACTTTATTGTTACAAATTTTCAAGGTTTTATGTCGCTCCTGTAAAAAGTTACAAGCATTTGTATGTTGCAAACTTTGATAGGTGTAGGGCGTACCGTATAGAAGTTAGGGCCATTTGAATTTTTATCAGTGTTTGATTTGGGACTCAAGGGTAGCAGAGCTTTGAGCGATAGCTTAAGTTAACAAGAGGCTCGAGTTCTTTATTATTATTTGATAGGTGTAGGACGTACCGTATAGAAGTTAGGGCCATTTGAAGTTTTATCAGTGTTTGATTTGGGACTCAAGGGTAGCATAGCTTTGAGCGATAGCTTAAATTGACAAGAGGCTCGAGTACTTTATTGTTACAAAATTTCAAGATTTTTTGACTCTCCAGTAAAAAGTTACAAGCATTTGTATGTTGCAAACTTTGATAGGTGTAGGACGTACCGTATAGAAGGTAGGGCCATTTGAAGTTTTATCAGTGTTTGATTTGGGACTCAAGGGTAGCATAGCTTTGAGCGATAGCTTAAATTGACAAGAGGCTCGAGTACTTTATTGTTACAAAATTTCAAGATTTTATGACGCTCCAGTAAAAAGTTACAAGCATTTGTATGTTGCAAACTTTGATAGGTGTAGGACGTACCGTATAGAAGTTAGGGCCATTTGAAGTTTTATCAGTGGTTGATTTGGGATTCAGGGGTAGCATAGCTTTGAGCAATAGCTTAAATTGACAAGAGGCTCCAGTACTTTATTGTTACAAAATTTCAAGGTTTTATGACGCTCCAGTAAAAAGTTACAAGCATTTGTATGTTGCAAAATTTGATAGGTGTAGGACGTACCGCATAGAAGTTAGGGCCATTTGAAGTTTTATCAGTGTTTGATTTGGAACTCAAGGGTAGCATAGCTTTGAGCGATAGCTTAAATTGACAAGAGGCTCGAGTACTTTATTGTTACAAAATTTCAAGGTTTTATGACGGTCCAGTAAAAAGTTACCAGCAATTGTATGTTGCAAACTTTGATAGGTGTAGGACGTACCGTATAGAATTTAGGGCCATTTGAAGTTTTATCAGTGCTTGATTTAGGACACAAGGGTAGCATAGCTTTGAGCGATAGCTTGAATTGACAAGAGGCTCGAGTACTTTATTGTTACAAAATTTCAAGGGTTTATGAGGCTCCAGTAAAAAGTTACAAGCATTTGTATGTTGCAAACTTTGATAGGTGTAGGACGTACCATATAGAAGTTAGGGCCATTTGAAGTTTTATCAGTGTGTGATTTGGGACTCAAGGGTAGCATAGCTTTGAGCGATAGCTTAAATTGACAAGAGGCTCGAGTACTTTATTGTTACAAAATTTCAAGATTTTATGACGCTCCAGTAAAAAGTTACAAGCATTTGTATGCTGCAAACTTTGATAGGTGTAGGACGTACCGTTTAGAAGTGAGGGCCATTTGAAGTTCTATCAGTGTTAGATTTGGGACTCAAGGTTAACATAGCTTTGAGCGATAGCTTAAATTGACAAGAGGCTCGAGTACTTTATTGTTACAAAATTTCAAGGTTTTATGACGCTCCAGTAAAAAGTTACCAGCATTTGTATGTTGCAAAATTTGATAGGTGTAGTACGTACCGTATAGAAGTTAGGGCCATTTAAAGTTTTATCAGTATTTGATTTGGAACTCAAGGGTAGCATAGCTTTGAGCGATAGCTTAAATTGACACGGGGCTCGAGTACTTTATTGTTACAAAATTTCAAAGTTTTATGACGTTCCAGTAAAAAGTTACCAGCAATTGTATGTTGCAAACTTTGATAGGTGTAGGACGTACCGTATAGAAGTTAGGGCCAATTGAAGTTTTATCAGTGTTTGATTTGGGATTCAAGGGTAGCATAGATTTGAGCGATAGCTTAAATTGACAAGAGGCTCGAGTACTTTATTTTTACAAAATTTCAAGATTTTATGACGCTCCAGTAAAAAGGTACAAGCATTTGTATGTTGCAAACTTTGATAGATGTAGGACGTACCATATAGAAGTTAAGGCCATTTGAAGCTTTATCAGTGTTTGATTTAGGACTCAAGGGTAGCATAGCTTTGAGCGATAGCTTAAACTGACAAGAGGCTCGAGTACTTTATTGTTACAAATTTTCAAGGTTTTATGTCGCTCCTGTAAAAAGTTACAAGCATTTGTATGTTGCAAACTTTGATAGATGTAGGACGTACCGTATAGAAGTTAGGGCCATTTGAATTTTTATCAGTGTTTGATTTGGGACTCAAGGGTAGCAGAGCTTTGAGCGATAGCTTAAGTTAACAAGAGGCTCGAGTTCTTTATTATTATTTGATAGGTGTAGGACGTACCGTATAGATGTTAGGGCCATTTGAAGTTTTATCAGTGTTTGATTTGGGACTCAAGGGTAGCATAGCTTTGAGCGATAGCTTAAATTGACAAGAGGCTCGAGTACTTTATTGTTACAAAATTTCAAGGGTTTATGAGGCTCCAGTAATAAGTTACAAGCATTTGTATGTTGCAAACTTTGATAGGTGTAGGACGTACCATATAGAAGTTAGGGCCATTTGAAGTTTTATCAGTGTGTGATTTGGGACTCAAGGGTAGCATAGCTTTGAGCGATAGCTTAAATTGACAAGAGTCTCGAGTACTTTATTGTTACAAAATTTCAAGATTTTATGACGCTCCAGTAAAAAGTTACAAGCATTTGTATGCTGCAAACTTTGATAGGTGTAGGACGTACCGTTTAGAAGTGAGGGCCATTTGAAGTTCTATCAGTGTTAGATTTGGGACTCAAGGTTAACATAGCTTTGAGCGATAGCTTAAATTGACAAGAGGCTCGAGTACTTGATTGTTACAAAATTTCAAGGTTTTATGACGCTCCAGTAAAAAGTTACCAGCATTTGTATGTTGCAAACTTTGATAGGTGTAGGACGTACCGTATAGAAGCGAGGGCCATTTGAAGTCTTATCAGTATTTGATTTGGGACTCAAGGGTAGCATAGCTTTGAGCGATAGCTTAAATTGACAAGAGGCTCGAGTACTTTATTGTTATAAAATTTCAAGATTTTATGACGCTCCAGTAAAAAGTTACAAGCATTTGTATGTTGCAAACTTTGATAGGTGTAGGACGTACCGAATATAAGTTAAGGCCATTTGAAGTTTCATCAGTGTTTGATTTAGGACTCAAGGGTAGCATAGCTTTGAGCGATACCTTAAATTCACAAGAGTCTCGAGTACTTTATTGTTACAAAATTTCAAGGTTTTATGACGCTCCAGTAAAAAGTTACAAGCATTTGTATGCTGCAAACTTTGATAGGTGTAGGACGTACCGTATAGAAGTTAGGGCCATTTGAAGTTTTATCTCTGTTTGATTTGGGACTCAAGGGTAGCATAGCTTTGAGCGATAGCTTAAATTGACAAGAGGCTCGAGTACTTTATTGTTACAAAATTTCAAGATTTTATGACGCTCCAGTAAAAAGTTACAAGCATTTGTATGTTGCAAACTTTGATAGATGTAGGACGTACCGTATAGAAGTTAAGGCCATTTGAAGCTTTATCAGTGTTTGATTTAGGACTCAAGGGTAGCATAGCTTTGAGCGATAGCTTAAATTGACAAGAGGCTCGAGTACTTTATTGTTACAAATTTTCAAGGTTTTATGTCGCTCCTGTAAAAAGTTACAAGCATTTGTATGTTGCAAACTTTGATAGGTGTAGGACGTACCGTATAGAAGTTAGGGCCATTTGAATTTTTATCAGTGTTTGATTTGGGACTCAAGGGTAGCAGAGCTTTGAGCGATAGCTTAAGTTAACAAGAGGCTCGAGTTCTTTATTATTATTTGATAGGTGTAGGACGTACCGTATAGAAGTTAGGGCCATTTGAAGTTTTATCAGTGTTTGATTTAGGACTCAAGGGTAGCATAGCTTTGAGCGATAGCTTAAATTCACAAGAGGCTCGAGTACTTTATTGTTACAAATTTTCAAGGTTTTATGTCGCTCCTGTAAAAAGTTACAAGCATTTGTATGTTGCAAACTTTGATAGGTGTAGGGCGTACCGTATAGAAGTTAGGGCCATTTGAATTTTTATCAGTGTTTGATTTGGGACTCAAGGGTAGCAGAGCTTTGAGCGATAGCTTAAGTTAACAAGAGGCTCGAGTTCTTTATTATTATTTGATAGGTGTAGGACGTACCGTATAGAAGTTAGGGCCATTTGAAGTTTTATCAGTGTTTGATTTGGGACTCAAGGGTAGCATAGCTATGAGCGATAGCTTAAATTGACAAGAGGCTCGAGTACTTTATTGTTACAAAATTTCAAGATTTTGTGACGCTCCAGTAAAAAGTTACAAGCATTTGTATGTTGCAAACTTTGATAGGTGTAGGACGTACCGTATAGAAGGTAGGGCCATTTGAAGTTTTATCAGTGTTTGATTTGGGACTCAAGGGTAGCATAGCTTTGAGCTATAGCTTAAATTGACAAGAGGCTCGAGTACTTTATTGTTACAAATTTTCAAGGTTTTATGTCGCTCCTGTAAAAAGTTACAAGCATTTGTATGTTGCAAACTTTGATAGGTGTAGGGCGTACCGTATAGAAGTTAGGGCCATTTGAATTTTTATCAGTGTTTGATTTGGGACTCAAGGGTAGCAGAGCTTTGAGCGATAGCTTAAGTTAACAAGAGGCTCGAGTTCTTTATTATTATTTGATAGGTGTAGGACGTACCGTATAGAAGTGAGGGCCATTTGAAGTTCTATCAGTGTTAGATTTGGGACTCAAGGTTAACATAGCTTTGAGCGATAGCTTAAATTGACAAGAGGCTCGAGTACTTTATTGTTACAAAATTTCAAGGTTTTATGACGCTCCAGTAAAAAGTTACCAGCATTTGTATGTTGCAAAATTTGATAGGTGTAGTACGTACCGTATAGAAGTTAGGGCCATTTAAAGTTTTATCAGTATTTGATTTGGAACTCAAGGGTAGCATAGCTTTGAGCGATAGCTTAAATTGACACGGGGCTCGATTACTTTATTGTTACAAAATTTGAAAGTTTTATGACGTTCCAGTAAAAAGTTACCAGCAATTGTATGTTGCAAACTTTGATAGGTGTAGGACGTACCGTATAGAAGTTAGGGCCAATTGAAGTTTTATCAGTGTTTGATTTGGGATTCAAGGGTAGCATAGATTTGAGCGATAGCTTAAATTGACAAGAGGCTCGAGTACTTTATTTTTACAAAATTTCAAGATTTTATGACGCTCCAGTAAAAAGGTACAAGCATTTGTATGTTGCAAACTTTGATAGATGTAGGACGTACCATATAGAAGTTAAGGCCATTTGAAGCTTTATCAGTGTTTGATTTAGGACTCAAGGGTAGCATAGCTTTGAGCGATAGCTTAAATTGACAAGAGGCTCGAGTACTTTATTGTTACAAATTTTCAAGGTTTTATGTCGCTCCTGTAAAAAGTTACAAGCATTTGTATGTTGCAAACTTTGATAGGTGTAGGACGTACCGTATAGAAGTTAGGGCCATTTGAATTTTTATCAGTGTTTGATTTGGGACTCAAGGGTAGCAGAGCTTTGAGCGATAGCTTAAGTTAACAAGAGGCTCGAGTTCTTTATTATTATTTGATAGGTGTAGGACGTACCGTATAGAAGTTAGGGCCATTTGAAGTTTTATCAGTGTTTGATTTGGGACTCAAGGGTAGCATAGCTTTGAGCGATAGCTTAAATTGACAAGAGGCTCGAGTACTTTATTGTTACAAAATTTCAAGATTTTATGACGCTCCAGTAAAAAGTTACAAGCATTTGTATGTTGCAAACTTTGATAGTTGTAGGACGTACCATATAGAAGTTAGGGCCATTTGAAGTTTTATCAGTGTTTGATTTTGGACTCAAGGGTAGCATAGCTTTGAGCGATAGCTTAATTTGACAAGAGGCTCGAGTACTTTATTGTTACAAAATTTCAAGGGTTTATGACGCTCCAGTAAAAAGTTACAAGCGTTTGTATGTTGCAAAATTTGATAGGTGTAGTACGTACCGTATAGAAGTTAGGGCCATTTAAAGTTTTATCAGTATTTGATTTGGAACTCAAGGGTAGCATAGCTTTGAGCGATAGCTTAAATTGACACGGGGCTCGAGTACTTTATTGTTACAAAATTTCAAAGTTTTATGACGTTCCAGTAAAAAGTTACCAGCAATTGTATGTTGCAAACTTTGATAGGTGTAGGACGTACCGTATAGAAGTTAGGGCCAATTGAAGTTTTATCAGTGTTTGATTTGGGATTCAAGGGTAGCATAGATTTGAGCGATAGCTTAAATTGACAAGAGGCTCGAGTACTTTATTTTTACAAAATTTCAAGATTTTATGACGCTCCAGTAAAAAGGTACAAGCATTTGTATGTTGCAAACTTTGATAGATGTAGGACGTACCATATAGAAGTTAAGGCCATTTGAAGCTTTATCAGTGTTTGATTTAGGACTCAAGGGTAGCATAGCTTTGAGCGATAGCTTAAATTGACAAGAGGCTCGAGTACTTTATTGTTACAAATTTTCAAGGTTTTATGTCGCTCCTGTAAAAAGTTACAAGCATTTGTATGTTGCAAACTTTGATAGATGTAGGACGTACCGTATAGAAGTTAGGGCCATTTGAATTTTTATCAGTGTTTGATTTGGGACTCAAGGGTAGCAGAGCTTTGAGCGATGGCTTAAGTTAACAAGAGGCTCGAGTTCTTTATTATTATTTGATAGGTGTAGGACGTACCGTATAGATGTTAGGGCCATTTGAAGTTTTATCAGTGTTTGATTTGGGACTCAAGGGTAGCATAGCTTTGAGCGATAGCTTAAATTGACAAGAGGCTCGAGTACTTTATTGTTACAAAATTTCAAGGGTTTATGAGGCTCCAGTAATAAGTTACAAGCATTTGTATGTTGCAAACTTTGATAGGTGTAGGACGTACCATATAGAAGTTAGGGCCATTTGAAGTTTTATCAGTGTGTGATTTGGGACTCAAGGGTAGCATAGCTTTGAGCGATAGCTTAAATTGACAAGAGGCTCGAGTACTTTATTGTTACAAAATTTCAAGATTTTATGACGCTGCAGTAAAAAGTTACAAGCATTTGTATGCTGCAAACTTTGATAGGTGTAGGACGTACCGTTTAGAAGTGAGGGCCATTTGAAGTTTTATCAGTGTGTGATTTGGGACTCAAGGGTAGCATAGCTTTGAGCGATAGCTTAAATTGACAAGAGGCTCGAGTACTTTATTGTTACAAAATTTCAAGATTTTATGACGCTCCAGTAAAAAGTTACAAGCATTTGTATGTTGCAAACTTTGATAGGTGTAGGACGTACCGGATATAAGTTAAGGCCATTTGAAGTTTCATCAGTGTTTGATTTAGGACTCAAGGGTAGCATAGCTTTGAGCGATACCTTAAATTCACAAGAGGCTCGAGTACTTTATTGTTACAAAATTTCAAGGTTTTATGACGCTCCAGTAAAAAGTTATAAGCATTTGTATGCTGCAAACTTTGATAGGTGTAGGACGTACCGTATAGAAGTTAGGGCCATTTGAAGTTTTATCTCTGTTTGATTTAGGACTCAAGGGTAGCATAGCTTTGAGCGATAGCTTAAATTGACAAGAGGCTCGAGTACTTTATTGTTACAAAATTTCAAGATTTTATGACGCTCCAGTAAAAAGGTACAAGCATTTGTATGTTGCAAACTTTGATAGATGTAGGACGTACCGTATAGAAGTTAAGGCCATTTGAAGCTTTATCAGTGTTTGATTTAGGACTCAAGGGTAGCATAGCTTTGAGCGATAGCTTAAACTGACAAGAGGCTCGAGTACTTTATTGTTACAAATTTTCAAGGTTTTATGTCGCTCCTGTAAAAAGTTACAAGCATTTGTATGTTGCAAACTTTGATAGGTGTAGGACGTACCGTATAGAAGTTAGGGCCATTTGAATTTTTATCAGTGTTTGATTTGGGACTCAAGGGTAGCAGAGCTTTGAGCGATAGCTTAAGTTAACAAGAGGCTCGAGTTCTTTATTATTATTTGATAGGTGTAGGACGTACCGTATAGAAGTTAGGGCCATTTGAAGTTTTATCAGTGTTTGATTTAGGACTCAAGGGTAGCATAGCTTTGAGCGATAGCTTAAATTGACAAGAGGCTCGAGTACTTTATTGTTACAAATTTTCAAGGTTTTATGTCGCTCCTGTAAAAAGTTACAAGCATTTGTATGTTGCAAACTTTGATAGGTGTAGGGCGTACCGTATAGAAGTTAGGGCCATTTGAAGTTTTATCAGTGTTTGATTTGGGACTCAAGGGTAGCATAGCTTTGAGCGATAGCTTAAGTTGACAAGAGGCTCGAGTACTTTATTATTATTTGATAGGTGTAGGACGTACCGTATAGAAGTTAGGGCCATTTGAAGTTTTATCTGTGTTTGATTTGGGACTCAAGGGTAGCATAGCTTTGAGCGATAGCTTAAATTGACAAGAGGCTCGAGTACTTTATTGTTACAAAATTTCAAGATTTTGTGACGCTCCAGTAAAAAGTTACAAGCATTTGTATGTTGCAAACTTTGATAGGTGTAGGACGTACCGTATAGAAGGTAGGGCCATTTGAAGTTTTATCAGTGTTTGATTTGGGACTCAAGGGTAGCATAGCTTTGAGCGATAGCTTAAATTGACAAGAGGCTCGAGTACTTTATTGTTACAAAATTTCAAGATTTTATGACGCTCCAGTAAAAAGTTACAAGCATTTGTATGTTGCAAACTTTGATAGGTGTAGGACGTACCGCATAGAAGTTAGGGCCATTTGAAGTTTTATCAGTGTTTGATTTGGAACTCAAGGGTAGCATAGCTCTGAGCGATAGCTTAAATTGACAAGAGGCTCGAGTACTTTATTGTTACAAAATTTCAAGGTTTTATGACGGTCCAGTAAAAAGTTACCAGCAATTGTATGTTGCAAACTTTGATAGGTGTAGGACGTACCATATAGAAGTTAGGGCCATTTGAAGTTTTATCAGTGTGTGATTTGGGACTCAAGGGTAGCATAGCTTTGAGCGATAGCTTAAATTGACAAGAGGCTCGAGTACTTTATTGTTACAAAATTTCAAGATTTTATGACGCTAAAGTAAAAAGTTACAAGCATTTGTATGCTGCAAACTTTGATAGGTGTAGGACGTACCGTTTAGAAGTGAGGGCCATTTGAAGTTCTATCAGTGTTAGATTTGGGACTCAAGGTTAACATAGCTTTGAGCGATAGCTTAAATTGACAAGAGGCTCGAGTACTTTATTGTTACAAAATTTCAAGGTTTTATGACGCTCCAGTAAAAAGTTACCAGCATTTGTATGTTGGAAACTTTGATAGGTGTAGGACGTACCGTATAGAAGCGAGGGCCATTTGAAGTCTTATCAGTATTTGATTTGGGACTCAAGGGTAGCATAGCTTTGAGCGATAGCTTAAATTGACAAGAGGCTCGAGTACTTTATTGTTACAAAATTTCAAGATTTTATGACGCTCCAGTAAAAAGTTACAAGCATTTGTATGTTGCAAACTTTGATAGGTGTAGGACGTACCGAATATAAGTTAAGGCCATTTGAAGTTTCATCAGTGTTTGATTTAGGACTCAAGGGTAGCATAGCTTTGAGCGATACCTTAAATTCACAAGAGGCTCGAGTACTTTATTGTTACAAAATTTCAAGGTTTTATGACGCTCCAGTAAAAAGTTACAAGCATTTGTATGCTGCAAACTTTGATAGGTGTAGGACGTACCGTATAGAAGTTAGGGCCATTTGAAGTTTTATCTCTGTTTGATTTGGGACTCAAGGGTAGCATAGCTTTGAGCGATAGCTTAAATTGACAAGAGGCTCGAGTACTTTATTGTTACAAAATTTCAAGATTTTATGACGCTCCAGTAAAAAGGTACAAGCATTTGTATGTTGCAAACTTTGATAGATGTAGGACGTACCGTATAGAAGTTAAGGCAATTTGAAGCTTTATCAGTGTTTGATTTAGGACTCAAGGGTAGCATAGCTTTGAGCGATAGCTTAAATTGACAAGAGGCTCGAGTACTTTATTGTTACAAATTTTCAAGGTTTTATGTCGCTCCTGTAAAAAGTTACAAGCATTTGTATGTTGCAAACTTTGATAGGTGTAGGACGTACCGTATAGAAGTTAGGGCCATTTGAATTTTTATCAGTGTTTGATTTGGGACTCAAGGGTAGCAGAGCTTTGAGCGATAGCTTAAGTTAACAAGAGGCTCGAGTTCTTTATTATTATTTGATAGGTGTAGGACGTACCGTATAGAAGTTAGGGCCATTTGAAGTTTTATCAGTGTTTGATTTGGGACTCAAGGGTAGCATAGCTTTGAACGATAGCTTAAATTGACAAGAGGCTCGAGTACTTTATTGTTACAAAATTTCAAGATTTTATGACGCTCCAGTAAAAAGTTACAAGCGTTTGTATGTTGCAAAATTTGATAGGTGTAGTACGTACCGTATAGAAGTTAGGGCCATTTAAAGTTTTATCAGTATTTGTTTTGGAACTCAAGGGTAGCATAGCTTTGAGCGATAGCTTAAATTGACACGGGGCTCGAGTACTTTATTGTTACAAAATTTCAAAGTTTTATGACGTTCCAGTAAAAAGTTACCAGCAATTGTATGTTGCAAACTTTGATAGGTGTAGGACGTACCGTATAGAAGTTAGGGCCAATTGAAGTTTTATCAGTGTTTGATTTGGGATTCAAGGGTAGCATAGATTTGAGCGATAGCTTAAATTGACAAGAGGCTCGAGTACTTTATTTTTACAAAATTTCAAGATTTTATGACGCTCCAGTAAAAAGGTACAAGCATTTGTATGTTGCAAACTTTGATAGATGTAGGACGTACCGTATAGAAGTTAAGGCCATTTGAAGCTTTATCAGTGTTTGATTTAGGACTCAAGGGTAGCATAGCTTTGAGCGATAGCTTAAATTGACAAGAGGCTCGAGTACTTTATTGTTACAAATTTTCAAGGTTTTATGTCGCTCCTGTAAAAAGTTACAAGCATTTGTATGTTGCAAACTTTGATAGGTGTAGGACGTACCGTATAGAAGTTAGGGCCATTTGAATTTTTATCAGTGTTTGATTTGGGACTCAAGGGTAGCAGAGCTTTGAGCGATAGCTTAAGTTAACAAGAGGCTCGAGTTCTTTATTATTATTTGATAGGTGTAGGACGTACCGTATAGAAGTTAGGGCCATTTGAAGTTTTATCAGTGTTTGATTTGGGACTCAAGGGTAGCATAGCTTTGAGCGATAGCTTAAATTGACAAGAGGCTCGAGTACTTTATTGTTACAAAATTTCTAGATTTTATGACGCTCCAGTAAAAAGTTACAAGCATTTGTATGTTGCAAACTTTGATAGGTGTAGGACGTACCATATAGAAGTTAGGGCCATTTGAAGTTTTATCAGTGTTTGATTTTGGACTCAAGGGTAGCATAGCTTTGAGCGATAGCTTAATTTGACAAGAGGCTCGAGTACTTTATTGTTACAAAATTTCAAGGGTTTATGACGCTCCAGTAAAAAGTTACAAGCGTTTGTATGTTGCAAAATTTGATAGGTGTAGTACGTACTGTATAGAAGTTAGGGCCATTTAAAGTTTTATCAGTATTTGATTTGGAACTCAAGGGTAGCATAGCTTTGAGCGATAGCTTAAATTGACAAGGGGCTCGAGTACTTTATTGTTACAAAATTTCAAAGTTTTATGACGCTCCAGTAAAAAGTTACAAGCGTTTGTATGTTGCAAAATTTGATAGGTGTAGTACGTACCGTATAGAAGTTAGGGCCATTTAAAGTTTTATCAGTATTTGATTTGGAACTCAAGTGTAGCATAGCTTTGAGCGATAGCTTAAATTGACACGGGGCTCGAGTACTTTATTGTTACAAAATTTCAAAGTTTTATGACGTTCCAGTAAAAAGTTACCAGCAATTGTATGTTGCAAACTTTGATAGGTGTAGGACGTACCGTATAGAAGTTAGGGCCAATTGAAGTTTTATCAGTGTTTGATTTGGGATTCAAGGGTAGCATAGATTTGAGCGATAGCTTAAATTGACAAGAGGCTCGAGTACTTTAATGTTACAAAATTTCAAGATTTTATGACGCTCCAGTAAAAAGGTACAAGCATTTGTATGTTGCAAACTTTGATAGATGTAGGACGTACCGTATAGAAGTTAAGGCCATTTGAAGCTTTATCAGTGTTTGATTTAGGACTCAAGGGTAGCATAGCTTTGAGCGATAGCTTAAATTGACAAGAGGCTCGAGTACTTTATTGTTACAAATTTTCAAGGTTTTATGTCGCTCCTGTAAAAAGTTACAAGCATTTGTATGTTGCAAACTTTGATAGGTGTAGGACGTACCGTATAGAAGTTTGGGCCATTTGAATTTTTATCAGTGTTTGATTTGGGACTCAAGGGTAGAAGAGCTTTGAGCGATAGCTTAAGTTAACAAGAGGCTCGAGTTCTTTATTATTATTTGATAGGTGTAGGACGTACCGTATAGAAGTTAGGGCCATTTGAAGTTTTATCAGTGTTTGATTTGGGACTCAAGGGTAGCATAGCTTTGAGCGATAGCTTAAATTGACAAGAGGCTCGAGTACTTTATTGTTACAAAATTTCAAGATTTTATGACGCTCCAGTAAAAAGTTACAAGCATTTGTATGTTGAAAACTTTGATAGGTGTAGGACGTACCATATAGAAGTTAGGGCCATTTGAAGTTTTATCAGTGTTTGATTTTGGACTCAAGGGTAGCATAGCTTTGAGCGATAGCTTAATTTGACAAGAGGCTCGAGTACTTTATTGTTACAAAATTTCAAGGGTTTATGACGCTCCAGTAAAAAGTTACAAGCGTTTGTATGTTGCAAAATTTGATAGGTGTAGTACGTACCGTATAGAAGTTAGGGCCATTTAAAGTTTTATCAGTATTTGATTTGGAACTCAAGGGTAGCATAGCTTTGAGCGATAGCTTAAATTGACAAGGGGCTCGAGTACTTTATTGTTACAAAATTTCAAAGTTTTATGACGCTCCAGTAAAAAGTTACCAGCAATTGTATGTTGCAAACTTTGATAGGTGTAGGACGTACCGTATAGAAGTTAGGGCCAATTGAAGTTTTATCAGTGTTTGATTTGGGATTCAAGGGTAGCATAGATTTGAGCGATAGCTTAAATTGACAAGAGGCTCGAGTACTTTATTGTTACAAAATTTCAAGGTTTTATGACGCTCCAGTAAAAAGTTACAAGCATTTGTATGTTGCAAACTTTGATAGGTGTAGGAAGTACCGTATAGAAGTTAGGGCCATTTGAAGTTTTATAAGTGTTTGATTTGGGACTCAAGGGTAGCATAGCTTTGAGCGATAGCTTAAATTGACAAGAGGCTCGAGTACTTTATTGTTACAAATTTTCAAGGTTTTATGTCGCTCCTGTAAAAAGTTACAAGCATTTGTATGTTGCAAACTTTGATAGGTGTAGGACGTACCGTATAGAAGTTAGGGCCATTTGAATTTTTATCAGTGTTTGATTTGGGACTCAAGGGTAGCAGAGCTTTGAGCGATAGCTTAAGTTAACAAGAGGCTCGAGTTCTTTATTATTATTTGATAGGTGTAGGACGTACCGTATAGAAGTTAGGGCCATTTAAAGTTTTATCAGTATTTGATTTGGAACTCAAGTGTAGCATAGCTTTGAGCGATAGCTTAAATTGACACGGGGCTCGACTACTTTATTGTTACAAAATTTCAAAGTTTTATGACGTTCCAGTAAAAAGTTACCAGCAATTGTATGTTGCAAACTTTGATAGGTGTAGGACGTACCGTATAGAAGTTAGGGCCAATTGAAGTTTTATCAGTGTTTGATTTGGGATTCAAGGGTAGCATAGATTTGAGCGATAGCTTAAATTGACAAGAGGCTCGAGTACTTTATTTTTACAAAATTTCAAGATTTTATGACGCTCCAGTAAAAAGGTACAAGCATTTGTATGTTGCAAACTTTGATAGATGTAGGACGTACCGTATAGAAGTTAAGGCCATTTGAAGCTTTATCAGTGTTTGATTTAGGACTCAAGGGTAGCATAGCTTTGAGCGATAGCTTAAATTGACAAGAGGCTCGAGTACTTTATTGTTACAAATTTTCAAGGTTTTATGTCGCTCCTGTAAAAAGTTACAAGCATTTGTATGTTGCAAACTTTGATAGGTGTAGGACGTACCGTATAGAAGTTAGGGCCATTTGAATTTTTATCAGTGTTTGATTTGGGACTCAAGGGTAGCAGAGCTTTGAGCGATAGCTTAAGTTAACAAGAGGCTCGAGTTCTTTATTATTATTTGATAGGTGTAGGACGTACCGTATAGAAGTTAGGGCCATTTGAAGTTTTATCAGTGTTTGATTTGGGACTCAAGGGTAGCATAGCTTTGAGCGATAGCTTAAATTGACAAGAGGCTCGAGTACTTTATTGTTACAAAATTTCTAGATTTTATGACGCTCCAGTAAAAAGTTACAAGCATTTGTATGTTGCAAACTTTGATAGGTGTAGGACGTACCGTATAGAAGTTAGGGCCATTTGAATTTTTATCAGTGTTTGATTTGGGACTCAAGGGTAGCAGAGCTTTGAGCGATAGCTTAAGTTAACAAGAGGCTCGAGTTCTTTATTATTATTTGATAGGTGTAGGACGTACCGTATAGAAGTTAGGGCCATTTGAAGTTTTATCAGTGTTTGATTTGGGACTCAAGGGTAGCATAGCTTTGAGCGATAGCTTAAATTGACACGGGGCTCGACTACTTTATTGTTACAAAATTTCAAAGTTTTATGACGTTCCAGTAAAAAGTTACCAGCAATTGTATGTTGCAAACTTTGATAGGTGTAGGACGTACCGTATAGAAGTTAGGGCCAATTGAAGTTTTATCAGTGTTTGATTTGGGATTCAAGGGTAGCATAGATTTGAGCGATAGCTTAAATTGACAAGAGGCTCGAGTACTTTATTTTTACAAAATTTCAAGATTTTATGACGCTCCAGTAAAAAGGTACAAGCATTTGTATGTTGCAAACTTTGATAGATGTAGGACGTACCGTATAGAAGTTAAGGCCATTTGAAGCTTTATCAGTGTTTGATTTAGGACTCAAGGGTAGCATAGCTTTGAGCGATAGCTTAAATTGACAAGAGGCTCGAGTACTTTATTGTTACAAATTTTCAAGGTT
Source organism: Clusia tigrina (assembly GCA_920105625.2). Classification (NCBI taxonomy): domain Eukaryota; kingdom Metazoa; phylum Arthropoda; class Insecta; order Diptera; family Clusiidae; genus Clusia; species Clusia tigrina. The sequence continues at coordinate 824,004 of CAKKTE020000530.1, read as the reverse complement.
TTATGTCGCTCCTGTAAAAAGTTACAAGCATTTGTATGTTGCAAACTTTGATAGGTGTAGGACGTACCGTATAGAAGTTAGGGCCATTTGAATTTTTATCAGTGTTTGATTTGGGACTCAAGGGTAGCAGAGCTTTGAGCGATAGCTTAAGTTAACAAGAGGCTCGAGTTCTTTATTATTATTTGATAGGTGTAGGACGTACCGTATAGAAGTTAGGGCCATTTGAAGTTTTATCAGTGTTTGATTTGGGACTCAAGGGTAGCATAGCTTTGAGCGATAGCTTAAATTGACAAGAGGCTCGAGTACTTTATTGTTACAAAATTTCAAGGGTTTATGACGCTCCAGTAAAAAGTTACAAGCGTTTGTATGTTGCAAAATTTGATAGGTGTAGTACGTACTGTATAGAAGTTAGGGCCATTTAAAGTTTTATCAGTATTTGATTTGGAACTCAAGGGTAGCATAGCTTTGAGCGATAGCTTAAATTGACAAGGGGCTCGAGTACTTTATTGTTACAAAATTTCAAAGTTTTATGACGCTCCAGTAAAAAGTTACAAGCGTTTGTATGTTGCAAAATTTGATAGGTGTAGTACGTACCGTATAGAAGTTAGGGCCATTTAAAGTTTTATCAGTATTTGATTTGGAACTCAAGTGTAGCATAGCTTTGAGCGATAGCTTAAATTGACACGGGGCTCGAGTACTTTATTGTTACAAAATTTCAAAGTTTTATGACGTTCCAGTAAAAAGTTACCAGCAATTGTATGTTGCAAACTTTGATAGGTGTAGGACGTAATATATAGAAGTTAGGGCCATTTGAAGTTTTATCAGTGTTTGATTTTGGACTCAAGGGTAGCATAGCTTTGAGCGATAGCTTAATTTGACAAGAGGCTCGAGTACTTTATTGTTACAAAATTTCAAGGGTTTATGACGCTCCAGTAAAAAGTTACAAGCGTTTGTATGTTGCAAAATTTGATAGGTGTAGTACGTACCGTATAGAAGTTAGGGCCATTTAAAGTTTTATCAGTATTTGATTTGGAACTCAAGGGTAGCATAGCTTTGAGCGATAGCTTAAATTGACAAGGGGCTCGAGTACTTTATTGTTACAAAATTTCAAAGTTTTATGACGCTCCAGTAAAAAGTTACCAGCAATTGTATGTTGCAAACTTTGATAGGTGTAGGACGTACCGTATAGAAGTTAGGGCCATTTGAAGTTTTATCAGTGTTTGATTTGGGATTCAAGGGTAGCATAGATTTGAGCGATAGCTTAAATTGACAAGAGGCTCGAGTACTTTATTGTTACAAAATTTCAAGGTTTTATGACGCTCCAGTAAAAAGTTACAAGCATTTGTATGTTGCAAACTTTGATAGGTGTAGGAAGTACTGTATAGAAGTTAGGGCCATTTGAAGTTTTATAAGTGTTTGATTTGGGACTCAAGGGTAGCATAGCTTTGAGCGATAGCTTAAATTGACAAGAGGCTCGAGTACTTTATTGTTACAAAATTACTAGATTTTATGACGCTCCAGTAAAAAGTTACAAGCATTTGTATGTTGCAAACTTTGATAGGTGTAGGACGTACCATATAGAAGTTAGGGCCATTTGAAGTTTTATCAGTGTTTGATTTTGGACTCAAGGGTAGCATAGCTTTGAGCGATAGCTTAATTTGACAAGAGGCTCGAGTACTTTATTGTTACAAAATTTCAAGGGTTTATGACGCTCCAGTAAAAAGTTACAAGCGTTTGTATGTTGCAAAATTTGATAGGTTTAGTACGTACTGTATAGAAGTTAGGGCCATTTAAAGTTTTATCAGTATTTGATTTGGAACTCAAGGGTAGCATAGCTTTGAGCGATAGCTTAAATTGACAAGGGGCTCGAGTACTTTATTGTTACAAAATTTCAAAGTTTTATGACGCTCCAGTAAAAAGTTACAAGCGTTTGTATGTTGCAAAATTTGATAGGTGTAGTACGTACCGTATAGAAGTTAGGGCCATTTAAAGTTTTATCAGTATTTGATTTGGAACTCAAGGGTAGCATAGCTTTGAGCGATAGCTTAAATTGACACGGGGCTCGAGTACTTTATTGTTACAAAATTTCAAAGTTTTATGACGTTTAAGTAAAAAGTTACCAGCAATTGTATGTTGCAAACTTTGATAGGTGTAGGACGTACCGTATAGAAGTTAGGGCCAATTGAAGTTTTATCAGTGTTTGATTTGGGATTCAAGGGTAGCATAGATTTGAGCGATAGCTTAAATTGACAAGAGGCTCGAGTACTTTAATGTTACAAAATTTCAAGATTTTATGACGCTCCAGTAAAAAGGTACAAGCATTTGTATGTTGCAAACTTTGATAGATGTAGGACGTACCGTATAGAAGTTAAGGCCATTTGAAGCTTTATCAGTGTTTGATTTAGGACTGAAGGGTAGCATAGCTTTGAGCGATAGCTTAAATTGACAAGAGGCTCGAGTACTTTATTGTTACAAATTTTCAAGGTTTTATGTCGCTCCTGTAAAAAGTTACAAGCATTTGTATGTTGCAAACTTTGATAGGTGTAGGACGTACCGTATAGAAGTTTGGGCCATTTGAATTTTTGATCAGTGTTTGATTTGGGACTCAAGGGTAGCAGAGCTTTGAGCGATAGCTTAAGTTAACAAGAGGATCGAGTTCTTTATTATTATTTGATAGGTGTAGTACGTACCGTATAGAAGTTAGGGCCATCTGAAGTTTTATCAGTGTTTGATTTGGGACTCAAGGGTAGCATAGCTTTGAGCGATAGCTTAAATTGACAAGAGGCTCGAGTACTTTATTGTTACAAAATTTCAAGATTTTATGACGCTCCAGTAAAAAGTTACAAGCATTTGTATGTTGCAAACTTTGATAGGTGTAGGACGTACCATATAGAAGTTAGGGCCATTTGAAGTTTTATCAGTGTTTGATTTTGGACTCAAGGGTAGCGTAGCTTTGAGCGATAGCTTAATTTGACAAGAGGCTCGAGTACTTTATTGTTACAAAATTTCAAGGTTTTATGACGCTCCAGTAAAAAGTTACAAGCATTTGTATGTTGCAAACTTTGATAGGTGTAGGAAGTACCGTATAGAAGTTAGGGCCATTTGAAGTTTTATAAGTGTTTGATTTGGGACTCAAGGGTAGCATAGCTTTGAGCGATAGCTTAAATTGACAAGAGGCTCAAGTACTTTATTGTTACAAAATTTCAAGGTTTTAGGTCGCTCCTGTAAAAAGTTACAAGCATTTGTATGTTGCAAACTTTGATAGGTGTAGCACATACCGTATAGAAGTTAGGGCCATTTGAATTCTTATCAGTATTTGATTTGGGAATCAAGGGTAGCATAGCTTTGAACGATAGCTTAAATTGACAAGAGGCTCGAGTACTTTATTGTTACAAATTTTCAAGGTTTTAGGTCGCTCCTGTAAAAAGTTACAAGCATTTGTATGTTGCAAACTTTGATAGGTGTAGCACATACCGTATAGAAGTTAGGGCCATTTGACGTTTTCTCAGTGTTTGATTTGTGACTCAAAGGCAGCATAGCTTTGAGCGATGGCTTAAATTTACAAGAGGCTCGAGTATTTTATTGTTACCAAATTTCAAGGTTTTATGACGCTTCAGTAAAAAGATACAAGCATTTCTATGTTGCAAACTTTGATAGGTGCAGGACGTACCGTATAGAAGTTAGGGCCATTTGAAGTTTTATCAGTGTTTGATTTGGGATTCAAGGGTAGCATAGCTTTGAGCGATAGCTTAAGTTGACAAGAGTCTCGAGTACTTTATTTTTACAAAATTTCAAGGTTTTATGATGCTCCAGTAAAAAGTTACAAGCATTTGTATGTTGCAAACTTTGATAGGTGTAGGACGTACTATATAGAAGTTAGGGCCATTTGAAGTTTAATCAGTGTTTGATTTGGAACTCAAGGGTAGCATAGCTTTGAGCGATAGCTTAAATTGACAAGAGGCTCGAGTACTTTATTGTTACAAAATTTCAAGGTTTTATGACGCTCCAGTAAAAAGTTACCAGCACTTGTATGTTGCAAACTTTGATATGTGTAGGACGTACCGTATAGAAGTTAGGGCAATTTGGAGATTTATCAGTGTATGATTTGGGACTCAAGGGTAGCATAGCTTTGAGCGATAGCTGAAATTGACAAGAGGCTCGAGTACTTTATTGTTACAAAATTTCAAGGTTTTATGACGCTCCAGTAAAAAGTTACAAGCATTTGTAAGCTGCAAACTTTGATAGGTGTAGGACGTACCGTTTAGAAGTGAGGGCCATTTGAAGTTCTATCAGTGTTTGATTTGGGACTCAAGGTTAGCATAGCTTTGAGCGATAGCTTAAATTGACAAGAGGCTCGAGTACTTTATTGTTAAAAAATTTCAAGATTTTATGACGCTCCAGTAAAAAGTTACCAGCATTTGTATGTTGCAAACTTTGATAGGTGTAGGACGTACCGTATAGAAGTAAGGGCCATTTGAAATCTTATCAGTATTTGATTTGGGACTCAAGGGTAGCATAGCTTTGAGCGATAGCTTAAATTGTCAAGAGGCTCGAGTACTTTATTGTTACAAAATTTCAAGGTTTTTTGACGCTCCAGTAAAAAGTTACAAGCATTTGTATGTTGCAAACTTTGATAGGTGTAGGACGTACCGTATAGAAGTTAGGGCCATTTGAAGATTTATCAGTGTTTGATTTAGGACTCAAGGGTAGCATAGCTTTGAGCGATAGCTTAAATTGACAAGAGGCTCGAGTACTTTATTGTTACAAAATTTCAAGATTTTATGACGCTCCAGTAAAAAGTTACAAGCATTTGTATGTTGCAAACTTTGATAGGTGTAGGACGTACCGTATAGAAGTTAGGGCCATTTGAAGTTTTATCAGTGTTTGATTTAGGACTCAAGGGTAGCATAGCTTTGAGCGATAGCTTAAATTGACAAGAGGCTCGAGTACTTTTTTGTTACAAAATTTCAAGATTTTATGACGCTCCAGTAAAAAGTTACAAGCATTTGTATGTTGCAAACTTTGATAGGTGTAGGACGTACCATATAGAAGTTAGGGCCATTTGAAGTTTTATCTGTGGTTGATTTGGGACTCAAGGGTAGCATAGCTTTGAGCGATAGCTTAAATTAACAAGAGGCTCGAGTACTTTATAGTTATTTGATAGGTGTAGGACGTACCGTATAGAAGTTAGGGCCATTTGAAGTTTTATCAGTGTTTGATTTGGGACTCAAGGGGAGCATAGCTTTCAGCGATAGCTTAAATTGACAAGAGGCTCGAGTACTTTATTCTTACAAAATTTCAAGATTTTATGACGCTCCATTAAAAAGTTACAAGCATTTGTATGTTGCAAACTTTGATAGGTGTAGGACGTACCGTATAGAAGGTAGTGCCATTTGAAGTTTTATCAGTATATGATTTGGGACTCAAGGGTAGCATAGCTTTGAGCGATAGCTTAAATTGGCAAGAGGCTCGAGTACTTTATTGTTACAGAATTTCAAGGTTTTATGACGCTCCAGTAAAAAGTTACAAGCATTTGTATGTTGCAAACTTTAATAGGTGTAGCGTACCGTATAAAAGTTAGGGCCATTTGAAGTTTTATCAGTGTTTGATTTGGGACTCAAGGGTAGCAGAGCTTTGAGCGATAGCTTAAATTGACAAGAGGCTCGAGTACTTTATTGTTACAAAATTTCAAGATTTTATCACGCTCCAGTAAAAAGTTACAAGCATTTGTATGTTGCAAACTTTGATAGGTGTAGGACGTACCGTATAGAAGTTAGGGCCATTTGAAGTTTTATCAGTGTTTGATTTAGGATTCAAGGGTAGCATAGCTTTGAGCGATAGCTTAAATTGACAAGAGGCTCGAGTACTTTATTGTTACAAAATTTCAAGATTTTATGACGCTCCAGTAAAAAGTTACAAGCATTTGTATGTTGCAAACTTTGATAGGTGTAGGACGTACCGTATAGTTAGGGCCATTTGAAGTTTTATCAGTGGTTGATTTGGGACTCAAGGGTAGCATAGCTTTGAGCGATAGCTTAAATTAACAAGAGGCTCGAGTACTTTATTATTATTTGATAGGTGTAGGACGTACCGTATAGAAGTTAGGGCCATTTGAAGTTTTATCAGTGTTTGATTTGGGACTCAAGGGTAGCATAGCTTTGAGCGATAGCTTAAATTGACAAGAGGCTCGAGTACTTTATTGTTAAAAAATTTCAAGATTTTATGACGCTCCAGTAAAAAGTTACAAGCATTTGTATGTTGCAAACTTTGATAGGTGTAGGATGTACCGTAAGAAGTTAGGGCCATTTGAAGTTTTATCAGTGTTTGATTTGGGACTCAAGGGTAGCATAGCTTTGAGCGATAGCTTAAATTAACAAGAGGTTCGAGTACTTTAATATTATTTGATAGGTGTAGGACGTACAGTATAGAAGTTAGGGCCATTTGAAGTTTTATCAGTGTTTGATTTGGGACTCAAGGGTAGCATAGCTTTGAGCGATAGCTTAAATTTACAAGAGGCTCGAGTACTTTATTGTTACAAAATTTCAAGGTTTTATGAAGCTCCAGTAAAAAAGTTACAAGCATTTGTATGTTGCAAACTTTGATAGGTGTAGGATGTACCGTATAGAAGTTAGGGCCATTTGAAGTTTTATCAGTGTGTGATTTGGGACACAAGAGTAGCATAGCTTTGAGCGATAGCTTAAATTGACAAGAGGCTCGAGTACTTTATTGTTAGAAAATTTCAAGATTTTATGACGCTCCAGTAAAAAGTTACCAGCATTTGTATGTTGCAAACTTTGATAGGTGTAGGACGTACCGTATAGAAGTTAGGGCCATTTGAAATCTTATCAGTATTTGATTTGGGACTCAAGGGTAGCATAGCTTTGAGCGATAGCTTAAATTGACAAGAGGCTCGAGTACTTTATTGTTACAAAATTTCAAGATTTTATGACGCTCCAGTAAAAAGTTACAAGCATTTGTATGTTGCAAACTTTGATAGGTGTAGGACGTACCGTATAGAAGTTAGGGCCATTTGAAGTTTTATCAGTGTTTGATTTAGGATTCAAGGGTAGCATAGCTTTGAGCGATAGCTTAAATTGACAAGAGGCTCGAGTACTTTATTATTATTTGATAGGTGTAGGACGTACCGTATAGAAGTTAGGGCCATTTGAAGTTTTATCAGTGTTTGATTTGGGACTCAAGGGGAGCATAGCTTTGAGCGATAGCTTAAATTGACAAGAGGCTCGAGTACTTTATTGTTACAAAATTTCAAGATTTTATGACGCTCCAGTAAAAAGTTACAAGCATATGTATGTTGCAAACTTTGATAGGTGTACGACGTACCGTATAGAAGGTAGGGCCATTTGAAGTTTTATCAGTATATGATTTGGGACTCAAGGGTAGCATAGCTTTGAGCGATAGCTTAAATTGGCAAGAGGCTCGAGTACTTTATTGTTACAGAATTTCAAGGTTTTATGACGCTCCAGTAAAAAGTTACAAGCATTTGTATGTTGCAAACTTTAATAGGTGTAGCGTACCGTATAAAAGTTAGGGCCATTTGAAGTTTTATCAGTGTTTGATTTGGGACTCAAGGGTAGCAGAGCTTTGAGCGATAGCTTAAATTGACAAGAGGCTCGAGTACTTTATTGTTACAAAATTTCAAGATTTTATCACGCTCCAGTAAAAAGTTACAAGCATTTGTATGTTGCAAACTTTGATAGGTGTAGGACGTACCGTATAGAAGTTAGGGCCATTTGAAGTTTTATCAGTGTTTGATTTAGGATTCAAGGGTAGCATAGCTATGAGCGATAGCTTAAATTGACAAGAGGCTCGAGTACTTTATTATTACAAAATTTCAAGATTTTATGACGCTCCAGTAAAAAGTTACAAGCATTTGTATGTTGCAAACTTTTATAGGTGTAGAACGTACCGTATAGAAGTTAGGGCCATTTGAAGTTTTATCAGTTGTTGATTTGGGACTCAAGGGTAGCATAGCTTTGAGCGATAGCTTAAATTAACAAGAGGCTCGAGTACTTTATTATTATTTGATAGGTGTATTACGTACCGTATAGAAGTTTGGGCCATTTGAAGTTTTATCAGTGTTTGATTTGGGACTCAAGGGTAGCATAGCTTTGAGCGATAGCTTAAATTGACAAGAGGCTCGAGTACTTTATTGTTACAGAATTTCAAGGTTTTATGACGCTCCAGTAAAAAGTTACAAGCATTTGTATGTTGCAAACTTTGATAGGTGTAGGACGTACCGTATAAAAGTTAGGGCCATTTGAGGTTTTATCAGTGTTTGATTTGGGGACTCAAGGGTAGCAGACCTTTTGAGCGATAGCTTAAATTGAGAAGAGGCTCGAGTACTTTATTGTTACAAAATGTCAAGGTTTTAATGACGCTTCAGTAAAAAGTTACAAGCATTTGTATGTTGCAAACTTTGAGAGGTGTAGGACGTACCGTTATAGAAGTTAGGGCCATTTGAAGTTTTATCAGTGTTTGATTTGGGACTCAAGGGTAGCATAGCTTGGAGCGATAGCTAAAATTGACAAGAGGCTCGAGTACTGTATAGAAGTTAGGGCCATTTGAAGTTTTATCAGTGTTTGATTTGGGACTCAAGGGGGAGCATAGCTTTGAGCGATAGCTTAAATTGACAAGAGGCTCGAGTACTTTATTGTTACAAAATTTCAAGATTTTATGACGCTCCAGTAAAAAGTTACAAGCATATGTATGTTGCAAACTTTGATAGGTGTACGACGTACCGTATAGAAGGTAGGGCCATTTGAAGTTTTATCAGTATATGATTTGGGACTCAAGGGTAGCATAGCTTTGAGCGATAGCTTAAATTGGCAAGAGGCTCGAGTACTTTATTGTTACAGAATTTCAAGGTTTTATGACGCTCCAGTAAAAAGTTACAAGCATTTGTATGTTGCAAACTTTAATAGGTGTAGCGTACCGTATAAAAGTTAGGGCCATTTGAAGTTTTATCAGTGTTTGATTTGGGACTCAAGGGTAGCATAGCTTTGAGCGATAGCTTAAATTGACAAGAGGCTCGAGTACTTTATTGTTACAAAATTTCAAGATTTTATCACGCTCCAGTAAAAAGTTACAAGCATTTGTATGTTGCAAACTTTGATAGGTGTAGGACGTACCGTATAGAAGTTAGGGCCATTTGAAGTTTCATCAGTGTTTGATTTAGGATTCAAGGGTAGCATAGCTATGAGCGATAGCTTAAATTGACAAGAGGCTCGAGTACTTTATTATTACAAAATTTCAAGATTTTATGACGCTCCAGTAAAAAGTTACAAGCATTTGTATGTTGCAAACTTTTATAGGTGTAGAACGTACCGTATAGAAGTTAGGGCCATTTGAAGTTTTATCAGTTGTTGATTTGGGACTCAAGGGTAGCATAGCTTTGAGCGATAGCTTAAATTAACAAGAGGCTCGAGTACTTTATTATTATTTGATAGGTGTAGGACGTACCGTATAGAAGTTTGGGCCATTTGAAGTTTTATCAGTGTTTGATTTGGGACTCAAGGGTAGCATAGCTTTGAGCGATAGCTTAAATTGACAAGAGGCTCGAGTACTTTATTGTTACAGAATTTCAAGGTTTTATGACGCTCCAGTAAAAAGTTACAAGCATTTGTATGTTGCAAACTTTGATAGGTGTAGGACGTACCGTTGATAGGTGTAGGACGTACCGTATAAAAGTTAGGGCCATTTGAGGTTTTATCAGTGTTTGATTTGGGACTCAAGGGTAGCAGACCTTTGAGCGATAGCTTAAATTGAGAAGAGGCTCGAGTACTTTATTGTTACAAAATGTCAAGGTTTAATGACGCTTCAGTAAAAAGTTACAAGCATTTGTATGTTGCAAACTTTGAGAGGTGTAGGACGTACCGTATAGAAGTTAGGGCCATTTGAAGTTTTATCAGTGTTTGATTTAGGATTCAAGGGTAGCATAGCTTTGAGCGATAGCTTAAATTGGCAAGAGGCTCGAGTACTTTATTGTTACAGAATTTCAAGGTTTTATGACGCTCCAGTAAAAAGTTACAAGCATTTGTATGTTGCAAACTTTAATAGGTGTAGCGTACCGTATAAAAGTTAGGGCCATTTGAAGTACTTTATTATTATTTGATAGGTGTAGGACGTACCGTATAAAAGTTAGGGCCATTTGAAGTTTTATCAGTGTTTGATTTGGGACTCAAGGGTAGCAGAGCTTTGAGCGATAGCTTAAATTGACAAGAGGCTCGAGTACTTTATTGTTACAAAATTTCAAGATTTTATCACGCTCCAGTAAAAAGTTACAAGCATTTGTATGTTGCAAACTTTGATAGGTGTAGGACGTACCGTATAGAAGTTAGGGCCATTTGAAGTTTTATCAGTGTTTGATTTAGGATTCAAGGGTAGCATAGCTATGAGCGATAGCTTAAATTGACAAGAGGCTCGAGTACTTTATTATTACAAAATTTCAAGATTTTATGACGCTCCAGTAAAAAGTTACAAGCATTTGTATGTTGCAAACTTTTATAGGTGTAGAACGTACCGTATAGAAGTTAGGGCCATTTGAAGTTTTATCAGTTGTTGATTTGGGACTCAAGGGAAGCATAGCTTTGAGCGATAGCTTAAATTAACAAGAGGCTCGAGTACTTTATTATTATTTGATAGGTGTAGGACGTACCGTATAGAAGTTTGGGCCATTTGAAGTTTTATCAGTGTTTGATTTGGGACTCAAGGGTAGCATAGCTTTGAGCGATAACTTAAATTGACAAGAGGCTCAAGTACTTTATTGTTACAAATTTGCAAGGTTTTATGACGCTCCAGTAAAAAGTTACAAGCATTTGTATAGTGCAAACTTTGATAGGTGTAGGATGTACCGTATAGAAGTTAGGGCCATTTGAAGTTTTATCAGTGTTTGAGTGAAAGGTAGCATAGCTTTGAGCGATGGTTTAAATTGACAAGAGGCTCGAGTACTTTATTGTTACAAAATTTCAAGGTTTTATGACGCACCAGTAAAAAGTTACAAGCATTTGTATGTTGCCAACTTTAATAGGTGTAGGACGTACCGTATAGAAGTTATGGCCTTTTGAAGTTTTATCAGTGTTTAGTTTGGGACTCAAGGGTAGCATAGCTTTGAGCGATAGCTTAAATTGACAAGAGGCTCGAGTACTTTATTGTTACAAAATTTCAAGATTTTATGACGCTCCAGTAAAAAGTTACAAGCATTTGTATGTTGCAAACTTTGCTAGGTGTAGGACGTACCGTATAGAAGGTAGGGCCATTTGAAGTTTTATCAGTATTTGATTCGGGACTTAAGGGAAGCATAGCTTTGAGCGATAGCTTAAATTGGCAAGAGGCTCGAGTACTTTATTGTTACAGAATTTCAAGGTTTTATGACGCTCCAGTAAAAAGTTACAAGCATTTGTATGTTGCAAACTTTGATAGGTGTAGGACGTACCGTATAAAAGTTAGGGCCATTTGAGGTTTTATCAGTGTTTGATTTGGGACTCAAGGGTAGCAGACCTTTGAGCGATAGCTTAAATTGAGAAGAGGCTCGAGTACTTTATTGTTACAAAATGTCAAGGTTTTATGACGCTTCAGTAAAAAGTTACAAGCATTTGTATGTTGCAAACTTTGAGAGGTGTAGGACGTACCTTATAGGACGTACCATAATTCGAAACTTTTTAAATTCCTGTCAATAAACGTAAGAAGTATTTCCTCACTTAACAAGTTTAACATATTTAAAAATGAATGATGCAAAATTTCAAAACTGCCAACTGTTATTGCAGTACAAGAAACTTGGTTTGATGCACATTGTACGGATTTATATTTCTTACCTGGTTTTAACTCGGTTCATTGCTGTAGGGATGATGGGTTGATAATGATATCACTTCCAAACATAATAATTGATAATAAACCCCTTGTCATAACGTCGTTGTACAGATCTCAGAAGTGTCCCGTGCAAAATTTTTATATAAACCTTGAATCTATATTACCATTAGCTCACAATTCTCCTTGTATAATTGCTGGAGATTTTAATGTTGATATACTTTGTACTAATAACTTGAGTAAACAACTTTTAGATACTTTTTCTGAGTTTAATTTTGGATCCTGTCATAATCTTATAACCAGACCGTTGAGTATGTCTTGTATAGATTGTGTTTTTAGTAATTTGTCATGTAGTATGTCAATAAATTCTATTGAATCGAATTTGACAGATCACAACTTTATAATGTGTGAGCTTGACTTAACAGTCAACCTCAAAGAAACAGTCTCGGAGAAGAAAATATGTTTTGATTATGACAAATTTGCAAATATTTTAGAACAGAACTCTTATGTATGCAACATTTCAAATAGCTCGTCAGCTAAATGTGAGAACCTCATTAACATGCTTTCATCAGCAGCTGAACAGTGTACAACCATAAATACAAAAGATGTGAATATCAAACATAAAATCAACCCTGGGATGACTAATTCCTTATTAGGTCTTATTAATTACAAAACAAAATTATTGAAAGCAAGAAGGAAAGATAAAAATAATGAAACTATTTCTAAACGGCTTAAAAGAATTAGTAAAATTATAAATACATGTAGTAAACAGTTAAGGAACGACTACTATTCACATAACTTAAGGCTATGTAATGGTGATGTGAGAAAAACTTGGGATTTTCTCAATAAACAACTGGGTAAAAAAAATACTGGTTTTATAGACTTTGTAGATGAAAGTGATGTTCTTTTATCTACAGATAATGATAAGGCTGAAAAGCTTAACAACTACTTCTATAATGTAGTTCAGAATACGAAAATGAACATAGCTCAAGAAATAGATGACGACTACAATTTTTTTCGTACTTTAGTACCTACGAACGATAATTTTATACTGACTGCAGTTGATAGGGCTAAAATTGAAAATATTTTGGATAACCTAAAAACTAACAAGAGTCCTGGATTTGATAAAATTACACCAAAGATGTTGCTCTCAAAGAAAGCTCTTCTCTGCAATATTGTTGCAAATATTTTCAATCGCATGATCGAAGAGTCAACATATCCTGACGTTCTGAAGATTCACAAAGTGACTCCTATTCCTAAGGGTGTTCAGTCCAATGTCATACAAAAATTTCGCCCGATTTCAATTCTTTCTATCATTGATAAAATTTTTGAAAAGATTATGTATGAGCAGCTAGCAGCTTATCTGTAACGGAATAATGTTTTGTTTGATCGGCAATATGGTTTTAGGAGGGGTACTGGTACTGGAGAGGCAGTGGTAAATGTCGTGGATTACATTTGCTGTGGCCTTGATGAAGGCTACAAAGGCGTTGCGGGTGTTTTTTACGACTTCTCGAAGGCGTTTGATTTAGTTGATCATGAAATACTGATTTCTAAATTGAATATTCTTGGGTTTACCTCTTCAACCCTAAATCTTTTTAAGGATTATTTAAGGAATAGAAAGCAAATTGTACAAATCGGTGTGGCTAAAAGCAGTATGTTGTCTGTGACATGTGGTGTCCCACAAGGTAATGTCCTTGGGCCATTACTTTTCAAAATTTACATTAATGACTTAAAAAACATAAATTTCAATGGTAAGCTGTTCATGTTTGCTGATGACGTATGTCTTTTTTACAAATACAAACATCTAGAGGTTCTAAGAACACAGAGTGAGTATGATTCTGCAATTGTCTCTGAATTTGCAAGAATTAACTTATTGGCTTTAAACAAAGAGAAAACGAATTTGGTTAGATTTAAACCATCAAATTACAGAAATGATGATATATTTACTGTACAAATTGACCGAAATATAATACAAGAGTCGGAAAGTGTAAAATACTTAGGAATGACATTCACTCAAAATATGATGTGGGATTGTCACATCAAGAGATTGAAGAGTAGGATATCATCAGGAATTGGTATCTTGTACAAATTTAAGAATAAGCTAAATATAGAAACAAAAATGATGCTTTATCAGTCTCTGGTTCACTCTCATTTATCTTACCTACCTATAGTGTATGGTAGTAAAACTAATTGTTATTTGAAATCCTTGCAAATAGCACAGAACAAAGCCCTCAAAATTGTTTTTGATCTTCCCTTGAGACATAGCACGACGAGTTTATATAAAAATTTTGCTAAAAATGTACTCCCAGTGAAAGGTCTATATAAGATACAACTATTGGTACAGGTTTTTAAAACCTTACGTGGTATAGGAACCCATACCCTACAATTTCAGCAAAACATGGTGCACACAAATCGAGTTACTGGGCAAGCGCGGCATCTACAGGTAGTCAGATGTCGGTTAGAATTAACAAAGCAACGTATCTGTTTTGCTGGACCATACGAGTTTAACAAGCTACCTAACACCTTGAAGAGCCTTGAATCTCTGTCTGCTTTCAAATTAAATTTAAAAAAGTATTTATTGCAAAACACCGATTTACTTCTTGCGTTTTGAGACATCCAACAAGCATTAATTAGCAATATGCATAAATATACATCCAATGAATTTATTAATTTTTTTTTTTTATTATTATTAGTTTCTTAATTATTATAACTTAATTAAAATTGTATAAATTGAGTGAATTATCTAAAAGTTTAAAATTAAATGAATTAACTAAAATTTAAATTTCTTGTTAGTCAATAGGTTGCCTTCTAGCCTCTATCAAGCTTTTTAGCGCTGAGGCATAAGTAGAAAAATTGTAATACATATATATTTATATTGAAATTAATTTAAAAAAAAAAAAAAAAAAAAAGTTAGGGCCATTTGAAGTTTTATCAGTGTTTGATTTGGGACTCAAGGGTAGCATAGCTTTGAGCGATAGCTTAAATTGACAAGAGGCTCGAGTACTTTATTGTTACAAAATTTCAAGGGTTTATGACGCTCCAGTAAAAAGTTACAAGCATTTGTATGTTGCAAACTTTGATAGGTGTAGGACGTTCCGTTTAGAAGTGAGGGCCATTTGAAGTTCTATCAGTGTTTGATTTGGGACTCAAGGTTAGCATAGCTTTGAGCGATAGCTTAAATTGACAAGAGGCTCGAGTACTTTATTGTTACAAAATTTCAAGGTTTTATGACGCTCCAGTAAAAAGTTACCAGCATTTGTATGTTGCAAACTTTGATAGGTGTAGGACGTACCGTATAGAAGTTAGGGCCATTTGAAGTCTTATCAGTATTTGATTTGGGAATCAAGGGTAGCATAGCTTTGAGCGATAGTTTAAATTGACAAGAGGCTCGAGTGCTTTATTGTTACAAAATTTCAAGGTTTTATGACGCTCCAGTAAAAAGTTACAAGCATTTGTATGCTGCAAACTTTGATAGGTGTAGGACGTACCGTATAGAAGTTAGGGCCATTTGAAGTTTTATCAGTGTTTGATTTGGGACTCAAGGTTAGCATAGCTTTGAGCGATAGCTTAAATTGACAAGAGGCTCGAGTACTTTATTGTTACAAAATTTCAAGATTTTATGACGCTCCAGTAAAAAGGTACAAGCATTTGTATGTTGCAAACTTTGATAGGTGTAGGACGTACCGTATAGAAGTTAGGGCCATTTGAAGTTTTATTAGTGTTTGATTTAGGACTCAAGGGTAGCATAGCTTTGAGCGATAGCTTAAATTGACAAGAGGCTCGAGTACTTTATTGTTACAAATTTTCAAGGTTTTATGTCGCTCCTGTAAAAAGTTACAAGCATTTGTATGTTGCAAACTTTGATAGGTGTAGGACATACCGTATAGAAGTTAGGGCCATTTGAAGTTTTATCAGTGTTTGATTTGGGTCTCAAGGGTAGCAGAGCTTTGAGCGATAGCTTAAGTTAACAAGAGGCTCGAGTTCTTTATTATTATTTGATAGGTGTAGGACGTACCGTATAGAAGTTAGAGCCATTTGAAGTTTTATCAGTGTTTGATTTGGGACTCGAGGGTAGCATAGCTTTGAGCGATAGCTTAAATTGACAAGAGGCTCAAGTACTTAATTGTTACAATATTTCAAGGTTTTATGACGGTCCAGTAAAAAGTTACAAGCATTTGTATGTTGCAAACTTTGATAGGTGTAGGATGTTCCGTATAGAAGTTAGGGCCATTTGAAGTTTTATCAGTGTTTGATTTGTAACTCAAAGGCAGCATAGCTTTGAGCGATGGCTTAAATTTACAAGAGGCTCGAGAACTTTATTGTTACCAAATTTCAAGGTTTTATGACGCTTCAGTAAAAAGTTACAAGCATTTCTATGTTGCAAACTTTGATAGGTGTAGGACGTACCGTATAGAAGTTAGGGCCATTTGAAGTTTTATCAGTGTTTGATTTGGGATTCAAGGGTAGCATAGCTTTGAGCGATAGCTTAAGTTGACAAGAGTCTCGAGTACTTTATTTTTACAAAATTTCAATGTTTTATGATGCTCCAGTAAAAAGTTACAAGCATTTGTATGTTGCAAACTTTGATAGGTGTAGGACGTACTATATAGAAGTTAGGGCCATTTTAAGTTTTATCAGTGTTTGATTTTGGACTCAAGGGTAGCATAGCTTTGAGCGATAGCGTAAATTGACAAGATGCTCGAGTACTTTATTATTACAAAATTTCCAGGTTTTATGACGCTCCAGTAAAAAGTTACAAGCATTTGTATGTTGCAAAATTTGATAGGTGTAGGACGTACCGTATAGAAGTTAGGGCCATTTGAAGTTTTATCAGTGTTTGATTTGGAACTCAAGGTTAGCATAGCTTTGAGCGATAGCTTAAATTGACAAGAGGCTCAAGTACTTTATTGTTACAAAATTTCAAGGTTTTATGACGCTCCAGTAAAAAGTTACAAGCAGTTGTATGCTGCAAAATTTGATAGGTGTAGGACGTTCCGTTTAGAAGTGAGGGCCATTTGAAGTTCTATCAGTGTTTGATTTGGGACTCAAGGTTAGCATAGCTTTGAGCGATAGCTTAAATTGACAAGAGGCTCGAGTACTTTATTGTTACAAAATTTCAAGGTTTTATGACGCTCCAGTAAAAAGTTACCAGCATTTGTATGTTGCAAACTTTGATAGGTGTAGGACGTACCGTATAGAAGTTAGGGCCATTTGAAGTCTTAACAGTATTTGATTTGGGAATCAAGGGTAGCATAGCTTTGAGCGATAGCTTAAATTGACAAGAGGCTCGAGTGCTTTATTGTTACAAAATTTCAAGGTTTTATGACGCTCCAGTAAAAAGTTACAAGCAGTTGTATGCTGCAAACTTTGATAGGTGTAGGACGTACCGTATAGAAGTTAGGGCCATTTGAAGTTTTATCAGTGTTTGATTTGGGACTCAAGGTTAGCATAGCTTTGAGCGATAGCTTAAATTGACAAGAGGCTCGAGTACTTTATTGTTACAAAATTTCAAGATTTTATGACGCTCCAGTAAAAAGGTACAAGCATTTGTATGTTGCAAACTTTGATAGGTGTAGGACGTACCGTATAGAAGTTAGGGCCATTTGAAGTTTTATTAGTGTTTGATTTAGGACTCAAGGGTAGCATAGCTTTGAGCGATAGCTTAAATTGACAAGAGGCTCGAGTACTTTATTGTTACAAATTTTCAAGGTTTTATGTCGCTCCTGTAAAAAGTTACAAGCATTTGTATGTTGCAAACTTTGATAGGTGTAGGACATACCGTATAGAAGTTAGGGCCATTTGAAGTTTTATCAGTGTTTGATTTGGGTCTCAAGGGTAGCAGAGCTTTGAGCGATAGCTTAAGTTAACAAGAGGCTCGAGTTCTTTATTATTATTTGATAGGTGTAGGACGTACCGTATAGAAGTTAGGGCCATTTGAAGTTTTATCAGTGTTTGATTTGGGACTCAAGGGTAGCATAGCTTTGAGCGATAGCTTAAATTGACAAGAGGCTCAAGTACTTTATTGTTACAATATTTCAAGGTTTTATGATGGTCCAGTAAAAAGTTACAAGCATTTGTATGTTGCAAACTTTGATAGGTGTTGGATGTTCCGTATATAAGTTAGGGCCATTTGAAGTTTTATCAGTGTTTGATTTGTAACTCAAAGGCAGCATAGCTTTGAGCGATGGCTTAAATTTACAAGAGGCTCGAGAACTTTATTGTTACCAAATTTCAAGGTTTTATGACGCTTCAGTAAAAAGTTACAAGCATTTCTATGTTGCAAACTTTGATAGGTGTAGGACGTACCGTATAGAAGTTAGGGCCATTTGAAGTTTTATCAGTGTTTGATTTGGGATTCAAGGGTAGCATAGCTTTGAGCGATAGCTTAAATTGACAAGAGGCTCGAGTACTTTATTGTTACAAATTTTCAAGGTTTTATGTCGCTCCTGTAAAAAGTTACAAGCATTTGTATGTTGCAAACTTTGATAGGTGTAGGACATACCGTATAGAAGTTAGGGCCATTTGAAGTTTTATCAGTGTTTGATTTGGGTCTCAAGGGTAGCAGAGCTTTGAGCGATAGCTTAAGTTAACAAGAGGCTCGAGTTCTTTATTATTATTTGATAGGTGTAGGACGTACCGTATAGAAGTTAGGGCCATTTGAAGTTTTATCAGTGTTTGATTTGGGACTCAAGGGTAGCATAGCTTTGAGCGATAGCTTAAATTGACAAGAGGCTCAAGTACTTTATTGTTACAATATTTCAAGGTTTTATGACGGTCCAGTAAAAAGTTACAAGCATTTGTATGTTGCAAACTTTGATAGGTGTTGGATGTTCCGTATATAAGTTAGGGCCATTTGAAGTTTTATCAGTGTTTGATTTGTAACTCAAAGGCAGCATAGCTTTGAGCGATGGCTTAAATTTACAAGAGGCTCGAGAACTTTATTGTTACCAAATTTCAAGGTTTTATGACGCTTCAGTAAAAAGTTACAAGCATTTCTATGTTGCAAACTTTGATAGGTGTAGGACGTACCGTATAGAAGTTAGGGCCATTTGAAGTTTTATCAGTGTTTGATTTGGGATTCAAGGGTAGCATAGCTTTGAGCGATAGCTTAAGTTGACAAGAGTCTCGAGTACTTTATTTTTACAAAATTTCAATGTTTTATGATGCTCCAGTAAAAAGTTACAAGCATTTGTATGTTGCAAACTTTGATAGGTGTAGGACGTACTATATAGAAGTTAGGGCCATTTTAAGTTTTATCAGTGTTTGATTTTGCACTCAAGGGTAGCATAGCTTTGAGCGATAGCTTAAATTGACAAGATGCTCGAGTACTTTATTATTACAAAATTTCCAGGTTTTATGACGCTCCAGTAAAAAGTTACAAGCATTTGTATGTTGCAAAATTTGATAGGTGTAGGACGTACCGTATAGAAGTTAGGGCCATTTGAAGTTTTATCAGTGTTTGATTTGGAACTCAAGGGTAGCATAGCTTTGAGCGATAGCTTAAATTGACAAGAGGCTCGAGTACTTTATTGTTACAAAATTTCAAGGTTTTATGACGCTCCAGTAAAAAGTTACCAGCACTTGTATGTTGCAAACTTTGATAGGTGTAGGACGTACCGTATAGAAGTTAGGGCAATGTGGAGTTTTATCAGTGTTTGATTTGGGACTCAAGGGTAGCATAGCTTTGAGCGATAGCTGAAATTGACAAGAGGCTCGAGTACTTTATTGTTACAAAATTTCAAGGTTTTATGACGCTCCAGTAAAAAGTTACAAGCATTTGTAAGCTGCAAACTTTGATAGGTGTAGGACGTACCGTTTAGAAGCGAGGGCCATTTGAAGTTCTATCAGTGTTTGAGTTGGGACTCAAGGTTGGCATAGCTTTGAGCGATAGCTTAAATTGACAAGAGGCTCGAGTACTTTATTGTTACAAAATTTCAAGATTTTATGACGCTCCAGTAAAAAGTTACCAGCATTTGTATGTTGCAAACTTTGATAGGTGTAGGACGTACCGTATAGAAGTTAGGGCCATTTGAAATCTTATCAGTATTTGATTTGGGACTCAAGGGTAGCATAGCTTTGAGCGATAGCTTAAATTGTCAAGAGGCTCGAGTACTTTATTGTTACAAAATTTCAAGGTTTTTTGACGCTCCAGTAAAAAGTTACAAGCATTTGTATGTTGCAAACTTTGATAGGTGTAGGACGTACCGTATAGAAGTTAAGGCCATTTGAAGTTTTATCAGTGTTTGATTTAGGACTCAAGGGTAGCATAGCTTTGAGAGATAGCTTAAATTGACAAGAGGCTCGAGTACTTTATTGTTACAAATTTTCAAGGTTTTACGTCGCTCCTGTAAAAAGTTTCAAGCATTTGTATGTTGCAAACTTTGATAGGTGTAGGACGTACCGTATAGAAGTTAGGGCCATTTGAAGTTTTATCAGTGTTTGATTTGGGACTCAAGGGTAGCATAGCTTTGAGCGATAGCTTAAATGGACAAGAGGCTCGAGTACTTTATTGTTACAAAATTTCAAGATTTTATGACGCTCCAGTAAAAAGTTACAAGCATTTGTATGTTGCAAACTTTGATAGGTGTAGGACGTACCGTATATAAGTTAGGGCTATTTGAAGTTTTATCAGTGTTTGATTTAGGATTCAAGGGTAGCATAGCTTTGAGCGATAGCTTAAATTTACAAGAGGCTCGAGTACTTTATTGTTACAAAATTTCAAGGTTTTATGACGCTCCAGTAAAAAGTTACAAGCATTTGTATGCTGCAAACTTTGATAGGTGTAGGACGTACCGTATAGAAGTTAGGGCCATTTGAAGTTTTATCAGTGTTTGATTTGGGACTCAAGGTTAGCATAGCTTTGAGCGATAGCTTAAATTGACAAGAGGCTCGAGTACTTTATTGTTACAAAATTTCAAGATTTTATGACGCTCCAGTAAAAAGGTACAAGCATTTGTATGTTGCAAACTTTGATAGGTGTAGGACGTACCGTATAGAAGTTAGGGCCATTTGAAGTTTTATTATTGTTTGATTTAGGACTCAAGGGTAGCATAGCTTTGAGCGATAGCTTAAATTGACGAGAGGCTCGAGTACTTTATTGTTACAAATTTTCAAGGTTTTATGTCGCTCCTGTAAAAAGTTACAAGCATTTGTATGTTGCAAACTTTGATAGGTGTAGGACATACCGTATAGAAGTTAGGGCCATTTGAAGTTTTATCAGTGTTTGATTTGGGTCTCAAGGGTAGCAGAGCTTTGAGCGATAGCTTAAGTTAACAAGAGGCTCGAGTTCTTTATTATTATTTGATAGGTGTAGGACGTACCGTATAGAAGTTAGGGCCATTTGAAGTTTTATCAGTGTTTGATTTGGGATTCAAGGGTAGCATAGCTTTCAGCGATAGCTTAAATTGACAAGAGGCTCAAGTACTTTATTGTTACAAAATTTCAAGGTTTTATGACGGTCCAGTAAAAAGTTACAAGCATTTGTATGTTGCAAACTTTGATAGGTGTAGGATGTTCCGTATAGAAGTTAGGGCCATTTGAAGTTTTATCAGTGTTTGATTTGTGACTCAAATGCAGCATAGCTTTGTACGTACTATATAGAAGTTAGGGCCATTTCAAGGTTTATCAGTGTTTGATTTTGGACTCAAGGGCAGCATAGCTTTGAGCGATAGCTTAAATTGACAAGAGGCTCGAGTACTTTATTATTACAAAATTTCCAGGTTTTATGACGCTCCAGTAAAAAGTTACCAGCACTTGTATGTTGCAAACTTTGATAGGTGTAGGACGTACCGTATAGAAGTTAGGGCAATGTGGAGTTTTATCAGTGTTTGATTTGGGACTCAAGGGTAGCATAGCTTTGAGCGATAGCTGAAATTGACAAGAGGCACGAGTACTTTATTGTTACAAAATTTCAAGGTTTTATGACGCTCCAGTAAAAAGTTACAAGCATTTGTAAGCTGCAAACTTTGATAGGTGTAGGACGTACCGTTTAGAAGCGAGGGCCATTTGAATTTCTATCAGTGTTTGAGTTGGGACTCAAGGTTAGCATAGCTTTGAGCGATAGCTTAAATTGACAAGAGGCTCGAGTACTTTATTGTTACAAAATTTCAAGGTTTTTTGACGCTCCAGTAAAAAGTTACCAGCATTTGTATGTTGCAAACTTTGATAGGTGTAGGACGTACCGTATAGAAGTTAAGGCCATTTGAAGTTTTATCAGTGTTTGATTTAGGACTCAAGGGTAGCATAGCTTTGAGAGATAGCTTAAATTGACAAGAGGCTCGAGTACTTTATTGTTACAAATTTTCAAGGTTTTATGTCGCTCCTGTAAAAAGTTTCAAGCATTTGTATGTTGCAAACTTTGATAGGTGTAGGACGTACCGTATAGAAGTTAGGGCCATTTGAAGTTTTATCAGTGTTTGATTTGGGACTCAAGGGTAGCATAGCTTTGAGCGATAGCTTAATTTGACAAGAGGCTCGAGTACTTTATTGTTACAAAATTTCAAGATTTTATGACGCTCCAGTAAAAAGTTACAAGCATTTGTATGTTGCAAACTTTGATAGGTGTAGGACGTACCGTATAGAAGGTAGGGACATTTGAAGTTTTATCAGTATATGATTTGGGACTCAAGGGTAGCATAGCTTTGAGCGATAGCTTAAATTGGCAAGAGGCTCGAGTACTTTATTGTTACAGAATTTCAAGGTTTTATGACGCTCCAGTAAAAAGTTACAAGCATTTGTATGTTGCAAACTTTAATAGGTGTAGCGTACCGTATAAAAGTTAGGGCCATTTGAAGTTTTATCAGTGTTTGATTTGGGACTCAAGGGTAGCAGAGGTTTGAGCGATAGCTTAAATTGACAAGAGGCTCGAGTACTTTATTGTTACAAAATTTCAAGATTTTATCACGCTCCAGTAAAAAGTTACAAGCATTTGTATGTTGCAAACTTTGATAGGTGTAGGATGTACCGAATAGAAGTTAGGGCCATTTGAAGTTTTATCAGTGTGTGATTTGGGACTCAAGAGTAGCATAGCTTTGAGCGATAGCTTAAATTGACAAGAGGCTCGAGTACTTTATTATTATTTGATAGGTGTAGGACGTACCGTATAGAAGTTAGGGCCATTTGAAGTTTTATCAGTGTTTGATTTGGGACTCAAGGGTAGCATAGCTTTGAGCGATAGCTTAAATTGACAAGAGGCTCAAGTACTTTATTGTTACAAAATTTCAAGGTTTTATGACGGTCCAGTAAAAAGTTACAAGCATTTGTATGTTGCAAACTTTGATAGGTGTAGGATGTTCCGTATAGAAGTTAGGGCCATTTGAAGTTTTATCAGTGTTTGATTTGTGACTCAAAGGCAGCATAGCTTTGAGCGATGGCTTAAATTTACAAGAGGCTCGAGAACTTTATTGTTACCAAATTTCAAGGTTTTATGACGCTTCAGTAAAAAGTTACAAGCATTTCTATGTTGCAAACTTTGATAGGTGTAGGACGTACCGTATAGAAGTTAGGGCCATTTGAAGTTTTATCAGTGTTTGATTTGGGATTCAAGGGTAGCATAGCTTTGAGCGATAGCTTAAGTTGACAAGAGTCTCGAGTACTTTATTTTTACAAAATTTCAAGGTTTTATGATGCTCCAGTAAAAAGTTACAAGCATTTGTATGTTGCAAACTTTGATAGGTGTAGGACGTACTATATAGAAGTTAGGGCCATTTCAAGGTTTATCAGTGTTTGATTTTGGACTCAAGGGTAGCATAGCTTTGAGCGATAGCTTAAATTGACAAGAGGCTCGAGTACTTTATTATTACAAAATTTCCAGGTTTTAGGACGCTCCAGTAAAAAGTTACAATCATTTGTATGTTGCAAAATTTGATAGGTGTAGGACGTACCGTATAGAAGTTAGGGCCATTTGAAGTTTTATCAGTGTTTGATTTGGAACTCAAGGGTAGCATAGCTTTGAGCGATAGCTTAAATTGACAAGAGGCTCGAGTACTTTATTGTTACAAAATTTCAAGGTTTTATGACGCTCCAGTAAAAAGTTACCAGCACTTGTATGTTGCAAACTTTGATAGGTGTAGGACGTACCGTATAGAAGTTAGGGCAATGTGGAGTTTTATCAGTGTTTGATTTGGGACTCAAGGGTAGCATAGCTTTGAGCGATAGCTGAAATTGACAAGAGGCTCGAGTACTTTATTGTTACAAAATTTCAAGGTTTTATGACGCTCCAGTAAAAAGTTACAAGCATTTGTAAGCTGCAAACTTTGATAGGTGTAGGACGTACCGTTTAGAAGCGAGGGCCATTTGAATTTCTATCAGTGTTTGAGTTGGGACTCAAGGTTAGCATAGTTTTGAGCGATAGCTTAAATTGACAAGAGGCTCGAGTACTTTATTGTTACAAAATTTCAAGGTTTTTTGACGCTCCAGTAAAAAGTTACCAGCATTTGTATGTTGCAAACTTTGATAGGTGTAGGACGTACCGTATAGAAGTTAAGGCCATTTGAAGTTTTATCAGTGTTTGATTTAGGACTCAAGGGTAGCATAGCTTTGAGAGATAGCTTAAATTGACAAGAGGCTCGAGTACTTTATTGTTACAAATTTTCAAGGTTTTATGTCGCTCCTGTAAAAAGTTTCAAGCATTTGTATGTTGCAAACTTTGATAGGTGTAGGACGTACCGTATAGAAGTTAAGGCCATTTGAAGTTTTATCAGTGTTTGATTTGGGACTCAAGGGTAGCATAGCTTTGAGCGATAGCTTAAATTGACAAGAGGCTCGAGTACTTTATTGTTACAAAATTTCAAGATTTTATGACGCTCCAGTAAAAAGTTACAAGCATTTGTATGTTGCAAACTTTGATAGGTGTAGGACGTACCGTATAGAAGGTAGGGCCATTTGAAGTTTTATCAGTATATGATTTGGGACTCAAGGGTAGCATAGCTTTGAGCGATAGCTTAAATTGGCAAGAGGCTCGAGTACTTTATTGTTACAGAATTTCAAGGTTTTATGACGCTCCAGTAAAAAGTTACAAGCATTTGTATGTTGCAAACTTTAATAGGTGTAGCGTACCGTATAAAAGTTAGGGCCATTTGAAGTTTTATCAGTGTTTGATTTGGGACTCAAGGGTAGCAGAGGTTTGAGCGATAGCTTAAATTGACAAGAGACTCGAGTACTTTATTGTTACAAAATTTCAAGATTTTATCACGCTCCAGTAAAAAGTTACAAGCATTTGTATGTTGCAAACTTTGATAGGTGTAGGACGTACCGTATAGAAGTTAGGGCTATTTGAAGTTTTATCAGTGTTTGATTTAGGATTCAAGGGTAGCGTAGCTTTGAGCGATAGCTTAAATTAACAAGAGGCTCGAGTACTTTAATGTTATTTGATAGGTGTAGGACGTACAGTATAGAAGTTAGGGCCATTTGAAGTTTTATCAGTGTTTGATTTGGGACTCAAGGGTAGCATAGCTTTGAGCGATAGCTTAAATTTACAAGAGGCTCGAGTACTTTATTGTTACAAAATTTCAAGGTTTTATGAAGCTCCAGTAAAAAGTTACAAGCATTTGTATGTTGCAAACTTTGATAGGTGTAGGACGTACCGTATAGAAGTTAGGGCCATTTGAAGTTTTATCAGTGTTTGATTTGGGACTCAAGGGTAGCATAGCTTTGAGCGATAGCTTAAATTGACAAGAGGCTCAAGTACTTTATTGTTACAAAATTTCAAGGTTTTATGACGGTCCAGTAAAAAGTTACAAGCATTTGTATGTTGCAAACTTTGATAGGTGTAGGATGTTCCGTATAGAAGTTAGGGCCATTTGAAGTTTTATCAGTGTTTGATTTGTGACTCAAAGGCAGCATAGCTTTGAGCGATGGCTTAAATTTACAAGAGGCTCGAGAACTTTATTGTTACCAAATTTCAAGGTTTTATGACGCTTCAGTAAAAAGTTACAAGCATTTGTATGTTGCAAACTTTGATAGGTGTAGGACGTACTATATAGAAGTTAGGGCCATTTCAAGGTTTATCAGTGTTTGATTTTGGACTCAAGGGTAGCATAGCTTTGAGCGATAGCTTAAATTGACAAGAGGCTCGAGTACTTTATTATTACAAAATTTCCAGGTTTTATGACGCTCCAGTAAAAAGTTACAATCATTTGTATGTTGCAAAATTTGATAGGTGTAGGACGTACCGTATAGAAGTTAGGGCCATTTGAAGTTTTATCAGTGTTTGATTTGGAACTCAAGGGTAGCATAGCTTTGAGCGATAGCTTAAATTGACAAGAGGCTCGAGTACTTTATTGTTACAAAATTTCAAGGTTTTATGACGCTCCAGTAAAAAGTTACCAGCACTTGTATGTTGCAAACTTTGATAGGTGTAGGACGTACCGTATAGAAGTTAGGGCAATGTGGAGTTTTATCAGTGTTTGATTTGGGACTCAAGGGTAGCATAGCTTTGAGCGATAGCTGAAATTGACAAGAGGCTCGAGTACTTTATTGTTACAAAATTTCAAGGTTTTATGACGCTCCAGTACAAAGTTACAAGCATTTGTAAGCTGCAAACTTTGATAGGTGTAGGACGTACCGTTTAGAAGCGAGGGCCATTTGAATTTCTATCAGTGTTTGAGTTGGGACTCAAGGTTAGCATAGCTTTGAGCGATAGCTTAAATTGACAAGAGGCTCGAGTACTTTATTGTTACAAAATTTCAAGCTTTTTTGACGCTCCAGTAAAAAGTTACCAGCATTTGTATGTTGCAAACTTTGATAGGTGTAGGACGTACCGTATAGAAGTTAAGGCCATTTGAAGTTTTATCAGTGTTTGATTTAGGATTCAAGGGTAGCATAGCTTTGAGAGATAGCTTAAATTGACAAGAGGCTCGAGTACTTTATTGTTACAAATTTTCAAGGTTTTATGTCGCTCCTGTAAAAAGTTTCAAGCATTTGTATGTTGCAAACTTTGATAGGTGTAGGACGTACCGTATAGAAGTTAGGGCCATTTGAAGTTTTATCAGTGTTTGATTTGGGACTCAAGGGCAGCATAGCTTTGAGCGATAGCTTAAATTGACAAGAGGCTC
Organism: Clusia tigrina; assembly: GCA_920105625.2. Classification (NCBI taxonomy): domain Eukaryota; kingdom Metazoa; phylum Arthropoda; class Insecta; order Diptera; family Clusiidae; genus Clusia; species Clusia tigrina. Next base: position 797,128 of record CAKKTE020000530.1, on the reverse strand, counting down.
GAGTACTTTATTGTTACAAAATTTCAAGATTTTATGACGCTCCAGTAAAAAGTTACAAGCATTTGTATGTTGCAAACTTTGATAGGTGTAGGACGTACCGTATAGAAGGTAGGGCCATTTGAAGTTTTATCAGTATATGATTTGGGACTCAAGGGTAGCAGAGGTTTGAGCGATAGCTTAAATTGACAAGAGGCTCGAGTACTTTATTGTTACAAAATTTCAAGACTTTATCACGCTCCAGTAAAAAGTTACAAGCATTTGTATGTTGCAAACTTTGATACGTGTAGGACGTACCGTATAGAAGTTTGGGCCATTTGAAGTTTTATCAGTGTTTGATTTGGGATTCAAGGGTAGCATAGCTTTGAGCGATAGCTTAAGTTGACAAGAGTCTCGAGTACTTTATTTTTACAAAATTTCAAGGTTTTATGATGCTCCAGTAAAAAGTTACAAGCATTTGTATGTTGCAAACTTTGATAGGTGTAGGACGTACTATATAGAAGTTAGGGCCATTTCAAGGTTTATCAGTGTTTGATTTTGGACTCAAGGGTAGCATAGCTTTGAGCGATAGCTTAAATTGACAAGAGGCTCGAGTACTTTATTATTACAAAATTTCCAGGTTTTATGACGCTCCAGTAAAAAGTTACAATCATTTGTATGTTGCAAAATTTGATAGGTGTAGGACGTACCGTATAGAAGTTAGGGCCATTTGAAGTTTTATCAGTGTTTGATTTGGGACTCAAGGGTAGCATAGCTTTGAGCGATAGCTTAAATTGACAAGAGGCTCGAGTACTTTATTGTTACAAAATTTCAAGGTTTTATGACGCTCCAGTAAAAAGTTACCAGCACTTGTATGTTGCAAACTTTGATAGGTGTAGGACGTACCGTATAGAAGTTAGGGCAATGTGGAGTTTTATCAGTGTTTGATTTGGGACTCAAGGGTAGCATAGCTTTGAGCGATAGCTGAAATTGACAAGAGGCTCGAGTACTTTATTGTTACAAAATTTCAAGGTTTTATGACGCTCCAGTAAAAAGTTACAAGCATTTGTAAGCTGCAAACTTTGATAGGTGTAGGACGTACCGTTTAGAAGCGAGGGCCATTTGAATTTCTATCAGTGTTTGAGTTGGGACTCAACGTTAGCATAGCTTTGAGCGATAGCTTAAATTGACAAGAGGCTCGAGTACTTTATTGTTACAAAATTTCAAGCTTTTTTGACGCTCCAGTAAAAAGTTACCAGCATTTGTATGTTGCAAACTTTGATAGGTGTAGGACGTACCGTATAGAAGTTAAGGCCATTTGAAGTTTTATCAGTGTTTGATTTAGGATTCAAGGGTAGCATAGCTTTGAGAGATAGCTTAAATTGACAAGAGGCTCGAGTACTTTATTGTTACAAATTTTCAAGGTTTTATGTCGCTCCTGTAAAAAGTTTCAAGCATTTGTATGTTGCAAACTTTGATAGGTGTAGGACGTACCGTATAGAAGTTAGGGCCATTTGAAGTTTTATCAGTGTTTGATTTGGGACTCAAGGGCAGCATAGCTTTGAGCGATAGCTTAAATTGACAAGAGGCTCGAGTACTTTATTGTTACAAAATTTCAAGATTTTATGACGCTCCAGTAAAAAGTTACAAGCATTTGTATGTTGCAAACTTTGATAGGTGTAGGACGTACCGTATAGAAGGTAGGGCCATTTGAAGTTTTATCAGTATATGATTTGGGACTCAAGGGTAGCAGAGGTTTGAGCGATAGCTTAAATTGACAAGAGGCTCGAGTACTTTATTGTTACAAAATTTCAAGACTTTATCACGCTCCAGTAAAAAGTTACAAGCATTTGTATGTTGCAAACTTTGATAGGTGTAGGACGTACCGTATAGAAGTTAGGGCCATTTGAAGTTTTATCAGTGTTTGATTTGGGATTCAAGGGTAGCATAGCTTTGAGCGATAGCTTAAGTTGACAAGAGTCTCGAGTACTTTATTTTTACAAAATTTCAAGGTTTTATGATGCTCCAGTAAAAAGTTACAAGCATTTGTATGTTGCAAACTTTGATAGGTGTAGGACGTACTATATAGAAGTTAGGGCCATTTCAAGGTTTATCAGTGTTTGATTTTGGACTCAAGGGTAGCATAGCTTTGAGCGATAGCTTAAATTGACAAGAGGCTCGAGTACTTTATTATTACAAAATTTCCAGGTTTTATGACGCTCCAGTAAAAAGTTACAATCATTTGTATGTTGCAAAATTTGATAGGTGTAGGACGTACCGTATAGAAGTTAGGGCCATTTGAAGTTTTATCAGTGTTTGATTTGGAACTCAAGGGTAGCATAGCTTTGAGCGATAGCTTAAATTGACAAGAGGCTCGAGTACTTTATTGTTACAAAATTTCAAGGTTTTATGACGCTCCAGTAAAAAGTTACCAGCACTTGTATGTTGCAAACTTTGATAGGTGTAGGACGTACCGTATAGAAGTTAGGGCAATGTGGAGTTTTATCAGTGTTTGATTTGGGACTCAAGGGTAGCATAGCTTTGAGCGATAGCTGAAATTGACAAGAGGCTCGAGTACTTTATTGTTACAAAATTTCAAGGTTTTATGACGCTCCAGTAAAAAGTTACAAGCATTTGTAAGCTGCAAACTTTGATAGGTGTAGGACGTACCGTTTAGAAGCGAGGGCCATTTGAATTTCTATCAGTGTTTGAGTTGGGACTCAAGGTTAGCATAGCTTTGAGCGATAGCTTAAATTGACAAGAGGCTCGAGTACTTTATTGTTACAAAATTTCAAGGTTTTTTGACGCTCCAGTAAAAAGTTACCAGCATTTGTATGTTGCAAACTTTGATAGGTGTAGGACGTACCGTATAGAAGTTAAGGCCATTTGAAGTTTTATCAGTGTTTGATTTAGGACTCAAGGGTAGCATAGCTTTGAGAGATAGCTTAAATTGACAAGAGGCTCGAGTACTTTATTGTTACAAAATTTCAAGGTTTTATGTCGCTCCTGTAAAAAGTTTCAAGCATTTGTATGTTGCAAACTTTGATAGGTGTAGGACGTACCGTATAGAAGTTAGGGCCATTTGAAGTTTTATCAGTGTTTGATTTGGGACTCAAGGGTAGCATAGCTTTGAGCGATAGCTTAAATTGACAAGAGGCTCGAGTACTTTATTGTTACAAAATTTCAAGATTTTATGACGCTCCAGTAAAAAGTTACAAGCATTTGTATGTTGCAAACTTTGATAGGTGTAGGACGTACCGTATAGAAGGTAGGGCCATTTGAAGTTTTATCAGTATATGATTTGGGACTCAAGGGTAGCATAGCTTTGAGCAATAGCTTAAATTGGCAAGAGGCTCGAGTACTTTATTGTTACAGAATTTCAAGGTTTTATGACGCTCCAGTAAAAAGTTACAAGCATTTGTATGTTGCAAACTTTAATAGGTGTAGCGTACCGTATAAAAGTTAGGGCCATTTGAAGTTTTATCAGTGTTTGATTTGGGACTCAAGGGTAGCAGAGGTTTGAGCGATAGCTTAAATTGACAAGAGACTCGAGTACTTTATTGTTACAAAATTTCAAGATTTTATCACGCTCCAGTAAAAAGTTACAAGCATTTGTATGTTGCAAACTTTGATAGGTGTAGGACGTACCGTATAGAAGTTAGGGCTATTTGAAGTTTTATCAGTGTTTGATTTAGGATTCAAGGGTAGCGTAGCTTTGAGCGATAGCTTAAATTAACAAGAGGCTCGAGTACTTTAATGTTATTTGATAGGTGTAGGACGTACAGTATAGAAGTTAGGGCCATTTGAAGTTTTATCAGTGTTTGATTTGGGACTCAAGGGTAGCATAGCTTTGAGCGATAGCTTAAATTTACAAGAGGCTCGAGTACTTTATTGTTACAAAATTTCAAGGTTTTATGAAGCTCCAGTAAAAAGTTACAAGCAGTTGTATGTTGCAAACTTTGATAGGTGTAGGACGTACCGTATAGAAGTTAGGGCCATTTGAAGTTTTATCAGTGTTTGATTTAGGACTCAAGGGTAGCATAGCTTTGAGCGATAGCTTAAATTGACAAGAGGCTCAAGTACTTTATTGTTACAAAATTTCAAGGTTTTATGACGGTCCAGTAAAAAGTTACAAGCATTTGTATGTTGCAAACTTTGATAGGTGTAGGATGTTCCGTATAGAAGTTAGGGCCATTTGAAGTTTTATCAGTGTTTGATTTGTGACTCAAAGGCAGCATAGCTTTGAGCGATGGCTTAAATTTACAAGAGGCTCGAGAACTTTATTGTTACCAAATTTCAAGGTTTTATGACGCTTCAGTAAAAAGTTACAAGCATTTCTATGTTGCAAACTTTGATAGGTGTAGGACGTACCGTATAGAAGTTAGGGCCATTTGAAGTTTTATCAGTGTTTGATTTGGAATTCAAGGGTAGCATAGCTTTGAGCGATAGCTTAAGTTGACAAGAGTCTCGAGTACTTTATTTTTACAAAATTTCAAGGTTTTATGATGCTCCAGTAAAAAGTTACAAGCATTTGTATGTTGCAAACTTTGATAGGTGTAGGACGTACTATATAGAAGTTAGGGCCATTTCAAGGTTTATCAGTGTTTGATTTTGGACTCAAGGGTAGCATAGCTTTGAGCGATAGCTTAAATTGACAAGAGGCTCGAGTACTTTATTATTACAAAATTTCCAGGTTTTATGACGCTCCAGTAAAAAGTTACAATCATTTGTATGTTGCAAAATTTGATAGGTGTAGGACGTACCGTATAGAAGTTAGGGCCATTTGAAGTTTTATCAGTGTTTGATTTGGAACTCAAGGGTAGCATAGCTTTGAGCGATAGCTTAAATTGACAAGAGGCTCGAGTACTTTATTGTTACAAAATTTCAAGGTTTTATGACGCTCCAGTAAAAAGTTACCAGCACTTGTATGTTGCAAACTTTGATAGGTGTAGGACGTACCGTATAGAAGTTAGGGCAATGTGGAGTTTTATCAGTGTTTGATTTGGGACTCAAGGGTAGCATAGCTTTGAGCGATAGCTGAAATTGACAAGAGGCTCGAGTACTTTATTGTTACAAAATTTCAAGGTTTTATGACGCTCCAGTAAAAAGTTACAAGCATTTGTAAGCTGCAAACTTTGATAGGTGTAGGACGTACCGTTTAGAAGCGAGGGCCATTTGAATTTCTATCAGTGTTTGAGTTGGGACTCAAGGTTAGCATAGCTTTGAGCGATAGCTTAAATTGACAAGAGGCTCGAGTACTTTATTGTTACAAAATTTCAAGCTTTTTTGACGCTCCAGTAAAAAGTTACCAGCATTTGTATGTTGCAAACTTTGATAGGTGTAGGACGTACCGTATAGAAGTTAAGGCCATTTGAAGTTTTATCAGTGTTTGATTTAGGATTCAAGGGTAGCATAGCTTTGAGAGATAGCTTAAATTGACAAGAGGCTCGAGTACTTTATTGTTACAAATTTTCAAGGTTTTATGTCGCTCCTGTAAAAAGTTTCAAGCATTTGTATGTTGCAATCTTTGATAGGTGTAGGACGTACCGTATAGAAGTTAGGGCCATTTGAAGTTTTATCAGTGTTTGATTTGGGACTCAAGGGCAGCATAGCTTTGAGCGATAGCTTAAATTGACAAGAGGCTCGAGTACTTTATTGTTACAAAATTTCAAGATTTTATGACGCTCCAGTAAAAAGTTACAAGCATTTGTATGTTGCAAACTTTGATAGGTGTAGGACGTACCGTATAGAAGGTAGGGCCATTTGAAGTTTTATCAGTATATGATTTGGGACTCAAGGGTAGCATAGCTTTGAGCGATAGCTTAAATTGGCAAGAGGCTCGAGTACTTTATTGTTACAGAATTTCAAGGTTTTATGACACTCCAGTAAAAAGTTACAAGCATTTGTATGTTGCAAACTTTAATAGGTGTAGCGTACCGTATAAAAGTTAGGGCCATTTGAAGTTTTATCAGTGTTTGATTTGGGACTCAAGGGTAGCAGAGGTTTGAGCGATAGCTTAAATTGACAAGAGGCTCGAGTACTTTATTGTTACAAAATTTCAAGACTTTATCACGCTCCAGTAAAAAGTTACAAGCATTTGTATGTTGCAAACTTTGATAGGTGTAGGACGTACCGTATAGAAGTTAGGGCTATTTGAAGTTTTATCAGTGTTTGATTTAGGATTCAAGGGTAGCATAGCTTTGAGCGATAGCTTAAATTAACAAGAGGCTCGAGTACTTTAATATTATTTGATAGGTGTAGGACGTACAGTATAGAAGTTAGGGCCATTTGAAGTTTTATCAGTGTTTGATTTGGGACTCAAGGGTAGCATAGCTTTGAGCGATAGCTTAAATTTACAAGAGGCTCGAGTACTTTATTGTTACAAAATTTCAAGGTTTTATGAAGCTCCAGTAAAAAGTTACAAGCATTTGTATGTTGCAAACTTTGATAGGTGTAGGATGTACCGAATAGAAGTTAGGGCCATTTGAAGTTTTATCAGTGTGTGATTTGGGACTCAAGAGTAGCATAGCTTTGAGCGATAGCTTAAATTGACAAGAGGCTCGAGTACTTTATTATTATTTGATAGGTGTAGGACATACCGTATAGAAGTTAGGGCCATTTGAAGTTTTATCAGTGTTTGATTTGGGACTCAAGGGTAGCATAGCTTTGAGCGATAGTTTAAATTGACAAGAGGCTCAAGTACTTTATTGTTACAAAATTTCAAGGTTTTATGACGGTCCAGTAAAAAGTTACAAGCATTTGTATGTTGCAAACTTTGATAGGTGTAGGATGTTCCGTATAGAAGTTAGGGCCATTTGAAGTTTTATCAGCGTTTGATTTGTGACTCAAAGGCAGCATAGCTTTGAGCGATGGCTTAAATTTACAAGAGGATCGAGAACTTTATTGTTACCAAATTTCAAGGTTTTATGATGCTTCAGTAAAAAGTTACAAGCATTTCTATGTTGCAAACTTTGATAGGTGTAGGACGTACCGTATAGAAGTTAGGGCCATTTGAAGTTTTATCAGTGTTTGATTTGGGACTCAAGAGTAGCATAGCTTTGAGCGATAGCTTAAATTGACAAGAGGCTCGAGTACTTTATTATTATTTGATAGGTGTAGGACGTACCGTATAGAAGTTAGGGCCATTTGAAGTTTTATCAGTGTTTGATTTGGGACTCAAGGGTAGCATAGCTTTGAGCGATAGCTTAAATTGACAAGAGGCTCAAGTACTTTATTGTTACAAAATTTCAAGGTTTTATGACGGTCCAGTAAAAAGTTACAAGCATTTGTATGTTGCAAACTTTGATAGGTGTAGGACGTACCGTATAGAAGTTAGGGCCATTTGAAGTTTTATCAGTGTTTGATTTGGGATTCAAGGGTAGCATAGCTTTGAGCGATAGCTTAAGTTGACAAGAGTCTCGAGTACTTTATTTTTACAAAATTTCAAGGTTTTATGATGCTCCAATAAAAAGTTACAAGCATTTGTATGTTTCAAACTTTGATAGGTGTAGGACGTACTATATAGAAGTTAGGGCCATTTCAAGGTTTATCAGTGTTTGATTTTGGACTCAAGGGTAGCATAGCTTTGAGCGATAGCTTAAATTGACAAGAGGCTCGAGTACTTTATTATTACAAAATTTCCAGGTTTTATGACGCTCCAGTAAAAAGTTACAATCATTTGTATGTTGCAAAATTTGATAGGTGTAGGACGTACCGTATAGAAGTTAGGGCCATTTGAAGTTTTATCAGTGTTTGATTTGGAACTCAAGGGTAGCATAGCTTTGAGCGATAGCTTAAATTGACAAGAGGCTCGAGTACTTTATTGTTACAAAATTTCAAGGTTTTATGACGCTCCAGTAAAAAGTTACCAGCACTTGTATGTTGCGAACTTTGATAGGTGTAGGACGTACCGTATAGAAGTTAGGGCAATGTGGAGTTTTATCAGTGTTTGAATTGGGGCTCAAGGGTAGCATAGCTTTGAGCGATAGCTGAAATTGACAAGAGGCTCGAGTACTTTATTGTTACAAAATTTCAAGGTTTTATGACGCTCCAGTAAAAAGTTACAAGCATTTGTAAGCTGCAAACTTTGATAGGTGTAGGACGTACCGTTTAGAAGCGAGGGCCATTTGAATTTCTATCAGTGTTTGATTTGGGACTCAAGGTTAGCATAGCTTTGAGCGATAGCTTAAATTGACAAGAGGCTCGAGTACTTTATTGTTACAAAATTTCAAGCTTTTTTGACGCTCCAGTAAAAAGTTACCAGCATTTGTATGTTGCAAACTTTGATAGGTGTAGGACGTACCGTATAGAAGTTAAGGCCATTTGAAGTTTTATCAGTGTTTGATTTAGGACTCAAGGGTAGCATAGCTTTGAGAGATAGCTTAAATTGACAAGAGGCTCGAGTACTTTATTGTTACAAATTTTCAAGGTTTTATGTCGCTCCTGTAAAAAGTTTCAAGCATTTGTATGTTGCAAACTTTGATAGGTGTAGGGCGTACCGTATAGAAGTTAGGGCCATTTGAAGTTTTATCAGTGTTTGATTTGGGACTCAAGGGTAGCATAGCTTTGAGCGATAGCTTAAATTGACAAGAGGCTCGAGTACTTTATTGTTACAAAATTTCAAGATTTTATGACGCTCCAGTAAAAAGTTACAAGCATTTGTATGTTGCAAACTTTGATAGGTGTAGGACGTACCGTATAGAAGGTAGGGCCATTTGAAGTTTTATCAGTATATGATTTGGGACTCAAGGGTAGCATAGCTTTGAGCGATAGCTTAAATTGGCAAGAGGCTCGAGTACTTTATTGTTACAGAATTTCAAGGTTTTATGACACTCCAGTAAAAAGTTACAAGCATTTGTATGTTGCAAACTTTAATAGGTGTAGCGTACCGTATAAAAGTTAGGGCCATTTGAAGTTTTATCAGTGTTTGATTTGGGACTCAAGGGTAGCAGAGGTTTGAGCGATAGCTTAAATTAACAAGAGGCTCGAGTACTTTATTGTTACAAAATTTCAAGACTTTATCACGCTCCAGTAAAAAGTTACAAGCATTTGTATGTTGCAAACTTTGATAGGTGTAGAACGTACCGTATAGAAGTTAGGGCTATTTGAAGTTTTATCAGTGTTTGATTTAGGATTCAAGGGTAGCATAGCTTTGAGCGATAGCTTAAATTAACAAGAGGCTCGAGTACTTTAATATTATTTGATAGGTGTAGGACGTACAGTATAGAAGTTAGGGCCATTTGAAGTTTTATCAGTGTTTGATTTGGGACTCAAGGGTAGCATAGCTTTGAGCGATAGCTTAAATTTACAAGAGGCTCGAGTACTTTATTGTTACAAAATTTCAAGGTTTTATGAAGCTCCAGTAAAAAGTTACAAGCATTTGTATGTTGCAAACTTTGATAGGTGTAGGATGTACCGAATAGAAGTTAGGGCCATTTGAAGTTTTATCAGTGTGTGATTTGGGACTCAAGAGTAGCATAGCTTTGAGCGATAGCTTAAATTGACAAGAGGCTCGAGTACTTTATTATTATTTGATAGGTGTAGGACATACCGTATAGAAGTTAGGGCCATTTGAAGTTTTATCAGTGTTTGATTTGGGACTCAAGGGTAGCATATCTTTGAGCGATAGCTTAAATTGACAAGAGGCTCAAGTACTTTATTGTTACAAAATTTCAAGGTTTTATGACGGTCCAGTAAAAAGTTACAAGCATTTGTATGTTGCAAACTTTGATAGGTGTAGGATGTTCCGTATAGAAGTTAGGGCCATTTGAAGTTTTATCAGCGTTTGATTTGTGACTCAAAGGCAGCATAGCTTTCAGCGATGGCTTAAATTTACAAGAGGCTCGAGAACTTTATTGTTACCAAATTTCAAGGTTTTATGACGCTTCAGTAAAAAGTTATAAGCATTTCTATGTTGCAAACTTTGATAGGTGTAGGACGTACCGTATAGAAGTTAGGGCCATTTGAAGTTTTATCAGTGTTTGATTTGGGATTCAAGGGTAGCATAGCTTTGAGCGATAGCTTAAGTTGACAAGAGTCTCGAGTACTTTATTTTTACAAAATTTCAAGGTTTTATGATGCTCCAGTAAAAAGTTACAAGCATTTGTATGTTGCAAACTTTGATAGGTGTAGGACATACTATATAGAAGTTAGGGCCATTTCAAGGTTTATCAGTGTTTGATTTTGGACTCAAGGGTAGCATAGCTTTGAGCGATAGCTTAAATTGACAAGAGGCTCGAGTACTTTATTATTACAAAATTTCCAGGTTTTATGACGCTCCAGTAAAAAGTTACAATCATTTGTATGTTGCAAAATTTGATAGGTGTAGGACGTACCGTATAGAAGTTAGGGCCAGTTGAAGTTTTATCAGTGTTTGATTTGGAACTCAAGGGTAGCATAGCTTTGAGCGATAGCTTAAATTGACAAGAGGCTCGAGTACTTTATTGTTACAAAATTTCAAGGTTTTATGACGCTCCAGTAAAAAGTTACCAGCACTTGTATGTTGCAAACTTTGATAGGTGTAGGACGTACCGTATAGAAGTTAGGGCAATGTTGAGTTTTATCAGTGTTTGATTTGGGACTCAAGGGTAGCATAGCTTTGAGCGATAGCTGAAATTGACAAGAGGCTCGAGTACATTATTGTTACAAAATTTCAAGGTTTTATGACGCTCCAGTAAAAAGTTACAAGCATTTGTAAGCTGCAAACTTTGATAGGTGTAGGACGTACCGTTTAGAAGCGAGGGCCATTTGAATTTCTATCAGTGTTTGAGTTGGGACTCAAGGTTAGCATAGCTTTGAGCGATAGCTTAAATTGACAAGAGGCTCGAGTACTTTATTGTTACAAAATTTCAAGGTTTTTTGACGCTCCAGTAAAAAGTTACCAGCATTTGTATGTTGCAAACTTTGATAGGTGTAGGACGTACCGTATAGAAGTTAAGGCCATTTGAAGTTTTATCAGTGTTTGATTTAGGACTCAAGGGTAGCATAGCTTTGAGAGATAGCTTAAATTGACAAGAGGCTCGAGTACTTTATTGTTACAAATTTTCAAGGTTTTATGTCGCTCCTGTAAAAAGTTTCAAGCATTTGTATGTTGCAAACTTTGATAGGTGTAGGACGTACCGTATAGAAGTTAGGGCCATTGGAAGTTTTATCAGTGTTTGATTTGGGACTCAAGGGTAGCATAGCTTTGAGCGATAGCTTAAATTGACAAGAGGCTCGAGTACTTTATTGTTACAAAATTTCAAGATTTTATGACGCTCCAGTAAAAAGTTACAAGCATTTGTATGTTGCAAACTTTGATAGGTGTAGGACGTACCGTATAGAAGGTAGGGCCATTTGAAGTTTTATCAGTATATGATTTGGGACTCAAGGGTAGCATAGCTTTGAGCGATAGCTTAAATTGGCAAGAGGCTCGAGTACTTTATTGTTACAGAATTTCAAGGTTTTATGACACTCCAGTAAAAAGTTACAAGCATTTGTATGTTGCAAACTTTAATACGTGTAGCGTACCGTATAAAAGTTAGGGCCATTTGAAGTTTTATCAGTGTTTGATTTGGGACTCAAGGGTAGCAGAGGTTTGAGCGATAGCTTAAATTAACAAGAGGCTCGAGTACTTTATTGTTACAAAATTTCAAGACTTTATCACGCTCCAGTAAAAAGTTACAAGCATTTGTATGTTGCAAACTTTGATAGGTGTAGGACGTACCGTATAGAAGTTAGGGCTATTTGAAGTTTTATCAGTGTTTGATTTAGGATTCAAGGGTAGCATAGCTTTGAGCGATAGCTTAAATTAACAAGAGGCTCGAGTACTTTAATATTATTTGATAGGTGTAGGACGTACAGTATAGAAGTTAGGGCCATTTGAAGTTTTATCAGTGTTTGATTTGGGACTCAAGGGTAGCATAGCTTTGAGCGATAGCTTAAATTTACAAGAGGCTCGAGTACTTTATTGTTACAAAATTTCAAGGTTTTATGAAGCTCCAGTAAAAAGTTACAAGCATTTGTATGTTGCAAACTTTGATAGGTGTAGGATGTACCGAATAGAAGTTAGGGCCATTTGAAGTTTTATCAGTGTGTGATTTGGGACTCAAGAGTAGCATAGCTTTGAGCGATAGCTTAAATTGACAAGAGGCTCGAGTACTTTATTATTATTTGATAGGTGTAGGACATACCGTATAGAAGTTAGGGCCATTTGAAGTTTTATCAGTGTTTGATTTGGGACTCAAGGGTAGCATAGCTTTGAGCGATAGCTTAAATTGACAAGAGGCTCAAGTACTTTATTGTTACAAAATTTCAAGGTTTTATGACGGTCCAGTAAAAAGTTACAAGCATTTGTATGTTGCAAACTTTGATAGGTGTAGGATGTTCCGTATAGAAGTTAGGGCCATTTGAAGTTTTATCAGCGTTTGATTTGTGACTCACAGGCAGCATAGCTTTGAGCGATGGCTTAAATTTACAAGAGGCTCGAGAACTTTATTGTTACCAAATTTCAAGTTTTTATGACGCTTCAGTAAAAAGTTACAAGCATTTCTATGTTGCAAACTTTGATAGGTGTAGGACGTACCGTATAGAAGTTAGGGCCATTTGAAGTTTTATCAGTGTTTGATTTGGGATTCAAGGGTAGCATAGCTTTGAGCGATAGCTTAAGTTGACAAGAGTCTCGAGTACTTTATTTTTACAAAATTTCAAGGTTTTATGATGCTCCAGTAAAAAGTTACAAGCATTTGTATGTTGCAAACTTTGATAGGTGTAGGACGTACTATATAGAAGTTAGGGCCATTTCAAGGTTTATCAGTGTTTGATTTTGGACTCAAGGGTAGCATAGCTTTGAGCGATAGCTTAAATTGACAAGAGGCTCGAGTACTTTATTATTACAAAATTTCCAGGTTTTATGACGTTCCAGTAAAAAGTTACAATCATTTGTATGTTGCAAAATTTGATAGGTGTAGGACGTACCGTATAGAAGTTAGGGCCAGTTGAAGTTTTATCAGTGTTTGATTTGGAACTCAAGGGTAGCATAGCTTTGAGCGATAGCTTAAATTGACAAGAGGCTCGAGTACTTTATTGTTACAAAATTTCAAGGTTTTATGACGCTCCAGTAAAAAGTTACCAGCACTTGTATGTTGCAAACTTTGATAGGTGTAGGACGTACCGTATAGAAGTTAGGGCAATGTGGAGTTTTATCAGTGTTTGATTTGGGACTCAAGGGTAGCATAGCTTTGAGCGATAGCTGAAATTGACAAGAGGCTCGAGTACATTATTGTTACAAAATTTCAAGGTTTTATGACGCTCCAGTAAAAAGTTACAAGCATTTGTAAGCTGCAAACTTTGATAGGTGTAGGACGTACCGTTTAGAAGCGAGGGCCATTTGAATTTCTATCAGTGTTTGAGTTGGGACTCAAGGTTAGCATAGCTTTGAGCGATAGCTTAAATTGACAAGAGGCTCGAGTACTTTATTGTTACAAAATTTCAAGGTTTTTTGACGCTCCAGTAAAAAGTTACCAGCATTTGTATGTTGCAAACTTTGATAGGTGTAGGACGTACCGTATAAAAGTTAAGGCCATTTGAAGTTTTATCAGTGTTTGACTTAGGACTCAAGGGTAGCATAGCTTTGAGAGATAGCTTAAATTGACAAGAGGCTCGAGTACTTTATTGTTACAAATTTTCAAGGTTTTATGTCGCTCCTGTAAAAAGTTTCAAGCATTTGTATGTTGCAAACTTTGATAGGTGTAGGGCGTACCGTATAGAAGTTAGGGCCATTTGAAGTTTTATCAGTGTTTGATTTGGGACTCAAGGGTAGCATAGCTTTGAGCGATAGCTTAAATTGACAAGAGGCTCGAGTACTTTATTGTTACAAAATTTCAAGATTTTCTGACGCTCCAGTAAAAAGTTACAAGCATTTGTATGTTGCAAACTTTGATAGGTGTAGGACGTACCGTATAGAAGGTAGGGCCATTTGAAGTTTTATCAGTATATGATTTGGGACTCAAGGGTAGCATAGCTTTGAGCGATAGCTTAAATTGGCAAGAGGCTCGAGTACTTTATTGTTACAGAATTTCAAGGTTTTATGACACTCCAGTAAAAAGTTACAAGCATTTGTATGTTGCAAACTTTAATAGGTGTAGCGTACCGTATAAAAGTTAGGGCCATTTGAAGTTTTATCAGTGTTTGATTTGGGACTCAAGGGTAGCAGAGGTTTGAGCGATAGCTTAAATTAACAAGAGGCTCGAGTACTTTATTGTTACAAAATTTCAAGACTTTATCACGCTCCAGTAAAAAGTTACAAGCATTTGTATGTTGCAAACTTTGATAGGTGTAGGACGTACCGTATAGAAGTTAGGGCTATTTGAAGTTTTATCAGTGTTTGATTTAGGATTCAAGGGTAGCATAGCTTTGAGCGATAACTTAAATTAACAAGAGGCTCGAGTACTTTAATATTATTTGATAGGTGTAGGACGTACAGTATAGAAGTTAAGGCCATTTGAAGTTTTATCAGTGTTTGATTTGGGACTCAAGGGTAGCATAGCTTTGAGAGATAGCTTAAATTGACAAGAGGCTCGAGTACTTTATTGTTACAAAATTTCAAGGTTTTATGACGCTCCAGTAAAAAGTTACAAGCATTTGTATGTTGCAAACTTTGATAGGTGTAGGACGTACCGTATAGAAGTTAGGGCCATTGGAAGTTTTATCAGTGTTTGATTTGGGACTCAAGGGTAGCATAGCTTTGAGCGATAGCTTAAATTGACAAGAGGCTCGAGTACTTTATTGTTACAAAATTTCAAGATTTTATGACGCTCCTGTAAAAAGTTTCAAGCATTTGTATGTTGCAAACTTTGATAGGTGTAGGGCGTACCGTATAGAAGTTAGGGCCATTTGAAGTTTTATCAGTGTTTGATTTGGGATTCAAGGGTAGCATAGCTTTGAGCGATAGCTTAAGTTGACAAGAGTCTCGAGTACTTTATTTTTACAAAATTTCAAGGTTTTATGATGCTCCAGTAAAAAGTTACAAGCATTTGTATGTTGCAAACTTTGATAGATGTAGGACGTACTATATAGAAGTTAGGGCCATTTCAAGGTTTATCAGTGTTTGATTTTGGACTCAAGGGTAGCATAGCTTTGAGCGATAGCTTAAATTGACAAGAGGCTCGAGTACTTTATTATTACAAAATTTCCAGGTTTTATGACGCTCCAGTAAAAAGTTACAATCATTTGTATGTTGCAAAATTTGATAGGTGTAGGACGTACCGTATAGAAGTTAGGGCCAGTTGAAGTTTTATCAGTGTTTGATTTGGAACTCAAGGGTAGCATAGCTTTGAGCGATAGCTTAAATTGACAAGAGGCTCGAGTACTTTATTGTTACAAAATTTCAAGGTTTTATGACGCTCCAGTAAAAAGTTACCAGCACTTGTATGTTGCAAACTTTGATAGGTGTAGGACGTACCGTATAGAAGTTAGGGCAATGTGGAGTTTTATCAGTGTTTGATTTGGGACTCAAGGGTAGCATAGCTTTGAGCGATAGCTGAAATTGACAAGAGGCTCGAGTACATTATTGTTACAAAATTTCAAGGTTTTATGACGCTCCAGTAAAAAGTTACAAGCATTTGTAAGCTGCAAACTTTGATAGGTGTAGGGCGTACCGTATAGAAGTTAGGGCCATTTGAAGTTTTATCAGTGTTTGATTTGGGACTCAAGGGTAGCATAGCTTTGAGCGATAGCTTAAATTGACAAGAGGCTCGAGTACTTTATTGTTACAAAATTTCAAGGTTTTTTGACGCTCCAGTAAAAAGTTACAAGCATTTGTATGTTGCAAACTTTGATAGGTGTAGGACGTACCGTATAGAAGGTAGGGCCATTTGAAGTTTTATCAGTATATGATTTGGGACTCAAGGGTAGCATAGCTTTGAGCGATAGCTTAAATTGGCAAGAGGCTCGAGTACTTTATTGTTACAGAATTTCAAGGTTTTATGACACTCCAGTAAAAAGTTACAAGCATTTGTATGTTGCAAACTTTAATAGGTGTAGCGTACCGTATAAAAGTTAGGGCCATTTGAAGTTTTATCAGTGTTTGATTTGGGACTCAAGGGTAGCAGAGGTTTGAGCGATAGCTTAAATTAACAAGAGGCTCGAGTACTTTATTGTTACAAAATTTCAAGACTTTATCACGCTCCAGTAAAAAGTTACAAGCATTTGTATGTTGCAAACTTTGATAAGTGTAGGACGTACCGTATAGAAGTTAGGGCTATTTGAAGTTTTATCAGTGTTTGATTTAGGATTCAAGGGTAGCATAGCTTTGAGCGATAACTTAAATTAACAAGAGGCTCGAGTACTTTAATATTATTTGATAGGTGTAGGACGTACCGTATAAAAGTTAGGGCCATTTGAAGTTTTATCAGTGTTTGATTTGGGACTCAAGGGTAGCAGAGGTTTGAGCGATAGCTTAAATTAACAAGAGGCTCGAGTACTTTATTGTTACAAAATTTCAAGACTTTATCACGCTCCAGTAAAAAGTTACAAGCATTTGTATGTTGCAAACTTTGATAGGTGTAGGACGTACCGTATAGAAGTTAGGGCTATTTGAAGTTTTATCAGTGTTTGATTTAGGATTCAAGGGTAGCATAGCTTTGAGCGATAACTTAAATTAACAAGAGGCTCGAGTACTTTAATATTATTTGATAGGTGTAGGACGTACAGTATAGAAGTTAAGGCCATTTGAAGTTTTATCAGTGTTTGATTTGGGACTCAAGGGTAGCATAGCTTTGAGAGATAGCTTAAATTGACAAGAGGCTCGAGTACTTTATTGTTACAAAATTTCAAGGTTTTATGACGCTCCAGTAAAAAGTTACAAGCATTTGTATGTTGCAAACTTTGATAGGTGTAGGACGTACCGTATAGAAGTTAGGGCCATTTGAAGTTTTATCAGCGTTTGATTTGTGACTCAAAGGCAGCATAGCTTTGAGCGATGGCTTAAATTTACAAGAGGCTCGAGAACTTTATTGTTACCAAATTTCAAGGTTTTATGACGCTTCAGTAAAAAGTTACAAGCATTTCTATGTTGCAAACTTTGATAGGTGTAGGACGTACCGTATAGAAGTTAGGGCCATTTGAAGTTTTATCAGTGTTTGATTTGGGATTCAAGGGTAGCATAGTTTTGAGCGATAGCTTAAGTTGACAAGAGTCTCGAGTACTTTATTTTTACAAAATTTCAAGGTTTTATGATGCTCCAGTAAAAAGTTACAAGCATTTGTATGTTGCAAACTTTGATAGGTGTAGGACGTACTATATAGAAGTTAGGGCCATTTCAAGGTTTATCAGTGTTTGATTTTGGACTCAAGGGTAGCATAGCTTTGAGCGATAGCTTAAATTGACAAGAGGCTCGAGTACTTTATTATTACAAAATTTCCAGGTTTTATGACGCTCCAGTAAAAAGTTACAATCATTTGTATGTTGCAAAATTTGATAGGTGTAGGACGTACCGTATAGAAGTTAGGGCCAGTTGAAGTTTTATCAGTGTTTGATTTGGAACTCAAGGGTAGCATACCTTTGAGCGATAGCTTAAATTGACAAGAGGCTCGAGTACTTTATTGTTACAAAATTTCAAGGTTTTATGACGCTCCAGTAAAAAGTTACCAGCACTTGTATGTTGCAAACTTTGATAGGTGTAGGTCGTACCGTATAGAAGTTAGGGCAATGTGGAGTTTTATCAGTGTTTGATTTGGGACTCAAGGGTAGCATAGCTTTGAGCGATAGCTGAAATTGACAAGAGGCTCGAGTACATTATTGTTACAAAATTTCAAGGTTTTATGACGCTCCAGTAAAAAGTTACAAGCATTTCTAAGCTGCAAACTTTGATAGGTGTAGGACGTACCGTTTAGAAGCGAGGGCCATTTGAATTTCTATCAGTGTTTGAGTTGGGACTCAAGGTTAGCATAGCTTTGAGCGATAGCTTAAATTGACAAGAGGCTCGAGTACTTTATTGTTACAAAATTTCAAGGTTTTTTGACGCTCCAGTAAAAAGTTACCAGCATTTGTATGTTGCAAACTTTGATAGGTGTAGGACGTACCGTATAGAAGTTAAGGTCATTTGAAGTTTTATCAGTGTTTGATTTAGGACTCAAGGGTAGCATAGCTTTGAGAGATAGCTTAAATTGACAAGAGGCTCGAGTACTTTATTGTTACAAATTTTCAAGGTTTTATGTCGCTCCTGTAAAAAGTTTCAAGCATTTGTATGTTGCAAACTTTGATAGGTGTAGGACGTACCGTATAGAAGTTAGGGCCATTGGAAGTTTTATCAGTGTTTGATTTGGGACTCAAGGGTAGCATAGCTTTGAGCGATAGCTTAAATTGACAAGAGGCTCGAGTACTTTATTGTTACAAAATTTCAAGATTTTATGACGCTCCAGTAAAAAGTTTCAAGCATTTGTATGTTGCAAACTTTGATAGGTGTAGGACGTACCGTATAGAAGGTAGGGCCATTTGAAGTTTTATTAGTATATGATTTGGGACTCAAGGGTAGCATAGCTTTGAGCGATAGCTTAAATTGGCAAGAGGCTCGAGTACTTTATTGTTACAGAATTTCAAGGTTTTATGACACTCCAGTAAAAAGTTACAAGCATTTGTATGTTGCAAACTTTAATACGTGTAGCGTACCGTATAAAAGTTAGGGCCATTTGAAGTTTTATCAGTGTTTGATTTGGGAGTCAAGGGTAGCAGAGGTTTGAGCGATAGCTTAAATTGACAAGAGGCTCGAGTACTTTATTGTTACAAAATTTCAAGACTTTATCACGATCCAGTAAAAAGTTACAAGCATTTGTATGTTGCAAACTTTGATAGGTGTAGGACGTACCGTATAGAAGTTAGGGCTATTCGAAGTTTTATCAGTGTTTGATTTAGGATTGAAGGGTAGCATAGCTTTGAGCGATAGCTTAAATTAACAAGAGGCTCGAGTACTTTAATATTATTTGATAGGTGTAGGACGTACAGTATAGAAGTTAGGGCCATTTGAAGTTTTATCAGTGTTTGATTTGGGACTCAAGGCTAGCATAGCTTTGAGCGATAGCTTAAATTTACAAGAGGCTCGAGTACTTTATTGTTACAAAATTTCAAGGTTTTATGAAGCTCCAGTAAAAAGTTACAAGCATTTGTATGTTGCAAACTTTGATAGGTGTAGGATGTACCGAATAGAAGTTAGGGCCATTTGAAGTTTTGTCAGTGTGTGATTTGGGACTCAAGAGTAGCATAGCTTTGAGCGATAGCTTAAATTGACAAGAGGCTCGAGTACTTTATTATTATTTTATAGGTGTAGGACGTACCGTATAGAAGTTAGGGCCATTTGAAGTTTTATCAGTGTTTGATTTGGGACTCAAGGGTAGCATAGCTTTGAGCGATAGCTTAAATTGACAAGAGGCTCGAGTACTTTATTGTTACAAAATTTCAAGATTTTATGACGCTCCAGTAAAAAGTTACAAGCATTTGTATGTTGCAAACTTTGAGAGGTGTAGGACGTACCGTATAGAAGGTAGGGCCATTTGAAGTTTTATCAGTATATGATTTGGGACTCAAGGGTAGCATAGCTTTGAGCGATAGCTTAAATTGGCAAGAGGCTCGAGTACTTTACTGTTACAGAATTTCAAGGTTTTATGACGCTCCAGTAAAAAGTTACAAGCATTTGTATGTTGCAAACTTTAATAGGTGTAGCGTACCGTATAAAAGTTAGGGCCATTTGAAGTTTTATCAGTGTTTGATTTGGGACTCAAGGGTAGCAGAGGTTTGAGCGATAGCTTAAATTGACAAGAGGCTCGAGTACTTTATTGTTACAAAATTTCAAGATTTTATCACGCTCCAGTAAAAAGTTACAAGCATTTGTATGTTGCAAACTTTGATAGGTGTAGGACGTACCGTATAGAAGTTAGGGCTATTTGAAGTTTTATCAGTGTTTGATTTAGGATTCAAGGGTAGCATAGCTTTGAGCGATAGCTTAAATTAACAAGAGGCTCGAGTACTTTAATATTATTTGATAGGTGTAGGACGTACAGTATAGAAGTTAGGGCCATTTGAAGATTTATCAGTGTTTGATTTGGGACTCAAGGGTAGCATAGCTTTGAGCGATAGCTTAAATTTACAAGAGGCTCGAGTACT
The DNA here is from genome assembly GCA_920105625.2 of Clusia tigrina. Taxonomy (NCBI): domain Eukaryota; kingdom Metazoa; phylum Arthropoda; class Insecta; order Diptera; family Clusiidae; genus Clusia; species Clusia tigrina. The sequence goes on along the minus strand of CAKKTE020000530.1, from coordinate 777,019 downwards.
TTATTGTTACAAAATTTCAAGGTTTTATGAAGCTCCAGTAAAAAGTTTCAAGCATTTGTATGTTGCAAACTTTGATAGGTGTAGGATGTACCGAATAGAAGTTAGGGCCATTTGAAGTTTTATCAGTGTGTGATTTGGGACTCAAGAGTAGCATAGCTTTGAGCGATAGCTTAAATTGACAAGAGGCTCGAGTACTTTATTGTTACAAAATTTCAAGATTTTATGACGCTCCAGTAAAAAGTTACAAGCATTTGTATGTTGCAAACTTTGATAGGTGTAGGACGTACCGTATAGAAGATAGGGCCATTTGAAGTTTTATCAGTGGTTGATTTGGGACTCAAGGGTAGCATAACTTTGAGCGATAGCTTAAATTAACAAGAGGCTCGAGTACTTTATTATTATTTGATAGGTGTAGGACGTACCGTATAGAAGTTTGGGCCATTTGAAGTTTTATCAGTGTTTGATTTGGGACTCAAGGGTAGCATAGCTTTGAGAGATAGCTTAAATTGACAAGAGGCTCAAGTACTTTATTGTTACAAATTTTCAAGGTTTTATGACGCTCCAGTAAAAAGTTACAAGCATTTGTATGTTGCAAACTTTGATAGGTGTAGGATGTACCGTATAGAAGTTAGGGCCATTTGAAGTTTTATCAGTGTTTGATTTGGGACTCAAATGTAGCATAGCTTTGAGCGATAGCTTAAATTGACAAGAGGCTCGAGTACTTTATTGTTACAAAATTTCGAGGTTTTATGACGCACCAGTAACAAGTTACAAGCATTTGTATGTTGCCAACTTTAATAGGTGTAGGACGTACCGTATAGAAGTTATGGCCTTTTGAAGTTTTATCAGTGTTTAGTTTGGGACTCAAGGGTAGCATAGCTTTGAGCGATAGCTTAAATTGACAAGAGGCTCGAGTACTTCATTGTTAAAAAATTTCAAGATTTTATGACGCTCCAGTAAAAAGTTACAAGCATTTGTATGTTGCAAACTTTGATAGGTGTAGGACGTACCGTAAGAAGTTAGGGCCATTTGAAGTTTTATCAGTGTTTGATTTGGGACTCAAGGGTAGCATAGCTTTGAGCGATAGCTGAAATTAACAAGAGGCTCGAGTACTTTAATATTATTTGATAGGTGTAGGACGTACAGTATAGAAGTTAGGGCCATTTGAAGTTTTATCAGTGTTTGATTTGGGACTCAAGGGTAGCATAGCTTTGAGCGATAGCTTAAATTGACAAGAGGCTCGAGTACTTTATTGTTACAAAATTTCAAGGTTTTATGAAGCTCCAGTAAAAAGTTACAAGCATTTGTATGTTGCAAACTTTGATAGGTGTAGGATGTACCGTATAGAAGTTAGGGCCATTTGAAGTTTTATCAGGGTGTGATTTGGGACTTAAGAGTAGCATAGCTTTGAGCGATAGCTTAAATTGACAAGAGGCTCGAGTACTTTATTGTTACAAAATTTCAAGATTTTATGACGCTCCAGTAAAAAGTTACAAGCATTTGTATGTTGCAAACTTAGGTGTAGGACGTACCGTATAGAAGTTAGGGCCATTTGAAGTTTTATCAGTGTTTGATTTGGGATTCAAGGGTAGCATAGCTTTGAGCGATAGCTTAAATTGACAAGAGTCTCGAGTACTTTATTGTTAAAAAATTTCAAGGTTTTATGACGCTCCAGTAAAAAGTTACAAGCATTTGTATGTTGCAAACTTTGATGGGTGTAGGACGTACCATATAGAAGTTGGGGCCATTTGACGTTGTATCAGTGTATGATTTTGGACTCAAGGGTACAAAATTTCAAGGTTTTATGACGCACCAGTAAAAAGTACAAGCATTTGTATGTTGCAAACTTTAATAGGTGTAGGACGTACAGTATAGAAGTTAGGGCCTTTTGAAGTTTTATCAGTGTTTAGTTTGGGACTCAAGGGTAGCATAGCTTTGAGCGATAGCTTAAATTCACAAGAGGCTCGAGTACTTTATTGTTACAAAATTTCAAGATTTTATGGCGCTCCAGTAAAAAGTTACAAGCATTTGTATGTTGCAAACTTTGATAGGTGTAGGACGTACCGTATAGAAGTTAGGGCCATTTGAAGTTTTATCAGTGGTTGATTTGGGACTCAAGGGTAGCATAGCTTTGAGTGATAGCTTAAATTAACAAGAGGCTCGAGTACTTTATTATTATTTGATAGGTGTAGGACGTACCGTATAGAAGTTAGGGCCATTTGAAGTTTTATCAGTGTTTGATTTGGGACTCAAGGGTAGCATAGCTTTGAGCGATAGCTTAAATTGACAAGAGGCTCGAGTACTTTATTGTTAAAAAATTTCAAGATTTTATGACGCTCCAGTAAAAAGTTACAAGCATTTGTATGTTGCAAACTTTGATAGGTGTAGGACGTACAGTATAGAAGTTAGGGCCGTTTGAAGTTTTATCAGTGTTTGATTTGGGACTCAAGGGTAGCATAGCTTTGAGCGATAGCTTAAATTTACAAGAGGCTCGAGTACTTTATTGTTACAAAATTTCAAGGTTTTATGAAGCTCCAGTAAAAAGTTCCAAGCATTTGTATGTTGCAAACTTTGATAGGTGTAGGATGTACCGTATAGAAGTTAGGGCCATTTGAAGTTTTATCAGTGTGTGATTTGGGACTCAAGAGTAGCATAGTTTGAGCGATAGCTTAAATTGACAAGAGGCTCGAGTACTTTATTGTTACAAAATTTCAAGGTTTTATGACGCTCCAGTAAAAAGTTACCAGCACTTGTATGTTGCAAACTTTGATAGGTGTAGGACGTACCGTATAGAAGTTAGGGCAATGTGGAGTTTTATCAGTGTTTGATTTGGGACTCAAGGGTAGCATAGCTTTGAGCGATAGCTGAAATTGACAAGAGGCTCGAGTACTTTATTGTTACAAAATTTCAAGGTTTTATGACGCTCCAGTAAAAAGTTACAAGCATTTGTAAGCTGCAAACTTTGATAGGTGTAGGACGTACCGTTTAGAAGCGAGGGCCATTTGAATTTCTATCAGTGTTTGAGTTGGGACTCAAGGTTAGCATAGCTTTGAGCGATAGCTTAAATTGACAAGAGGCTCGAGTACTTTATTGTTACAAAATTTCAAGGTTTTTTGACGCTCCAGTAAAAAGTTACCAGCATTTGTATGTTGCAAACTTTGATAGGTGTAGGACGTACCGTATAGAAGTTAAGGCCATTTGAAGTTTTATCAGTGTTTGATTTAGGACTCAAGGGTAGCATAGCTTTGAGAGATAGCTTAAATTGACAAGAGGCTCGAGTACTTTATTGTTACAAATTTTCAAGGTTTTATGTCGCTCCTGTAAAAAGTTTCAAGCATTTGTATGTTGCAAACTTTGATAGGTGTAGGACGTACCGTATAGAAGTTAGGGCCATTTGAAGTTTTATCAGTGTTTGATTTGGGACTCAAGGGTAGCATAGCTTTGAGCGATAGCTTAAATTGACAAGAGGCTCGAGTACTTTATTGTTACAAAATTTCAAGATTTTATGACGCTCCTTTAAAAAGTTACAAGCATTTGTATGTTGCAAACTTTGATAGGTGTAGGACGTACCGTATAGAAGTTAGGGCCATTTGAAGTTTTATCAGTGGTTGATTTGGGACTCAAGGGTAGCATAGCTTTGAGCGATAGCTTAAATTAACAAGAGGCTCGAGTACTTTATTATTATTTGATAGGTGTAGGACGTACCGTATAGAAGTTAGGGCCATTTGAAGTTTTATCAGTGTTTGATTTGGGACTCAAGGGTAGCATAGCTTTGAGCGATAGCTTAAATTGACAAGAGGCTCGAGTACTTTATTGTTAAAAAATTTCAAGATTTTATGACGCTCCAGTAAAAAGTTACAAGCATTTGTATGTTGCAAACTTTGATAGGTGTAGGACGTACCGTAAGAAGTTAGGGCCATTTGAAGTTTTATCAGTGTTTGATTTGGGACTCAAGGGTAGCATAGCTTTGAGCGATAGCTTAAATTAACAAGAGGCTCGAGTACTTTAATATTATTTGATAGGTGTAGGACGTACAGTATAGAAGTTAGGGCCGTTTGAAGTTTTATCAGTGTTTGATTTGGGACTCAAGGGTAGCATAGCTTTGAGCGATAGCTTAAATTTACAAGAGGCTCGAGTACTTTATTGTTACAAAATTTCAAGGTTTTATGAAGCTCCAGTAAAAAGTTCCAAGCATTTGTATGTTGCAAACTTTGATAGGTGTAGGATGTACCGTATAGAAGTTAGGGCCATTTGAAGTTTTATCAGTGTGTGATTTGGGACTCAAGAGTAGCATAGTTTGAGCGATAGCTTAAATTTACAAGAGGCTCGAGTACTTTATTGTTACAAAATTTCAAGGTTTTATGACGCTCCAGTAAAAAGTTACCAGCACTTGTATGTTGCAAACTTTGATAGGTGTAGGACGTACCATATAGAAGTTAGGGCAATGTGGAGTTTTATCAGTGTTTGATTTGGGACTCAAGGGTAGCATAGCTTTGAGCGATAGCTGAAATTGACAAGAGGCTCGAGTACTTTATTGTTACAAAATTTCAAGGTTTTATGACGCTCCAGTAAAAAGTTACAAGCATTTGTAAGCTGCAAACTTTGATAGGTGTAGGACGTACCGTTTAGAAACGCTCCAGTAAAAAGTTACAAGCATTTGTATGTTGCAAACTTTAATAGGTGTAGCGTACCGTATAAAAGTTAGGGCCATTTGAAGTTTTATCAGTGTTTGATTTGGGACTCAAGGGTAGCAGAGGTTTGAGCGATAGCTTAAATTGACAAGAGGCTCGAGTACTTTATTGTTACAAAATTTCAAGATTTTATCACGCTCCAGTAAAAAGTTACAAGCATTTGTATGTTGCAAACTTTGATAGGTGTAGGACGTACCGTATAGAAGTTAGGGCTATTTGAAGTTTTATCAGTGTTTGATTTAGGATTCAAGGGTAGCATAGCTTTGAGCGATAGCTTAAATTAACAAGAGGCTCGAGTACTTTAATATTATTTGATAGGTGTAGGACGTACAGTATAGAAGTTAGGGCCATTTGAAGTTTTATCAGTGTTTGATTTGGGACTCAAGGGTAGCATAGCTTTGAGCGATAGCTTAAATTTACAAGAGGCTCGAGTACTTTATTGTTACAAAATTTCAAGGTTTTATGAAGCTCCAGTAAAAAGTTACCAGCATTTGTATGTTGCAAACTTTGATAGGTGTAGGACGTACCGTATAGAAGTTAAGGCCATTTGAAGTTTTATCAGTGTTTGATTTAGGACTCAAGGGTAGCATAGCTTTGAGAGATAGCTTAAATTGACAAGAGGCTCGAGTACTTTATTGTTACAAATTTTCAAGGTTTTATGTCGCTCCTGTAAAAAGTTACAAGCATTTGTATGTTGCAAACTTTGATAGGTGTAGGACGTACCGTATAGAAGGTAGGGCCATTTGAAGTTTTATCAGTATATGATTTGGGACTCAAGGGTAGCATAGCTTTGAGCGATAGCTTAAATTGGCAAGAGGCTCGAGTACTTTACTGTTACAGAATTTCAAGGTTTTATGACGCTCCAGTAAAAAGTTACAAGCATTTGTATGTTGCCAACTTTAATAGGTGTAGGACGTACCGTATAGAAGTTATGGCCTTTTAAAGTTTTATCAGTGTTTAGTTTGGGACTCAAGGGTAGCATAGCTTTGAGCGATAGCTTAAATTGACAAGAGGCTCGAGTACTTCATTGTTAAAAAATTTCAAGATTTTATGACGCTCCAGTAAAAAGTTACAAGCATTTGTATGTTGCAAACTTTGATAGGTGTAGGACGCACCGTAAGAAGTTAGGGCCATTTGAAGTTTTATCAGTGTTTGATTTGGGACTCAAGGGTAGCATAGCTTTGAGCGATAGCTGAAATTAACAAGAGGCTCGAGTACTTTAATATTATTTGATAGGTGTAGGACGTACAGTATAGAAGTTAGGGCCATTTGAAGTTTTATCAGTGTTTGATTTGGGACTCAAGGGTAGCATAGCTTTGAGCGATAGCTTAAATTGACAAGAGGCTCGAGTACTTTATTGTTACAAAATTTCAAGGTTTTATGAAGCTCCAGTAAAAAGTTACAAGCATTTGTATGTTGCAAACTTTGATAGGTGTAGGATGTACCGTATAGAAGTTAGGGCCATTTGAAGTTTTATCAGTGTGTGATTTGGGACTTAAGAGTAGCATAGCTTTGAGCGATAGCTTAAATTGACAAGAGGCTCGAGTACTTTATTGTTACAAAATTTCAAGATTTTATGACGCTCCAGTAAAAAGTTACAAGCATTTGTATGTTGCAAACTTAGGTGTAGGACGTACCGTATAGAAGTTAGGGCCATTTGAAGTTTTATCAGTGTTTGATTTGGGATTCAAGGGTAGCATAGCTTTGAGCGATAGCTTAAATTGACAAGAGTCTCGAGTACTTTATTGTTAAAAAATTTCAAGGTTTTATGACGCTCCAGTAAAAAGTTACAAGCATTTGTATGTTGCAAACTTTGATGGGTGTAGGACGTACCATATAGAAGTTGGGGCCATTTGACGTTGTATCAGTGTATGATTTTGGACTCAAGGGTACAAAATTTCAAGGTTTTATGACGCACCAGTAAAAAGTACAAGCATTTGTATGTTGCACACTTTAATAGGTGTAGGACGTACAGTATAGAAGTTAGGGCCTTTTGAAGTCTTATCAGTGTTTAGTTTGGGACTCAAGGGTAGCATAGCTTTGAGCGATAGCTTAAATTCACAAGAGGCTCGAGTACTTTATTGTTACAAAATTTCAAGATTTTATGGCGCTCCAGTAAAAAGTTACAAGCATTTGTATGTTGCAAACTTTGATAGGTGTAGGACGTACCGTATAGAAGTTAGGGCCATTTGAAGTTTTATCAGTGGTTGATTTGGGACTCAAGGGTAGCATAGCTTTGAGCGATAGCTTAAATTAACAAGAGGCTCGAGTACTTTATTATTATTTGATAGGTGTAGGACGTACCGTATAGAAGTTAGGGCCATTTGAAGTTTTATCAGTGTTTGATTTGGGACTCAAGGGTAGCATAGCTTTGAGCGATAGCTTAAATTGACAAGAGGCTCGAGTACTTTATTGTTAAAAAATTTCAAGATTTTATGACGCTCCAGTAAAAAGTTACAAGCATTTGTATGTTGCAAACTTTGATAGGTGTAGGACGTACTGCAAGAAGTTAGGGCCATTTGAAGTTTTATCAGTGTTTGATTTGGGACTCAAGGGTAGCATAGCTTTGAGCGATAGCTTAAATTAACAAGAGGCTCGAGTACTTTAATATTATTTGATAGGTGTAGGACGTACAGTATAGAAGTTAGGGCCGTTTGAAGTTTTATCAGTGTTTGATTTGGGACTCAAGGGTAGCATAGCTTTGAGCGATAGCTTAAATTTACAAGAGGCTCGAGTACTTTATTGTTACAAAATTTCAAGGTTTTATGAAGCTCCAGTAAAAAGTTCCAAGCATTTGTATGTTGCAAACTTTGATAGGTGTAGGATGTACCGTATAGAAGTTAGGGCCATTTGAAGTTTTATCAGTGTGTGATTTGGGACTCAAGAGTAGCATAGTTTGAGCGATAGCTTAAATTGACAAGAGGCTCGAGTACTTTATTGTTACAAAATTTCAAGGTTTTATGACGCTCCAGTAAAAAGTTACAAGCACTTGTATGTTGCAAACTTTGATAGGTGTAGGACGTACCGTATAGAAGTTAGGGCAATGTGGAGTTTTATCAGTGTTTGATTTGGGACTCAAGGGTAGCATAGCTTTGAGCGATAGCTGAAATTGACAAGAGGCTCGAGTACTTTATTGTTACAAAATTTCAAGGTTTTATGACGCTCCAGTAAAAAGTTACAAGCATTTGTAAGCTGCAAACTTTGATAGGTGTAGGACGTACCGTTTAGAAGCGAGGGCCATTTGAATTTCTATCAGTGTTTGAGTTGGGACTCAAGGTTAGCATAGCTTTGAGCGATAGCTTAAATTGACAAGAGGCTCGAGTACTTTATTGTTACAAAATTTCAAGGTTTTTTGACGCTCCAGTAAAAAGTTACCAGCATTTGTATGTTGCAAACTTTGATAGGTGTAGGACGTACCGTATAGAAGTTAAGGCCATTTGAAGTTTTATCAGTGTTTGATTTAGGACTCAAGGGTAGCATAGCTTTGAGAGATAGCTTAAATTGACAAGAGGCTCGAGTACTTTATTGTTACAAATTTTCAAGGTTTTATGTCGCTCCTGTAAAAAGTTTCAAGCATTTGTATGTTGCAAACTTTGATAGGTGTAGGACGTACCGTATAGAAGTTAGGGCCATTTGAAGTTTTATCAGTGTTTGATTTGGGACTCAAGGGTAGCATAGCTTTGAGCGATAGCTTAAATTGACAAGAGGCTCGAGTACTTTATTGTTACAAAATTTCAAGATTTTCTGACGCTCCAGTAAAAAGTTACAAGCATTTGTATGTTGCAAACTTTGATAGGTGTAGGACGTACCGTATAGAAGTTAGGGCCATTTGAAGTTTTATCAGTGGTTGATTTGGGACTCAAGGGTAGCATAGCTTTGAGCGATAGCTTAAATTAACAAGAGGCTCGAGTACTTTATTATTATTTGATAGGTGTAGGACGTACCGTATAGAAGTTAGGGCCATTTGAAGTTTTATCAGTGTTTGATTTGGGACTCAAGGGTAGCATAGCTTTGAGCGATAGCTTAAATTGACAAGAGGCTCGAGTACTTTATTGTTAAAAAATTTCAAGATTTTATGACGCTCCAGTAAAAAGTTACAAGCATTTGTATGTTGCAAACTTTGATAGGTGTAGGACGTACCGGAAGAAGTTAAGGCCATTTGAAGTTTTATCAGTGTTTGATTTGGGACTCAAGGGTAGCATAGCTTTGAGCGATAGCTTAAATTAACAAGGGGCTCGAGTACTTTAATATTATTTGATAGGTGTAGGACGTACAGTATAGAAGTTAGGGCCGTTTGAAGTTTTATCAGTGTTTGATTTGGGACTCAAGGGTAGCATAGCTTTGAGCGATAGCTTAAATTTACAAGAGGCTCGAGTACTTTATTGTTACAAAATTTCAAGGTTTTATGAAGCTCCAGTAAAAAGTTCCAAGCATTTGTATGTTGCAAACTTTGATAGGTGTAGGATGTACCGTATAGAAGTTAGGGCCATTTGAAGTTTTATCAGTGTGTGATTTGGGACTCAAGAGTAGCATAGTTTGAGCGATAGCTTAAATTGACAAGAGGCTCGAGTACTTTATTGTTACAAAATTTCAAGGTTTTATGACGCTCCAGTAAAAAGTTACCAGCACTTGTATGTTGCAAACTTTGATAGGTGTAGGACGTACCATATAGAAGTTAGGGCAATGTGGAGTTTTATCAGTGTTTGATTTGGGACTCAAGGGTAGCATAGCTTTGAGCGATAGCTGAAATTGACAAGAGGCTCGAGTACTTTATTGTTACAAAATTTCAAGGTTTTATGACGCTCCAGTAAAAAGTTACAAGCATTTGTAAGCTGCAAACTTTGATAGGTGTAGGACGTACCGTTTAGAAGCGAGGGCCATTTGAATTTCTATCAGTGTTTGAGTTGGGACTCAAGGTTAGCATAGCTTTGAGCGATAGCTTAAATTGACAAGAGGCTCGAGTACTTTATTGTTACAAAATTTCAAGGTTTTTTGACGCTCCAGTAAAAAGTTACCAGCATTTGTATGTTGCAAACTTTGATAGGTGTAGGACGTACCGTATAGAAGTTAAGGCCATTTGAAGTTTTATCAGTGTTTGATTTAGGACTCAAGGGTAGCATAGCTTTGAGAGATAGCTTAAATTGACAAGAGGCTCGAGTACTTTATTGTTACAAATTTTCAAGGTTTTATGTCGCTCCTGTAAAAAGTTACAAGCATTTGTATGTTGCAAACTTTGATAGGTGTAGGACGTACCGTATAGAAGGTAGGGCCATTTGAAGTTTTATCAGTATATGATTTGGGACTCAAGGGTAGCATAGCTTTGAGCGATAGCTTAAATTGGCAAGAGGCTCGAGTACTTTATTGTTACAGAATTTCAAGGTTTTATGACAGTTACAAGCATTTGTATGTTGCAAACTTTAATAGGTGTAGCGTACCGTATAAAAGTTAGGGCCATTTGAAGTTTTATCAGTGTTTGATTTGGGACTCAAGGGTAGCAGAGATTTGAGCGATATCTTAAATTGACAAGAGGCTCGAGTACTTTATTGTTACAAAATTTCAAGATTTTATCACGCTCCAGTAAAAAGTTACAAGCATTTGTATGTTGCAAACTTTGATAGGTGTAGGACGTACCGTATATAAGTTAGGGCTATTTGAAGTTTTATCAGTGTTTGATTTAGGATTCAAGGGTAGCATAGCTTTGAGCGATAGCTTAAATTAACAAGAGGCTCGAGTAATTTAATATTATTTGATAGGTGTAGGACGTACAGTATAGAAGTTAGGGCCATTTGAAGTTTTATCAGTGTTTGATTTGGGACTCAAGGGTAGCATAGCTTTGAGCGATAGCTTAAATTTACAAGAGGCTCGAGTACTTTATTGTTACAAAATTTCAAGGTTTTATGAAGCTCCAGTAAAAAGTTACAAGCATTTGTATGTTGCAAACTTTGATAGGTGTAGGATGTACCGAATAGAAGTTAGGGCCATTTGAAGTTTTATCAGTGTGTGATTTGTGACTCAAGAGTAGCATAGCTTTGAGCGATAGCTTAAATTGACAAGAGGCTCGAGTACTTTATTATTATTTGATAGGTGTAGGACGTACCGTATAGAAGTTAGGGCCATTTGAAGTTTTATCAGTGTTTGATTTGGGACTCAAGGGTAGCATAGCTTTGAGCGATAGCTTAAATTGACAAGAGGCTCGAGTACTTTATTGTTACAAAATTTCAAGATTTTATGACGCTCCAGTAAAAAGTTACAAGCATTTGTATGTTGCAAACTTTGATAGGTGTAGGACGTACCGTATAGAAGGTAGGGCCATTTGAAGTTTTATCAGTATATGATTTGGGACTCAAGGGTAGCATAGCTTTGAGCGATAGTTTAAATTGGCAAGAGGCTCGAGTACTTTATTGTAACAGAATTTCAAGGTTTTATGACGCTCCAGTAAAAAGGTGCAAGCATTTGTATGTTGCAAACTTTAATAGGTGTAGCGTACCGTATAAAAGTTAGGGCCATTTGAAGTTTTATCAGTGTTTGATTTGGGACTCAAGGGTAGCAGAGGTTTGAGCGATAGCTTAAATTGACAAGAGGCTCGAGTACTTTATTGTTACAAAATTTCAAGATTTTATGACGCTCCAGTAAAAAGTTACAAGCATTTGTATGTTGCAAACTTTGATAGGTGTAGGACGTACCGTATAGAAGATAGGGCCATTTGAAGTTTTATCAGTGGTTGATTTGGGACTCAAGGGTAGCATAGCTTTGAGCGATAGCTTAAATTAACAAGAGGCTCGAGTACTTTATTATTATTTGATAGGTGTAGGACGTACCGTATAGAAGTTTGGGCCATTTGAAGTTTTATCAGTGTTTGATTTGGGACTCAAGGGTAGCATAGCTTTGAGCGATAGCTTAAATTGACAAGAGGCTCAAGTACTTTATTGTTACAAATTTTCAAGGTTTTATGACGCTCCAGTAAAAAGTTACAAGCATTTGTATGTTGCAAACTTTGATAGGTATAGGACGTACCGAATAGAAGTTAGGGCCATTTGAAGTTTTATCAGTGTGTGATTTGGGACTCAAGAGTAGCATAGCTTTGAGCGATAGCTTAAATTGACAAGAGGCTCGAGTACTTTATTGTTACAAAATTTCAAGATTTTATGACGCTCCAGTAAAAAGTTACAAGCATTTGTATGTTGCAAACTTTGATAGGTGTAGGACGTACCGTATAGAAGATAGGGCCATTTGAAGTTTTATCAGTGGTTGATTTGGGACTCAAGGGTAGCATAGCTTTGAGCGATAGCTTAAATTAACAAGAGGCTCGAGTACTTTATTATTATTTGATAGGTGTAGGACGTACCGTATAGAAGTTTGGGCCATTTGAAGTTTTATCAGTGTTTGATTTGGGACTCAAGGGTAGCATAGCTTTGAGCGATAGCTTAAATTGACAAGAGGCTCAAGTACTTTATTGTTACAAATTTTCAAGGTTTTATGACGCTCCAGTAAAAAGTTACAAGCATTTGTATGTTGCAAACTTTGATAGGTGTAGGATGTACCGAATAGAAGTTAGGGCCATTTGAAGTTTTATCAGTGTGTGATTTGTGACTCAAGAGTAGCATAGCTTTGAGCGATAGCTTAAATTGACAAGAGGCTCGAGTACTTTATTATTATTTGATAGGTGTAGGACGTACCGTATAGAAGTTAGGGCCATTTGAAGTTTTATCAGTGTTTGATTTGGGACTCAAGGGTAGCATAGCTTTGAGCGATAGCTTAAATTGACAAGAGGCTCGAATACTTTATTGTTACAAAATTTCAAGATTTTATGACGCTCCAGTAAAAAGTTACAAGCATTTGTATGTTGCAAACTTTGATAGGTGTAGGACGTACCGTATAGAAGGTAGGGCCATTTGAAGTTTGATCAGTATATGATTTGGGACTCAAGGGTAGCATAGCTTTGAGCGATAGTTTAAATTGGCAAGAGGCTCGAGTACTTTATTGTTACAGAATTTCAAGGTTTTATGACGCTCCAGTAAAAAGGTACAAGCATTTGTATGTTGCAAACTTTAGCGTACCGTATAAAAGTTAGGGCCATTTGAAGTTTTATCAGTGTTTGATTTGGGACTCAAGGGTAGCAGAGGTTTGAGCGATAGCTTAAATTGACAAGAGGCTCGAGTACTTTATTGTTACAAAATTTCAAGATTTTATCACGCTCCAGTAAAAAGTTACAAGCATTTGTATGTTGCAAACTTTGATAGGTGTAGGACGTACCGTATAGAAGTTAGGGCTATTTGAAGTTTTATCAGTGTTTGATTTAGGATTCAAGGGTAGCATAGCTTTGAGCGATAGCTTAAATTAACAAGAGGCTCGAGTACTTTAATATTATTTGATAGGTGTAGGACGTACAGTATAGAAGTTAGGGCCATTTGAAATTTTATCAGTGTTTGATTTGGGACTCAAGGGTAGCATAGCTTTGAGCGATAGCTTAAATTTACAAGAGGCTCGAGTACTTTATTGTTACAAAATTTCAAGGTTTTATGAAGCTCCAGTAAAAAGTTACAAGCATTTGTATGTTGCAAACTTTGATAGGTGTAGGATGTACCGAATAGAAGTTAGGGCCATTTGAAGTTTTATCAGTGTGTGATTTGGGACTCAAGAGTAGCATAGCTTTGAGCGATAGCTTAAATTGACAAGAGGCTCGAGTACTTTATTGTTACAAAATTTCAAGATTTTATGACGCTCCAGTAAAAAGTTACAAGCATTTGTATGTTGCAAACTTTGATAGGTGTAGGACGTACCGTATAGAAGATAGGGCCATTTGAAGTTTTATCAGTGGTTGATTTGGGACTCAAGGGTAGCATAGCTTTGAGCGATAGCTTAAATTAACAAGAGGCTCGAGTACTTTATTATTATTTGATAGGTGTAGGACGTACCGTATAGAAGTTTGGGCCATTTGAAGTTTTATCAGTGTTTGATTTGGGACTCAAGGGTAGCATAGCTTTGAGCGATAGCTTAAATTGGCAAGAGGCTCGAGTACTTTATTGTTACAGAATTTCAAGGTTTTATGACAGTTACAAGCATTTGTATGTTGCAAACTTTAATAGGTGTAGCGTACCGTATAAAAGTTAGGGCCATTTGAAGTTTTATCAGTGTTTGATTTGGGACTCAAGGGTAGCAGAGATTTGAGCGATATCTTAAATTGACAAGAGGCTCGAGTACTTTATTGTTACAAAATTTCAAGATTTTATCACGCTCCAGTAAAAAGTTACAAGCATTTGTATGTTGCAAACTTTGATAGGTGTAGGACGTACCGTATATAAGTTAGGGCTATTTGAAGTTTTATCAGTGTTTGATTTAGGATTCAAGGGTAGCATAGCTTTGAGCGATAGCTTAAATTAACAAGAGGCTCGAGTAATTTAATATTATTTGATAGGTGTAGGACGTACAGTATAGAAGTTAGGGCCATTTGAAGTTTTATCAGTGTTTGATTTGGGACTCAAGGGTAGCATAGCTTTGAGCGATAGCTTAAATTTACAAGAGGCTCGAGTACTTTATTGTTACAAAATTTCAAGGTTTTATGAAGCTCCAGTAAAAAGTTACAAGCATTTGTATGTTGCAAACTTTGATAGGTGTAGGATGTACCGAATAGAAGTTAGGGCCATTTGAAGTTTTATCAGTGTGTGATTTGTGACTCAAGAGTAGCATAGCTTTGAGCGATAGCTTAAATTGACAAGAGGCTCGAGTACTTTATTATTATTTGATAGGTGTAGGACGTACCGTATAGAAGTTAGGGCCATTTGAAGTTTTATCAGTGTTTGATTTGGGACTCAAGGGTAGCATAGCTTTGAGCGATAGCTTAAATTGACAAGAGGCTCGAGTACTTTATTGTTACAAAATTTCAAGATTTTATGACGCTCCAGTAAAAAGTTACAAGCATTTGTATGTTGCAAACTTTGATAGGTGTAGGACGTACCGTATAGAAGGTAGGGCCATTTGAAGTTTTATCAGTATATGATTTGGGACTCAAGGGTAGCATAGCTTTGAGCGATAGTTTAAATTGGCAAGAGGCTCGAGTACTTTATTGTAACAGAATTTCAAGGTTTTATGACGCTCCAGTAAAAAGGTACAAGCATTTGTATGTTGCAAACTTTAATAGGTGTAGCGTACCGTATAAAAGTTAGGGCCATTTGAAGTTTTATCAGTGTTTGATTTGGGACTCAAGGGTAGCAGAGGTTTGAGCGATAGCTTAAATTGACAAGAGGCTCGAGTACTTTATTGTTACAAAATTTCAAGATTTTATGACGCTCCAGTAAAAAGTTACAAGCATTTGTATGTTGCAAACTTTGATAGGTGTAGGACGTACCGTATAGAAGATAGGGCCATTTGAAGTTTTATCAGTGGTTGATTTGGGACTCAAGGGTAGCATAGCTTTGAGCGATAGCTTAAATTAACAAGAGGCTCGAGTACTTTATTATTATTTGATAGGTGTAGGACGTACCGTATAGAAGTTTGGGCCATTTGAAGTTTTATCAGTGTTTGATTTGGGACTCAAGGGTAGCATAGCTTTGAGCGATAGCTTAAATTGACAAGAGGCTCAAGTACTTTATTGTTACAAATTTTCAAGGTTTTATGACGCTCCAGTAAAAAGTTACAAGCATTTGTATGTTGCAAACTTTGATAGGTGTAGGACGTACCGAATAGAAGTTAGGGCCATTTGAAGTTTTATCAGTGTGTGATTTGGGACTCAAGAGTAGCATAGCTTTGAGCGATAGCTTAAATTGACAAGAGGCTCGAGTACTTTATTGTTACAAATTTTCAAGGTTTTATGACGCTCCAGTAAAAAGTTACAAGCATTTGTATGTTGCAAACTTTGATAGGTGTAGGATGTACCGAATAGAAGTTAGGGCCATTTGAAGTTTTATCAGTGTGTGATTTGTGACTCAAGAGTAGCATAGCTTTGAGCGATAGCTTAAATTGACAAGAGGCTCGAGTACTTTATTATTATTTGATAGGTGTAGGACGTACCGTATAGAAGTTAGGGCCATTTGAAGTTTTATCAGTGTTTGATTTGGGACTCAAGGGTAGCATAGCTTTGAGCGATAGCTTAAATTGACAAGAGGTTCGAATACTTTATTGTTACAAAATTTCAAGATTTTATGACGCTCCAGTAAAAAGTTACAAGCATTTGTATGTTGCAAACTTTGATAGGTGTAGGACGTACCGTATAGAAGGTAGGGCCATTTGAAGTTTGATCAGTATATGATTTGGGACTCAAGGGTAGCATAGCTTTGAGCGATAGTTTAAATTGGCAAGAGGCTCGAGTACTTTATTGTTACAGAATTTCAAGGTTTTATGACGCTCCAGTAAAAAGGTACAAGCATTTGTATGTTACAAACTTTAGCGTACCGTATAAAAGTTAGGGCCATTTGAAGTTTTATCAGTGTTTGATTTGGGACTCAAGGGTAGCATAGCTTTGAGCGATAGCTTAAATTGACAAGAGGCTCGAGTACTTTATTGTTACAAAATTTCAAGATTTTATCACGCTCCAGTAAAAAGTTACAAGCATTTGTATGTTGCAAACTTTGATAGGTGTAGGACGTACCGTATAGAAGTTAGGGCTATTTGAAGTTTTATCAGTGTTTGATTTAGGATTCAAGGGTAGCATAGCTTTGAGCGATAGCTTAAATTAACAAGAGGCTCGAGTACTTTAATATTATTTGATAGGTGTAGGACGTACAGTATAGAAGTTAGGGCCATTTGAAATTTTATCAGTGTTTGATTTGGGACTCAAGGGTAGCATAGCTTTGAGCGATAGCTTAAATTTACAAGAGGCTCGAGTACTTTATTGTTACAAAATTTCAAGGTTTTATGAAGCTCCAGTAAAAAGTTACAAGCATTTGTATGTTGCAAACTTTGATAGGTGTAGGATGTACCGAATAGAAGTTAGGGCCATTTGAAGTTTTATCAGTGTGTGATTTGGGACTCAAGAGTAGCATAGCTTTGAGCGATAGCTTAAATTGACAAGAGGCTCGAGTACTTTATTGTTACAAAATTTCAAGATTTTATGACGCTCCAGTAAAAAGTTACAAGCATTTGTATGTTGCAAACTTTGATAGGTGTAGGACGTACCGTATAGAAGATAGGGCCATTTGAAGTTTTATCAGTGGTTGATTTGGGACTCAAGGGTAGCATAGCTTTGAGCGATAGCTTAAATTAACAAGAGGCTCGAGTACTTTATTATTATTTGATAGGTGTAGGACGTACCGTATAGAAGTTTGGGCCATTTGAAGTTTTATCAGTGTTTGATTTGGGACTCAAGGGTAGCATAGCTTTGAGTGATAGCTTAAATTGACAAGAGGCTCAAGTACTTTATTGTTACAAATTTTCAAGGTTTTATGACGCTCCAGTAAAAAGTTACAAGCATTTGTATGTTGCAAACTTTGATAGGTGTAGGATGTACCGTATAGAAGTTAGGGCCATTTGAAGTTTTATCAGTGTTTGATTTGGGACTCAAAGGTAGCATAGCTTTGAGCGATGGTTTAAATTGACAAGAGGCTCGAGTACTTTATTGTTACAAAATTTCAAGGTTTTATGACGCACCAGTAAAAAGTTACAAGCATTGGTATGTTGCCAACTTTAATAGGTGTAGGACGTACCGTATAGAAGTTATGGCCTTTTGAAGTTTTATCAGTGTTTAGTTTGGGACTCAAGGGTAGCATAGCTTTGAGCGATAGCTTAAATTGACAAGAGGCTCGAGTACTTTATTGTTAAAAAATTTCAAGATTTTATGACGCTCCAGTAAAAAGTTACAAGCATTTGTATGTTGCAAACTTTGATAGTTGTAGGACGTACCGTAAGAAGTTAGGGCCATTTGAAGTTTTATCAGTGTTTGATTTGGGACTCAAGGGTAGCATAGCTTTGAGCGATAGCTGAAATTAACAAGAGGCTCGAGTACTTTAATATTATTTGATAGGTGTAGGACGTACAGTATAGAAGTTACGGCCATTTGAAGTTTTATCAGTGTTTGATTTGGGACTCAAGGGTAGCATAGCTTTGAGCGATAGCTTAAATTGACAAGAGGCTCGAGTACTTTATTGTTACAAAATTTCAAGGTTTTATGAAGCTCCAGTAAAAAGTTACAAGCATTTGTATGTTGCAAACTTTGATAGGTGTAGGATGTACCGTATAGAAGGTAGGGCCATTTGAAGTTTTATCAGTGTGTGATTTGGGACTCAAGAGTAGCATAGCTTTGAGCGATAGCTTAAATTGACAAGAGGCTCGAGTACTTTATTGTTACAAAATTTCAAGATTTTATGACGCTCCAGTAAAAAGTTACAAGCATTTGTATGTTGCAAACTTTGATAGGTGTAGGACGTACCGTATAGAAGTTAGGGCCATTTGAAGTTTTATCAGTGTTTGATTTGGGATTCAAGGGTAGCATAGCTTTGAGCGATAGCTTAAATTGACAAGAGTCTCGAGTACTTTATTGTTAAAAAATTTCAAGGTTTTATGACGCTCCAGTAAAAAGTTACAAGCATTTGTATGTTGCAAACTTTGATGGGTGTAGGACGTACCATATAGAAGTTGGGGCCATTTGACGTTGTATCAGTGTATGATTTTCGACTCAAGGGTACAAAATTTCAAGGTTTTATGACGCACCAGTAAAAAGTACAAGCATTTGTATGTTGCAAACTTTAATAGGTGTAGGACGTACAGCATAGAAGTTAGGGCCTTTTGAAGTTTTATCAGTGTTTAGTTTGGGACTCAAGGGTAGCATAGCTTTGAGCGATAGCTTAAGTTCACAAGAGGCTCGAGTACTTTATTGTTACAAAATTTCAAGATTTTATGACGCTCCAGTAAAAAGTTACAAGCATTTGTATGTTGCAAACTTTGATAGGTGTAGGACGTACCGTATAGAAGTTAGGGCCATTTGAAGTTTTATCAGTGGTTGATTTGGGACTCAAGGGTAGCATAGCTTTGAGCGATAGCTTAAATTAACAAGAGGCTCGAGTACTTTATTATTATTTGATAGGTGTAGGACGTACCGTATAGAAGTTAGGGCCATTTGAAGTTTTATCAGTGTTTGATTTGGGACTCAAGGGTAGCATAGCTTTGAGCGATAGCTTAAATTGACAAGAGGCTCGAGTACTTTATTGTTAAAAAATTTCAAGATTTTATGACGCTCCAGTAAAAAGTTACAAGCATTTGTATGTTGCAAACTTTGATAGGTGTAGGACGTACCGTAAGAAGTTAGGGCCATTTGAAGTTTTATCAGTGTTTGATTTGGGACTCAAGGGTAGCATAGCTTTGAGCGATAGCTTAAATTAACAAGAGGCTCGAATACTTTAATATTATTTGATAGGTGTAGGACGTACAGTATAGAAGTTAGGGCCGTTTGAAGTTTTATCAGTGTTTGATTTGGGACTCAAGGGTAGCATAGCTTTGAGCGATAGCTTAAATTTACAAGAGGTTCGAGTACTTTATTGTTACAAAATTTCAAGATTTTATGAAGCTCCAGTAAAAAGTTCCAAGCATTTGTATGTTGCAAACTTTGATAGGTGTAGGATGTACCGTATAGAAGTTAGGGCCATTTGAAGTTTTATCAGTGTGTGATTTGGGACTCAAGAGTAGCATAGTTTGAGCGATAGCTTAAATTGACAAGAGGCTCGAGTACTTTATTGTTACAAAATTTCAAGATTTTATGACGCTCCAGTAAAAAGTTACAAGCATTTGTATGTTGCAAATTTTGATAGGTGTAGGACGTACCGTATAGAAGTTAGGGCCATTTGAAGTTTTATCAGTGGTTGATTTGGGACTCAAGGGTAGCATAGCTTTGAACGATAGCTTAAATTAACAAGAGACTCGAGTACTTTATTATTATTTGATAGGTGTTGGACGTACCGTATAGAAGTTTGGGCCATTTGAAGTTTTATCAATGTTTGATTTGGGACTCAAGGGTAGCATAGCTTTGAGCGATAGCTTAAATTGACAAGAGGCTCAAGTACTTTATTGTTACAAATTTTCAAGATTTTATGACGCTCCAGTAAAAAGTTAAAAGCATTTGTATGTTGCAAACTTTGATAGGTGTAGGATGTACCGTATAGAAGTTAGGGCCATTTGAAGTTTTATCAGTGTTTGATTTGGGACTCAAAGGTAGCATAGCTTTGAGCGATGGTTTAAATTGACAAGAGGCTCGAGTACTTTATTGTTACAAAATTTCAAGGTTTTATGACGCACCAGTAAAAAGTTACAAACATTTGTATGTTGCCAACTTTAATAGGTGTAGGACGTACCGTATAGAAGTTATGGCCTTTTGAAGTTT
This sequence comes from Clusia tigrina, assembly GCA_920105625.2. Lineage (NCBI taxonomy): Eukaryota > Metazoa > Arthropoda > Insecta > Diptera > Clusiidae > Clusia > Clusia tigrina. The sequence continues at coordinate 757,024 of CAKKTE020000530.1, read as the reverse complement.
TATCAGTGTTTAGTTTGGGACTCAAGGGTAGCATAGCTTTGAGCGGTAGCTTAAATTGACAAAAGGCTCGAGTACTTTATTGTTACAAAATTTCAAGATTTTATGACGCTCCAGTAAAAAGTTACAAGCATTTGTATGTTGCAAACTTTGATAGGTGTAGGACATACCGTATAGAAGGTAGGGCCATTTGAAGTTTTATCAGTATTTGATTCGGGACTTAAGGGTAGCATAGCTTTGAGCGATAGCTTAAATTGGCAAGAGGCTCGAGTAATTTATTGTTACAAAATTTCAAGGTTTTATGACGCTCCAGTAAAAAGTTACAAGCATTTGTATGTTGCAAACTTTGATAGGTGTAGGGCGTACCGTATAAAAGTTATTGCCATTTGAAGTTTTATTAGTGTTTGATTTGGGACTCAAGGGTAGCAGACCTTTGAGCGATAGCTTAAATTGAGAAGAGGCTCGAGTACTTTATTGTTACAAAATTTCAAGGTTTTATGACGCTTCAGTAAAAAGTTACAAGCATTTGTATGTTGCAAACTTTGATAGGTGTAGGACGTACCTTATAGAAGTTAGGGCCATTTGAAGTTTTATCAGTGTTTGATTTGGGACTCAAGGGTATCATAGCTTTGAGCGATAGCTTAAATTGACAAGAGGCTCGAGTACTTTATTGTACAAAATTTCAAGGTTTTATGTCGCTCCAGGAAAAAGTTACAAGCATGTGTATGTTGCAAACTTTGATAGGTGTAGGACGTACCGTATAGAAGTTGGGCCATTTGAAGTTTTATCAGTGTTTGATTTGGGACTCAAGGGTAGCATAGCTTTGAGCGATAGCTTAAATTGACCAGAGGCTCAAGTACTTTATTGTTACAAAATTTAAAGGTTTTATGACGCTCCAGTAAAAAGTTACAAGCATTTGTATGTTGCAAACTTTAATAGGTGTAGGACGTACCGTATAAAAGTTAGGGCCTTTTGAAGTTTTATCAGTGTTTAGTTTGGGACTCAAGGGTAGCATAGCTTTGAGCGACAGCTTATATTGACAAGAGGCTTGAGTACTTTATTGTTACCAAGTTTCAAGGCTTTATGACGCTTCAGTAAAAAGTTACAAGCATTTCTATGTTGCAAACTTTGATAGGTGTAGGACGTACCGTATAGAAGTTAGGGCCATTTGAAGTTTTATCAGTGTTTAGTTTGGGACTCAAGGGTAGCATAGCTTTGAGCGATAGCTTAAATTCACAAGAGGCTCGAGTACTTTATTGTTACAAAATTTCAAGGTTTTATGACGCTCCAGTAAAAAGTTACAAGCATTTGTATGTTGCAAACTTTGATAGGTGTAGGATGTACCGTATAGAAGTTAGGGCCATTTGAAGTTTTATCAGTGTTTGATTTGGGACTCAAGAGTAGCATAGCTTTGAGCGATAGCTTAAATTGACAAGAGGCTCGAGTACTTTATTGTTACAAAATTTCAAAATTTTATGACGCTCCAGTAAAAAGTTACAAGCATTTGTATGTTGCAAACTTTGATAGGTGTAGGACGTACCGTATAGAAGTTAGGGCCAATTGAAGATTTATCAGTGTTTGATTTAGGACTCAAGGGTAGTATAGCTTTGAGCGATAGCTTAAATTGACGGGAGGCTCGAGTACTTTATTGTTACAAATTTTCAAGGTTTTATGTCGCTCCTGTAAAAAGTTAGAAGCATTTGTATGTTGCAAACTTTGATAGGTGTAGGACGTACCGTATAGAAGTTAGGGCCATTTGAAATCTTATCAGTATTTGATTTGGGACTCAAGGGTAGCATAGCTTTGAGCGATAGCTTAAATTAACAAGAGGCTCGAGTACTTTATTATTATTTGATAGGTGTAGGACGTACCGTATAGAAGTTAGGGCCATTAGAAGTTTTATCAGTGTTTTATTTGGGACTCAAGTGTAGCATAGCTTTGAGCGATAGCTTAAATTGACAAGAGGCTCGAGTACTTTATTGTTACAAAATTTCAAGATTTTATGACGCTCCAGTAAAAAGTTACAAGCATTTGTATGTTGCAAACTTTGATAGGTGTAGGACGTACCGTATAGAAGTTAGGGCCATTTGAAATCTTATCAGTATTTGATTTGGGACTCAAGGGTAGCATAGCTTTGAGCGATAGCTTAAATTGACAAGAGGCTCGAGTACTTTATTGTTACAAAATTTCAAGATTTTATGACGCTCCAGTAAAAAGTTACATGCATTTGTATGTTGCAAACTTTGATAGGTGTAGGACGTACCGAATAAAAGTTAAAGCCATTTGAAGTTTTATCAGTGTTTGATTTAGGACTCAAGCATAGCTTTGAGCGATAGCTTACATTGACAAGAGGCTCGAGTACTTTATTGTTACAAATTTTCAAGGTTTTATGTCGCTCCTGTAAAAAGTTACAAGAATTTGTAAGTTGCAAACTTTGATAGTGTAGGACATACCGTATAGAAGTTAGGGCCATTTGAAGTTTTGTCAGTGTTTGATTTGGGACTCAAGGGTAGTATAGCTTTGACCGATAGCTTAAATTAACAAGAGGCTCGAGTACTTTATTATTATTTGATAGGTGTAGGACGTACCGTATAGAAGTTAGGGCCATTAGAAGTTTTATCAGTGTTTGATTTGGGACTCAAGGGTAGCATAGCTTTGAGCGATAGCTTAAATTGACAAGAGGCTCGAGTACTTTATTGTTACAAAATTTCAAGGTTTTATGACGCTCCAGTAAAAAGTTACAAGCATTTGTATGTTGCAAACTTTGATAGGTGGAGGATGTACCGTATAGAAGTTAGGACCATTTGAAGTTTTATCAGTGTTTGATTTGGGACTCAAGAGTAGCATAGCTTTGAGCGATAACTTAAATTGACAAGAGGCTCGAGTACTTTATTGTTACAAAATTTCAAGATTTTATGACGCTCCAGTAAAAAGTTACAAGCATTTGTATGTTGCAAACTTTGATAGGTGTAGGACGTACCGTATATAAGTTAGCGCCATTTGAAGTTTTATCAGTGTTTGATTTAGGACTCAAGGATAGCATAGCTTTGAGCGATAGCTTAAATTGACATGAGGCTCGAGTACTTTATTGTTACAAATTTTCAAGGTTTTATGTCGCTCCTGTAAAAAGTTAGAAGCATTTGTATGTTGCAAACTTTCATAGGTGTAGGACGTACCGTATAGAAGTTAGGGCCATTTGAAGTTTTATCAGTGGTTGATTTGGGACTCAAGGGTAGCATAGCTTTGAGCGATAGCTTAAATTAACAAGAGGCTCGAGTACTTTATTATTATTTGATAGGTGTAGGACGTACCGTATAGAAGTTAGGGCCATTTGAAGTTTTATCAGTGTTTGATTTGGGACTCAAGGGTAGCATAACTTTGAGCGATAGCTTAAATTGACAAGAGGCTCGAGTGCTTTATTGTTACAGAATTTCAAGGTTTTATGACGCTCCAGTAGAAAGTTACAAGCATTTGTATGTTGCAAACTTTGATAGGTGTAGGACGTACCGTATAGAAGGTAGGGCCATTTGAAGTTTTATCAGTATATGATTTGGGACACAAGGGTAGCATAGCTTTGAGCGATAGCTTAAATTGGCAAGAGGCTCGAGTTCTTTATTGTTACAGAATTTCAAGGTTTTATGACGCTCCAGTAAAAAGTTACAAGCATTTGTATGTTGCAAACTTTGATAGGTGTAGCGTACCGTATAAAAGTTAGGGCCATTTGAAGTTTTATCAACGTTTGATTTGGGACTCAAAGGTAGCATAGCTTTGAGCGATGGCTCAAATTGACAAGAGGCTCGAGTACTTTATTGTTACAAAATTTCAAGGTTTTATGACGCACCAGTAAAAAGTTACAAGCATTTGTATGTTGCAAACTTTGATAGGTGTAGGACGTACGGTATATAAGGTAGGGCCATTTGAAGTTTTATCAGTATTTGATTCGGGAATTAAGGGTAGCATAGCTTTGAGCGATAGCTTAAATTGGCAAGCGGCTCGAGTACTTTATTGTTAAAGAATTTCAAGGTTTTATGACGCTCCAGTAAAAAGTTACAAGCATTTGTATGTTGCAAACTTTGATAGGTGTAGGACGTACCGTATAAAAGTTAGGGCCATTTGAAGTTTTATCAGTGTTTGATTTGGGACTCAATGGTAGCATAGCTTTGAGCGATAGCTTAAATTGACAAGAGGCTCAAGTACTTTATTGTTACAAAATTTCAAGGTTTTATGACGCTCCAGTAAAAAGTTACAAGCATTTGTATGTTGCAAACTTTGATAGGTGTAGGACGTAACTTATAGAAGTTAGGGCCATACAAGCATTTGTATGTTGCAAACTTTGATAGGTGTAGGACGTAACTTATAGAAGTTAGGGCCATTTGAAGTTTTATCAGTGTTTGATTTGGGACTCAAGGGTAGCATAGCTTTGAGCGATAGCTTAAATTGACAAGAGGCTCGAGTACTTTATTGTTACAAAATTTCAAGGTTTTATGTCACTCCAGGAAAAAGTTACAAGCATTTGTATATTGCAAACTTTGGCAGGTGTAGGGTGTACCGTATAGAAGTTGGGCCATTTGAAATTTTATCAGTGTTTGATTTGGGACTCAAGGGTAGCATAGCTTTGAGCGATAGCTTAAATTGACAAGAGGCTCAAGTACTTTATTGTTACAAAATTTCAAGGTTTTATGACGCTCCAGTAAAAAGTTACAAGCATTTGTATGTTGCAAACTTTGATAGGTATAGGACGTACCATATAGAAGTTAGGGCCATTTGAAGTTTTATCAGTGTATGATTTTGGACTCAAGGATATAGAATTTCAAGGTTTTATGACGCTCCAGTAAAAAGTTACAAGCATTTGTATGTTGCAAACTTTGATAGGTGTAGGACGTACCGTATAAAAGTTAGGGCCATTTGAAGTTTTATCAGTGTTTGATTTGGGACTCAATGGTAGCAGACCTTTGAGCGATAGCTTAAATTGAGAAGAGGCTCGAGTACTTTATTGTTACAAAATTTCAAGGTTTTATGACGTTTCAGTAAAAAGTTACAAGCATTTGTATGTTGCAAACTTTGATAGGTGTAGGACGTAACTTTAGAAGTTAGGGCCATTTGAAGTTTTATCAGTGTTTGATTTGGGACTCAAGGGTAGCATAGCTTTGAGCGATAGCTTAAATTGACAAGAGGCTCGAGTACTTTATTGTTACAAAATTTCAAGGTTTTATGTCGCTCCAGGAAAAAGTTACAAGCATTTGTATATTGCAAACTTTGGTAGGTGTGGGGTGTACCGTATAGAAGTTGGGCCATTTGAAGTTTTATCAGTGTTTGATTTGGGACTCAAGGGTAGCATAGCTTTGAGCGATAGCTTAAATTGACAAGAGGCTCGAGTACTTTATTGTCACAAAATTTCAAGGTTTTATGACGCTCCAGTAAAAAGTTACAAGCATTTGCATGTTGTAAACTTTGATAGGTGTACGATGTACCGTATAGAAGTTAGGGCCATTTCAAGTTTTATCAGTGTTTGATTTGGGACTCAAGGTTAACATAGCTTTGAGCGATAGCTTAAATTGACAATAGGCTCGAGTACTTTATTGTTACAAAATTTCAAGGTTTTATGACGCTCCAGTAAAAAGTTACCAGCATTTGTATGTTGCAAACTTTGATAGGTGTAGGACGTACCGTATAGAAGTTAGGGCCATTTGGAGTTTTATCAGTGTTTGTTTTGGGATTCAAGGGCAGCATAGCTTTGAGCGATAGCTTAAATTGACAAGAGTCTCGAATACTTTATTGTTATAAAATTTCAAGGTTTTATGACGCTCCAGTAAAAAGTTACAAGCATTTGCAATTTGCAAACTTTGATAGGTGTAGGACGTACCATATAGAAGTTAGGGCCATTTGAAGTTTTATCAGTGTATGACTTTGGACTCAAGGGTACAAAATTTCAAGGTTTTATGACGCACCAGTAAAAAGTTACAAGCATTTGTATGTTGCAAACTTTAATAGGTGTAGGACGTATCGTATAGAAGTTAGGGCCTTTTGAAGTTTTATCAGTGTTTGATTTGGGACTCAAGGGTACCATAGCTTTGAGCGATAGCTAAAATTGACAAGAGGCTCGAGTACTTTATTGTTACAAAATTTCAAGGTTTTATGATGCTTCAGTAAAAAGTTACAAGCATTTGTATGTTGCAAACTTTGATAGGTGTAGGATGTACCTTATAGAAGTTAGGGCCATTTGAAGTTTTATCAGTGTTTGATTTGGGACTCAAGGGTAGCATAGCTTTGAGCGATAGCTTGAATTGACAAGAGGCTCGAGTACTTTATTGTTACAAAATTTCAAGGTTTTATGACGCTCCAGTAAAAAGTTACAAGCGTTTGTATGTTGCAAACTTTGATAGGTGTAGGACGTACCATATAGAAGTTAGGGCCATTTGAAGTTTTATCAGTGTTTGATTTGGGACTCAAGGGTAGCATAGCTTTGAGCGATAACTTAAATTGACAAGAGGCTCGAGTACTTTATTGTTACAAAATTTCAAGGTTTTATGTCGCCCCAGGAAAAAGTTACAAGCATTTGTATGTTGCAAACTTTGAAAGGTGTAGGACGAACCGTATAGAAGTTGGGCCATTTGAAGTTTTATCAGTGTTTGACTTGGGACTCAAGGGTAGCATAGCTTTGAGCGATAGCTTAAATTGACAAGAGGCTCAAGTACTTTAGTGTTACAAAATTTCAAGGTTTATGACGCTCCAGTAAAAACTTACAAGCATTTGCATGTTGCAAACTTTGATAGGTGTAGGATGTACCGTATAGAAGTTAGGGCCTTTTGAAGTTTTATCAGTGTTTAGTTTGGGACTCAAGGGTAGCATAGCTTTGAGCAATAGCTTATATTGACAAGAGGCTTGAGTACTTTATTGTTACCAAATTTCAAGGTTTTATGACGCTTCAGTAAAAAGTTACAAGCATTTCTATGTTGCAAACTTTGATAGGTGTAGGACGTACCGTATAGAAGTTAGGGCCATTTGAAGTTTTATCAGTGTTTGATTTGGGATTCAAGGGCAGCATAGCTTTGAGCGATAGGTTAAATTGACAAGAGTCTCGAGTACTTTATTGTTACAAAATTTCAAGGTTTTATGACGCTCCAGTAAAAAGTTACAAGCATTTGTATGTTGCAAACTTTGATAGGTGTAGGACGTACCATATAAAAGTTAGGGCCATTTGAAGTTTTATCAGTGTATGATTTTGGACTCAAGGGTACAAAATTTCAAGGTTTTATGACGCAGCAGTAAAAAGTTACAAGCATTTGTATGTTGCAAACTTTAATAGGTGTAGGACGTACCGTATAGAAGTTAGGGCCTTTTGAAGTTTTATCAGTGTTTAGTTTGGGACTCAAGGGTAGCATAGCTTTGAGCGATAGCTGATATTGACAAGAGGCTTGAATACTTTATTGTTACCAAATTTCAAGGTTTTATGACGCTTCAGTAAAAAGTTACAAGCATTTCTATGTTGCAAACTTTGATAGGTGTAGGACGTACCGTATAGAAGTTAGGGGCATTTGAAGTTTTATCAGTGTTTGATTTGGGACTCAAGGGTACCATAGCATTGAGCGATAGCTTAAATTGACAAGAGGCTCGAGTACTTTATTGTTACAAAATTTCAAGATTTTATGACGCTCCAGTAAAAAGTTACAAGCATTTGTATGTTGCAAACTTTGATAGGTGTAGGACGTACCGTATAGAAGGTAGGGCCATTTGAAGTTTTATCAGTATTTGAATTGGGACTTAAGGGTAGCATAGCTTTGAGCGATAGCTTAAATTGACAAGAGGCTCGAGTACTTTATTGTTACAAAATTGCAAGGTTTTATGTCGCTCCAGGAAAAAGTTACAAGCATTTGTATATTGCAAACTTTGGTAGGTGTAGGGTGTACCGTATAGAAGTTGGGCCATTTGAAGTTTTATCAGTGTTTGATTTGGGACTCAAGGGTAGCATAGCTTTGAGCGATAGCTTAAATTGACAAGAGGCTCAAGTACTTTATTGTTACAAAATTTCAAGGTTTTATGACGCTCCAGTAAAAAGTTACAAGCATTTGCATGTTGCAAACTTTGATAGGTGTAGGATGTACCGTATAGAAGTTAGGGCCATTTGAAGTTTTATCAGTATTTGATTTGGGACTCAAAGGTAGCATAGCTTTGAGCGATGGCTTAAATTGACAAGAGGCTCGAGTACTTTATTGTCACAAAATTTCAAGGTTTTATGACGCTCCAGTAAAAAGTTACAAGCATTTGCATGTTGTAAACTTTGATAGGTGTAGGATGTACCGTATAGAAGTTAGGGCCATTTCAAGTTTTATCAGTGTTTGATTTGGGACTCAAGGTTAACATAGCTTTGAGCGATAGCTTAAATTGACAATAGGCTCGAGTACTTTATTGTTACAAAATTTCAAGGTTTTATGACGCTCCAGTAAAAAGTTACCAGCATTTGTATGTTGCAAACTTTAATAGGTGTAGGACGTACCGTATAGAAGTTAGGGCCTTTTGAAGTTTTATCAGTGTTTAGTTTGGGACTCAAGGGTAGCATAGCTTTGAGCGATAGCTTATATTGACAAGAGGCGCGAGTACTTTATTGTTACAAAATTTCAAGGTTTTATGACGCTTCAGTAAAAAGTTACAAGCATTTGTATATTGCACACTTTGTAGATGTAGGACATACCGTATAGAAGTTAGGGCCATTAGAAGTTTTATCAGTGTTTGATTTAGGACTCAAGGGTATGGTAGCATAGCTTTGAGCGATAGATTAAATTGACAAGAGGCTCGAGTACTTTATTGTTACAAAATTTCAAGGTTTTATGTCGCTCCAGGAAAAAGTTACAAGCATTTGTATGTTGCAAACTTTGATAGGTGTAGGACGTACCGTATAGAAGTTGGGCCATTTGGAGTTTTATAAGTGTTTGATTTGGGACTCAAGGGTAGCATAGCTTTGAGCGATAGCTTAAATTGACAAGAGGCTCAAGTACTTTATTGTTACAAAATTTCAAGGTTTTATGACGCTCCAGTAAAAAGTTACAAGCATTTGCATGTTGTAAACTTTGATAGGTGTAGGATGTACCGTATAGAAGTTAGGGCCATTTCAAGTTTTATCAGTGTTTGATTTGGGACTCAAGGTTAACATAGCTTTGAGCGATAGCTTAAATTGACAATAGGCTCGAGTACTTTATTGTTTCAAGGTTTTATGACGCTCCAGTAAAAAGTTACCAGCATTTGTATGTTGCAAACTTTAATAGGTGTAGGACGTACCGTATAGAAGTTAGGGCCTTTTGAAGTTTTATCAGTGTTTAGTTTGGGACTCAAGGGTAGCATAGCTTTGAGCGATAGCTTATATTGACTAGAAGCTTGAGTACTTTATTGTTATAAAATTTCAAGGTTTTATGATGCTTCAGTAAAAAGTTACAAGCATTTGTATGTTGCAAACTTTGATAGGTGTAGGATGTACCTTATAGAAGTTAGGGCCATTTGAAGTTTTATCAGTGTTTGATTTGGGACTCAAGGGTAGCATAGCTTTGAGCGATAGCTTGAATTGACAAGAGGCTCGAGTACTTTATTGTTACAAAATTTCAAGGTTTTATGACGCTCCAGTAAAAAGTTACAAGCATTTGTATGTTGCAAACTTTGATAGGTGTAGGACGTACCATATAGAAGTTAGGGCCATTTGAAATTTTATCAGTGTTTGATTTGGGACTCAAGGGTAGCATAGCTTTGAGCGATAACTTAAATTGACAAGAGGCTCGAGTACTTTATTCTTACAAAATTTCAAGGTTTTATGTCGCCCCAGGAAAAAGTTACAAGCATTTGTATGTTGCAAACTTTGATAGGTGTAGGACGTACCGTATAGAAGTTGGGCCATTTGAAGTTTTATCAGTGTTTGACTTGGGACTCAAGGGTAGCATAGCTTTGAGCGATAGCTTAAACTGACAAGAGGCTCAAGTACTTTATTGTTACAAAATTTCAAGGTTTATGACGCTCCAGTAAAAACTTACAAGCATTTGTATGTTGCAAACTTTGATAGGTGTAGGACGTACCATATAGAAGTTAGGGCCATTTGAAATTTTATCAGTGTTTGATTTGGGACTCAAGGGTAGCATAGCTTTGAGCGATAACTTAAATTGACAAGAGGCTCGAGTACTTTATTGTTACAAAATTTCAAGGTTTTATGTCGCCCCAGGAAAAAGTTACAAGCATTTGTATGTTGCAAACTTTGATAGGTGTAGGACGTACCGTATAGAAGTTGGGCCATTTGAAGTTTTATCAGTGTTTGACTTGGGACTCAAGGGTAGCATAGCTTTGAGCGATAGCTTAAATTGACAAGAGGCTCAAGTACTTTATTGTTACAAAATTTCAAGGTTTATGACGCTCCAGTAAAAACTTACAAGCATTTGCATGTTGCAAACTTTGATAGGTGTAGGATGTACCGTATAGAAGTTAGGGCCTTTTGAAGTTTTATCAGTGTTTAGTTTGGGACTCAAGGGTAGCATAGCTTTGAGCAATAGCTTATATTGACAAGAGGCTTGAGTACTTTATTGTTACCAAATTTCAAGGTTTTATGACGCTTCAGTAAAAAGTTACAAGCATTTCTATGTTGCAAACTTTGATAGGTGTAGGACGTACCGTATAGAAGTTAGGGCCATTTGAAGTTTTATCAGTGTTTGATTTGGGATTCAAGGGCAGCATAGCTTTGAGCGATAGCTTAAATTGACAAGAGTCTCGAGTACTTTATTGTTACAAAATTTCAAGGTTTTATGACGCTCCAGTAAAAAGTTACAAGCATTTGTATGTTGCAAACTTTGATAGTTGTAGGACGTACCATATAGAAGTTAGGGCCATTTGAAGTTTTATCAGTGTATGATTTTGGACTCAAGGGTACAAAATTTCAAGGTTTTATGACGCAGCAGTAAAAAGTTACAAGCATTTGTATGTTGCAAACTTTAATAGGTGTAGGACGTACCGTATAGAAGTTAGGGCCTTTTGAAGTTTTATCAGTGTTTAGTTTGGGACTCAAGGGTAGCATAGCTTTGAGCGATAGCTGATATTGACAAGAGGCTTGAGTACTTTATTGTTACCAAATTTCAAGGTTTTATGACGCTTCAGTAAAAAGTTACAAGCATTTCTATGTTGCAAACTTTGATAGGTGTAGGACGTACCGTATAGAAGTTAGGGGCATTTGAAGTTTTATCAGTGTTTGATTTGGGACTCAAGGGTACCATAGCATTGAGCGATAGCTTAAATTGACAAGAGGCTCGAGTACTTTATTGTTACAAAATTTCAAGATTTTATGACGCTCCAGTAAAAAGTTACAAGCATTTGTATGTTGCAAACTTTGATAGGTGTAGGACGTACCGTATAGAAGGTAGGGCCATTTGAAGTTTTATCAGTATTTGAATTGGGACTTAAGGGTAGCATAGCTTTGAGCGATAGCTTAAATTGACAAGAGGCTCGAGTACTTTATTGTTACAAAATTTCAAGGTTTTATGTCGCTCCAGGAAAAAGTTACAAGCATTTGTATATTGCAAACTTTGGTAGGTGTAGGGTGTACCGTATAGAAGTTGGGCCATTTGAAGTTTTATCAGTGTTTGATTTGGGACTCAAGGGTAGCATAGCTTTGAGCGATAGCTTAAATTGACAAGAGGCTCAAGTACTTTATTGTTACAAAATTTCAAGGTTTTATGACGCTCCAGTAAAAAGTTACAAGCATTTGCATGTTGCAAACTTTGATAGGTGTAGGATGTACCGTATAGAAGTTAGGGCCATTTGAAGTTTTATCAGTGTTTGATTTGGGACTCAAAGGTAGCATAGCTTTGAGCGATGGCTTAAATTGACAAGAGGCTCGAGTACTTTATTGTCACAAAATTTCAAGGTTTTATGACGCACCAGTAAAAAGTTACAAGCATTTGTATGTTGCAAACTTTAATAGGTGTAGGACGTACCGTATAGAAGTTAGGGCCTTTTGAAGTTTTATCAGTGTTTGATTTGGGACTCAAGGGCAGCATTGCTTTGAGCGATGGCTTAAATTGACAAGGGGCTCGAGTACTTTATTGTCACAAAATTTCAAGGTTTTATGACGCACCAGTAAAAAGTTACAAGCATTTGTATGTTGCAAACTTTGATAGGTGTAGGACGTACCATATAGAAGTTAGGGCCATTTGAAGTTTTATCAGTGTATGATTTTGGACTCAAGGGTACAAAATTTCAAGGTTTTATGACGCACCAGTAAAAAGTTACAAGCATTTGTATGTTGCAAACTTTAATAGGTGTAGGACGTACCGTATAGAAGTTAGGGCCTTTTGAAGTTTTATCAGTGTTTAGTTTGGGACTCAAGGGTAGCATAGCTTTGAGCGATAGCTTATATTGACTAGAAGCTTGAGTACTTTATTGTTACCAAATTTCAAGGTTTTAAGACGCTTCAGTAAAAAGTTACAAGCATTTCTATGTTGCAAACTTTGATAGGTGTAGGACGTACCGTATAGAAGTTAGGGCCATTTGGAGTTTTATCAGTGTTTCATTTGGGATTCAAGGGCAGCATAGCTTTGAGCGATAGCTTAAATTGACAAGAGTCTCGAATACTTTATTGTTATAAAATTTCAAGGTTTTATGACGCTCCAGTAAAAAGTTACAAGCATTTGCATGTTGCAAACTTTGATAGGTGTAGGACGTACCATATAAAAGTTAGGGCCATTTGAAGTTTTATCAGTGTATGACTTTGGACTCAAGGGTACAAAATTTCAAGGTTTTATGACGCACCAGTAAAAAGTTACAAGCATTTGTATGTTGCAAACTTTAATAGGTGTAGGACGTACCGTATAGAAGTTAGGGCCTTTTGAACTTTTATCAGTGTATGACTTTGGACTCAAGGGTACAAAATTTCAAGGTTTTATGACGCACCAGTAAAAAGTTACAAGCATTTGCATGTTGCAAACTTTGATAGGTGTAGGACGTACCATATAGAAGTTAGGGCCATTTGAAGTTTTATCAGTGTTTGATTTGGGACTCAAGGGTAGCATAGCTTTGAGCGATAACTTAAATTGACAAGAGGCTCGAGTACTTTATTGTTACAAAATTTCAAGGTTTTATGTCGCCCCAGGAAAAAGTTACAAGCATTTGTATGTTGCAAACTTTGATAGGTGTAGGACGTACCGTATAGAAGTTGGGCCATTTGAAGTTTTATCAGTGTTTGACTTGGGACTCAAGGGTAGCATAGCTTTGAGGGATAGCTTAAATTGACAAGAGGCTCAAGTACTTTATTGTTACAAAATTTCAAGGTTTATGACGCTCCAGTAAAAAGTTACAAGCATTTGCATGTTGCAAACTTTGATAGGTGTAGGATGTACCGTATAGAAGTTAGGGCCTTTTGAAGTTTTATCAGTGTTTAGTTTGGGACTCAAGGGTAGCATAGCTTTGAGCGATAGCTTATATTGACAAGAGGCTTGAGTACTTTATTGTTACCAAATTTGAAGGTTTTATGACGCTTCAGTAAACAGTTACAAGCATTTCTATGTTGCAAACTTTGATAGGTGTAGGACGTACCGTATAGAAGTTAGGGCCATTTGAAGTTTTATCAGTGTTTGATTTGGGATTCAAGGGCAGCATAGCTTTGAGCGATAGCTTAAATTGACAAGAGGCTCGAGTACTTTATTTTTACCAAATTTCAAGGTTTTATGACGCTTCAGTAAAAAGTTACAAGCATTTCTATGTTGCAAACTTTGATAGGTGTAGGACGTACCGTATAGAAGTTAGGGCCTTTTGAAGTTTTATTAGTGTTTGATTTGGGACTCAAGGGTACCATAGCTTTGAGCGATAGCTTAAATTGACAAGAGGCTCGAGTACTTTATTGTTACCAAATTTCAAGGTTTTATGACGCTTCAGTAAAAAGTTACAAGCATTTCTATGTTGCAAACTTTGATAGGTGTAGGACGTACCGTATAGAAGTTAGGGGCATTTGAAGTTTTATCAGTGTTTTATTTGGGACTCAAGGGTACCATAGCATTGAGCGATAGCTTAAATTGACAAGAGGCTCGAGTACTTTATTGTTACAAAATTTCAAGATTTTATGACGCTCCAGTAAAAAGTTACAAGCATTTGTATGTTGCAAACTTTGATAGGTGTAGGACGTACCATATAGAAGTTAGGGCCATTTGAAGTTTTATCAGTGTTTGATTTGGGACTCAAGGGTAGCATAGCTTTGAGCGATAACTTAAATTGACAAGAGGCTCGAGTACTTTATTGTTACAAAATTTCAAGGTTTTATGTCGCCCCAGGAAAAAGTTACAAGCATTTGTATGTTGCAAACTTTGATAGGTGTAGGACGTACCGTATAGAAGTTGGGCCATTTGAAGTTTTATCAGTGTTTGACTTGGGACTCAAGGGTAGCATAGCTTTGAGGGATAGCTTAAATTGACAAGAGGCTCAAGTACTTTATTGTTACAAAATTTCAAGGTTTATGACGCTCCAGTAAAAAGTTACAAGCATTTGCATGTTGCAAACTTTGATAGGTGTAGGATGTACCGTATAGAAGTTAGGGCCTTTTGAAGTTTTATCAGTGTTTAGTTTGGGACTCAAGGGTAGCATAGCTTTGAGCGATAGCTTATATTGACAAGAGGCTTGAGTACTTTATTGTTACCAAATTTGAAGGTTTTATGACGCTTCAGTAAACAGTTACAAGCATTTCTATGTTGCAAACTTTGATAGGTGTAGGACGTACCGTATAGAAGTTAGGGCCATTTGAAGTTTTATCAGTGTTTGATTTGGGATTCAAGGGCAGCATAGCTTTGAGCGATAGCTTAAATTGACAAGAGTCTCGAGTACTTTATTGTTACAAAATTTCAAGGTTTTATGACGCTCCAGTAAAAAGTTACAAGCATTTGTATGTTGCAAACTTTGATAGGTGTAGGACGTACCATATAGAAGTTAGGGCCATTTGAAGTTTTATCAGTGTATGATTTTGGACTCGAGGGTACAAAATTTCAATGTTTTATGACGCAGCAGTAAAAAGTTACAAGCATTTGTATGTTGCAAACTTTAATAGGTGTAGGACGTACCGTATAGAAGTTAGGGCCTTTTGAAGTTTTATCAGTGTTTAGTTTGGGACTCAAGGGTAGCATAGCTTTGAGCGATAGCTTATATTGACAAGAGGCTTGAGTACTTTATTGTTACCAAATTTCAAAGTTTTATGACGCTTCAGTAAAAAGTTACAAGCATTTCTATATTGCAAACTTTGATAGGTGTAGGACGTACCGTATAGAAGTGAGGGGCATTTGAAGTTTTATCAGTGTTTGATTTGGGACTCAAGGGTACCATAGCATTGAGCGATAGCTTAAATTGACAAGAGGCTCGAGTACTTTATTGTTACAAAATTTCAAGGTTTTACGACGCTCCAGTAAAAAGTTACAAGCATTTGTATGTTGCAAAGTTTAATAGGTGTAGGACGTACCGTATAGAAGTTAGGGCCATTTGAAGTTTTATCAGTGTTTGATTTGGGACTCAAGGGTAGCATAGCTTTGAGCGATAGCTTAAATTGACAAGAGGCTCGAGTACTTTATTGTTACAAAATTTCAAGATTTTATGACGCTCCAGTAAAAAGTTACAAGCATTTCTATGTTGCAAACTTTGATAGGTGTAGGACGTACCGTATAGAAGTTAGGGCCATTTGAAGTTTTATCAGTGTTTGATTTGGGATTCAAGGGCAGCATAGCTTTGAGCGATAGCTTAAATTGACAAGAGTCTCGAGTACTTTATTGTTACAAATTTTCAAGGTTTTATGACGCTCCAGTAAAAAGTTACAAGCATTTGTATGTTGCAAACTTTGATAGGTGTAGGACGTACCATATAGAAGTTAGGGCCATTTGAAGTTTTATCAGTGTATGATTTTGGACTCAAGGGTACAAATTTTCAAGGTTTTATGACGCAGCAGTAAAAAGTTACAAGCATTTGTATGTTGCAAACTCTAATAGGTGTAGGACGTACCGTATAGAAGTTAGGGCCTTTTGAAGTTTTATCAGTGTTTAGTTTGGGACTCAAGGGTAGCATAGCTTTGAGCGATAGCTGATATTGACAAGAGGCTTGAGTACTTTATTGTTACCAAATTTCAAGGTTTTATGACGCTTCAGTAAAAAGTTACAAGCATTTCTATGTTGCAAACTTTGATAGGTGTAAGACGTACCGTATAGAAGTTAGGGGCATTTGAAGTTTTATCAGTGTTTGATTTGGGACTCAAGGGTACCATAGCATTGAGCGATAGCTTAAATTGACAAGAGGCTCGAGTACTTTATTGTTACAAAATTTCAAGATTTTATGACGCTCCAGTAAAAAGTTACAAGCATTTGTATGTTGCAAACTTTGATAGGTGTAGGACGTACCGTATAGAAGGTAGGGCCATTTGAAGTTTTATCAGTATTTGAATTGGGACTTAAGGGTAGCATAGCTTTGAGCGATAGCTTAAATTGACAAGAGGCTCGAGTACTTTATTGTTACAAAATTTCAAGGTTTTATGTCGCTCCAGGAAAAAGTTACAAGCATTTGTATATTGCAAACTTTGGTAGGTGTAGGGTGTACCGTATAGAAGTTGGGCCATTTGAAGTTTTATCAGTGTTTGATTTGGGACTCAAGGGTAGCATAGCTTTGAGCGATAGCTTAAATTGACAAGAGGCTCAAGTACTTTATTGTTACAAAATTTCAAGGTTTTATGACGCTCCAGTAAAAAGTTACAAGCATTTGCATGTTGCAAACTTTGATAGGTGTAGGATGTACCGTATAGAAGTTAGGGCCATTTGAAGTTTTATCAGTGTTTGATTTGGGACTCAAAGGTAGCATAGCTTTGAGCGATGGCTTAAATTGACAAGAGGCTCGAGTACTTTATTGTCACAAAATTTCAAGGTTTTATGACGCACCAGTAAAAAGTTACAAGCATTTGTATGTTGCAAACTTTAATAGGTGTAGGACGTACCGTATAGAAGTTAGGGCCTTTTGAAGTTTTATCAGTGTTTGATTTGGGACTCAAGGGCAGCATTGCTTTGAGCGATGGCTTAAATTGACAAGTGGCTCGAGTACTTTATTGTCACAAAATTTCAAGGTTTTATGACGCACCAGTAAAAAGTTACAAGCATTTGTATGTTGCAAACTTTGATAGGTGTAGGACGTACCATATAGAAGTTAGGGCCATTTGAAGTTTTATCAGTGTTTGATTTGGGACTCAAGGGTACAAAA
The DNA here is from genome assembly GCA_920105625.2 of Clusia tigrina. NCBI lineage: Eukaryota > Metazoa > Arthropoda > Insecta > Diptera > Clusiidae > Clusia > Clusia tigrina. The sequence continues at coordinate 739,798 of CAKKTE020000530.1, read as the reverse complement.
TTTCAAGGTTTTATGACGCACCAGTAAAAAGTTACAAGCATTTGTATGTTGCAAACTTTAATAGGTGTAGGACGTACCGTATAGAAGTTAGGGCCTTTTGAAGTTTTATCAGTGTTTAGTTTGGGACTCAAGGGTAGCATAGCTTTGAGCGATAGCTTATATTGACTAGAAGCTTGAGTACTTTATTGTTACCAAATTTCAAGGTTTTAAGACGCTTCAGTAAAAAGTTACAAGCATTTCTATGTTGCAAACTTTGATAGGTGTAGGACGTACCGTATAGAAGTTAGGGCCATTTGGAGTTTTATCAGTGTTTCATTTGGGATTCAAGGGCAGCATAGCTTTGAGCGATAGCTTAAATTGACAAGAGTCTCGAATACTTTATTGTTATAAAATTTCAAGGTTTTATGACGCTCCAGTAAAAAGTTACAAGCATTTGCATGTTGCAAACTTTGATAGGTGTAGGACGTACCATATAGAAGTTAGGGCCATTTGAAGTTTTATCAGTGTATGACTTTGGACTCAAGGGTACAAAATTTCAAGGTTTTATGACGCACCAGTAAAAAGTTACAAGCATTTGTATGTTGCAAACTTTAATAGGTGTAGGACGTACCGTATAGAAGTTAGGGCCTTTTGAACTTTTATCAGTGTATGACTTTGGACTCAAGGGTACAAAATTTCAAGGTTTTATGACGCACCAGTAAAAAGTTACAAGCATTTGCATGTTGCAAATTTTGATAATTGTAGGCTGTACCGTATAGAAGTGGGACTCAAAGGTAGCATAGCTTTGAGCGATGGCTTAAATTGACAAGAGGCTCGAGTACTTTATTGTTACCAAATTTCAAGGTTTTATGACGCTTCAGTAAAAAGTTACAAGCATTTCTATGTTGCAAACTTTGATAGGTGTAGGACGTACCGTATAGAAGTTAGGGCCTTTTGAAGTTTTATCAGTGTTTGACTTGGGACTCAAGGGTACCATAGCTTTGAGCGATAGCTTAAATTGACAAGAGGCTCGAGTACTTTATTGTTACAAAATTTCAAGGTTTTATGACGCTTCAGTAAAAAGTTACAAGCATTTGTATGTTGCAAACTTTGATAGGTGTAGGATGTACCTTATAGAAGTTAGGGCCATTTGAAGTTTTATCAGTGTTTGATTTGGGACTCAAGGGTAGCATAGCTTTGAGCGATAGCTTATATTGACAAGAGGCTTGAGTACTTTATTGTTACCAAATTTCAAGGTTTTATGACGCTTCAGTAAAAAGTTACAAGCATTTCTATGTTGCAAACTTTGATAGGTGTAGGACGTACCGTATAGAAGTTAGGGGCATTTGAAGTTTTATCAGTGTTTGATTTGGGACTCAAGGGTAGCATAGCTTTGAGCGATAGCTTATATTGACAAGAGGCTTGAGTACTTTATTGTTACCAAATTCAAGGTTTTATGACGCTTCAGTAAAAAGTTACAAGCATTTCTATGTTGCAAACTTTGATAGGTGTAGGACGTACCGTATAGAAGTTAGGGGCATTTGAAGTTTTATCAGTGTTTGATTTGGGACTCAAGGGTACCATAGCATTGAGCGATAGCTTAAATTGACAAGAGGCTCGAGTACTTTATTGTTAAAAAATTTCAAGGTTTTATGTCGCCCCAGGAAAAAGTTACAAGCATTTGTATGTTGCAAACTTTGATAGGTGTAGAACGTACCGTATAGAAGTTGGGCCATTTGAAGTTTTATCAGTGTTTGACTTGGGACTCAAGGGTAGCATAGCTTTGAGGGATAGCTTAAATTGACAAGAGGCTCAAGTACTTTATTGTTACAAAATTTCAAGGTTTATGACGCTCCAGTAAAAAGTTACAAGCATTTGCATGTTGCAAACTTTGATAGGTGTAGGATGTACCGTATAGAAGTTAGGGCCTTTTGAAGTTTTATCAGTGTTTAGTTTGGGACTCAAGGGTAGCATAGCTTTGAGCGATAGCTTATATTGACAAGAGGCTTGAGTACTTTATTGTTACCAAATTTGAAGGTTTTATGACGCTTCAGTAAAAAGTTACAAGCATTTCTATGTTGCAAACTTTGATAGGTGTAGGACGTACCGTATAGAAGTTAGGGCCATTTGAAGTTTTATCAGTGTTTGATTTGGGATTCAAGGGCAGCATAGCTTTGAGCGATAGCTTAAATTGACAAGAGTCTCGAGTACTTTATTGTTACAAAATTTCAAGGTTTTATGACGCTCCAGTAAAAAGTTACAAGCATTTGTATGTTGCAAACTTTGATAGGTGTAGGACGTACCATATAGAAGTTAGGGCCATTTGAAGTTTTATCAGTGTATGATTTTGGACTCGAGGGTACAAAATTTCAATGTTTTATGACGCAGCAGTAAAAAGTTACAAGCATTTGTATGTTGCAAACTTTAATAGGTGTAGGACGTACCGTATAGAAGTTAGGGCCTTTTGAAGTTTTATCAGTGTTTAGTTTGGGACTCAAGGGTAGCATAGCTTTGAGCGATAGCTTATATTGACAAGAGGCTTGAGTACTTTATTGTTACAAAATTTCAAGGTTTTATGACACTTCAGTAAAAAGTTACAAGCATTTCTATATTGCAAACTTTGATAGGTGTAGGACGTACCGTATAGAAGTAAGGGGCATTTGAAGTTTTATCAGTGTTTGATTTGGGACTCAAGGGTACCATAGCATTGAGCGATAGCTTAAATTGACAAGAGGCTCGAGTACTTTATTGTTACAAAATTTCAAGGTTTTACGACGCTCCAGTAAAAAGTTACAAGCATTTGTATGTTGCAAAGTTTAATAGGTGTAGGACGTACCGTATAGAAGTTAGGGCCATTTGAAGTTTTATCAGTGTTTGATTTGGGACTCAAGGGTAGCATAGCTTTGAGCGATAGCTTAAATTGACAAGAGGCTCGAGTACTTTATTGTTACAAAATTTCAAGGTTTTATGACGCTCCAGTAAAAAGTTACAAGCATTTGCATGTTGCAAACTTTGATAGGTGTAGGATGTACCGTATAGAAGTTAGCGCCATTTGAAGTTTTATCAGTGTTTGATTTAGGACTCAACGGTAGCATAGCTTTGAGCGAAAGCTTAAATTGACAAGAGGCTCGAGTACTTTATTGTTACAGAATTTCAAGGTTTTATGACGCTCCAGTAAAAAGTTACAAGCATTTGTATGTTGCAAACTTTAATAGGTGTAGGACGTACCGTATAGAAGTTAGGGCCTTTTGAAGTTTTATCAGTGTTTAGTTTGGGACTCAAGGGTAGCATAGCTTTGAGCGATAGCTTATATTGACAAGAGGCTTGAGTACTTTATTTTTACCACATTTCAAGGTTGTATGACGCTTCAGTAAAAAGTTACAAGCATTTCTATGTTGCAAACTCTGATAGGTGTAGGACGTACCGTATAGGAGTTAGGGCCATTTGAAGTTTTATCAGTGTTTGATTTGGGACTCAACGGTAGCATAGCTTTGAGCGAAAGCTTAAATTGACAAGAGGCTCGAGTACTTTATTGTTACAGAATTTCAAGGTTTTATGACGCTCCAGTAAAAAGTTACAAGCATTTGTATGTTGCAAACTTTGATAGGTATAGGACGTACCGTATAAAAGTAGGGTAGCATAGCTTTGAGCGATAGCTTAAATTGACAAGAGGCTCGAGTACTTTATTGTTACAAAATTTCAAGGTTTTATGACACTCCAGTAAAAAGTTACAAGCATTTGTATGCTGCAAACTTTGATAGGTGTAGGTCGTACCGTATAGAAGTTGGGCCATTTGAAGTTTTATCAGTGTTTGATTTGGGACTCAAGGGTAGCACAGCTTTGAGCGATAGCTTAAATTGACAAGAGGCTCAAGTTTTATTGTTACAAAATTTCAAGGTTTTATGACGCTCCAGTAAAAAGTTACAAGCATTTGTATGTTGCAAATTTTGATAGGTGTAGGATGTACCGTATAGAAGTTAGGGCCATTTGAAGTTTTATCAGTGTTTGATTTGGGACTCAAAGGAAGCAGAGCTTTGAGCGATGGCTTAAATTGACAAGAGGCTCGAGTACTTTATTGTTACAAAATTTCAAGGTTTTATGACGCTCCAGTAAGAAGTTACAAGCATTTGCATGTTAAAACTTTGATAGGTGTAGGATGTACCGTATAGAAGTTAGGGCCGTTTGAAGTTTTATCAGTGTTTGATTTGGGACTCAAAGGTAGCATAGCTTTGAGCGATGGCTTAAATTGACTAGAGGCTCGAGTACTTGATTGTTACAAAATTTCAAGGTTTTATGACGCACCAGTAAAAAGTTACAAGCATTTGTATGTTGCAAACTTTAATAGGTGTAGGAGGTACCGTATAGAAGTTAGGGCCTTTTGAAGTTTTATCAGTGTTTAGTTTGGGACTCAAGGGTAGCATAGCTTTGAGCGATAGCTTATATTGACAAGAGGCTTGAGTACTTTATTGTTACCAAATTTCAAGGTTTTATGACGGTTCAGTAAAAAGTTACAAGCATTTCTATGTTGCAAACTTTGATAGGTGTAGGACGTACCGTATAGAAGTTAGGGCCATTTGAAGTTTTATCAGTGTTTGATTTGGGATTCAAGGGCAGCATAGCTTTGAGCGATAGCTTAAATTGACAAGAGTCTCGAATACTTTATTGTTATAAAATTTCAAGGTTTTATGACGCTCCAGTAAAAAGTTACAAGCATTTGCATGTTGCAAACTTTGATAGGTGTAGGACGTACCATATAGAAGTTAGGGCCATTTGAAGTTTTATCAGTGTATGACTTTGGACTCAAGGGTACAAAATTTCAAGGTTTTATGACGCACCAGTAAAAAGTTACAAGCATTTGTATGTTGCAAACTTTAATAGGTGTAGGACGTACCGTATAGAAGTTAGGGCCTTTTGAACTTTTATCAGTGTATGACTTTGGACTCAAGGGTACAAAATTTCAAGGTTTTATGACGCACCAGTAAAAAGTTACAAGCATTTGCATGTTGCAAACTTTGATAATTGTAGGCTGTACCGTATAGAAGTGGGACTCAAAGGTAGCATAGCTTTGAGCGATGGCTTAAATTGACAAGAGGCTCGAGTACTTTATTGTTACCAAATTTCAAGGTTTTATGACGCTTCAGTAAAAAGTTACAAGCATTTCTATGTTGCAAACTTTGATAGGTGTAGGACGTACCGTATAGAAGTTAGGGCCTTTTGAAGTTTTATCAGTGTTTGACTTGGGACTCAAGGGTACCATAGCTTTGAGCGATAGCTTAAATTGACAAGAGGCTCGAGTACTTTATTGTTACAAAATTTCAAGGTTTTATGACGGTTCAGTAAAAAGTTACAAGCATTTCTATGTTGCAAACTTTGATAGGTGTAGGACGTACCGTATAGAAGTTAGGGCCATTTGAAGTTTTATCAGTGTTTGATTTGGGATTCAAGGGCAGCATAGCTTTGAGCGATAGCTTAAATTGACAAGAGCCCCGAATACTTTATTGTTATAAAATTTCAAGGTTTTATGACGCTCCAGTAAAAAGTTACAAGCATTTGCATGTTGCAAACTTTGATAGGTGTAGGACGTACCATATAGAAGTTAGGGCCATTTGAAGTTTTATCAGTGTATGACTTTGGACTCAAGGGTACAAAATTTCAAGGTTTTATGACGCACCAGTAAAAAGTTACAAGCATTTGTATGTTGCAAACTTTAATAGGTGTAGGACGTACCGTATAGAAGTTAGGGCCTTTTGAACTTTTATCAGTGTATGACTTTGGACTCAAGGGTACAAAATTTCAAGGTTTTATGACGCACCAGTAAAAAGTTACAAGCATTTGCATGTTGCAAACTTTGATAATTGTAGGCTGTACCGTATAGAAGTGGGACTCAAAGGTAGCATAGCTTTGAGCGATGGCTTAAATTGACAAGAGGCTCGAGTACTTTATTGTTACCAAATTTCAAGGTTTTATGACGCTTCAGTAAAAAGTTACAAGCATTTCTATGTTGCAAACTTTGATAGGTGTAGGACGTACCGTATAGAAGTTAGGGCCTTTTGAAGTTTTATCAGTGTTTGACTTGGGACTCAAGGGTACCATAGCTTTGAGCGATAGCTTAAATTGACAAGAGGCTCGAGTACTTTATTGTTACAAAATTTCAAGGTTTTATGACGCTTCAGTAAAAAGTTACAAGCATTTGTATGTTGCAAACTTTGATAGGTGTAGGATGTACCTTATAGAAGTTAGGGCCATTTGAAGTTTTATCAGTGTTTGATTTGGGACTCAAGGGTAGCATAGCTTTGAGCGATAGCTTATATTGACAAGAGGCTTGAGTACTTTATTGTTACCAAATTTCAAGGTTTTATGACGCTTCAGTAAAAAGTTACAAGCATTTCTATGTTGCAAACTTTGATAGGTGTAGGACGTACCGTATAGAAGTTAGGGGCATTTGAAGTTTTATCAGTGTTTGATTTGGGACTCAAGGGTACCATAGCTTTGAGCGATAGCTTAAATTGACAAGAGGCTCGAGTACTTTATTGTTACAAAATTTCAAGGTTTTATGACGCTTCAGTAAAAAGTTACAAGCATTTGTATGTTGCAAACTTTGATAGGTGTAGGATGTACCTTATAGAAGTTAGGGCCATTTGAAGTTTTATCAGTGTTTGATTTGGCACTCAAGGGTAGCATAGCTTTGAGCGATAGCTTATATTGACAAGAGGCTTGAGTACTTTATTGTTACCAAATTTCAAGGTTTTATGACGCTTCAGTAAAAAGTTACAAGCATTTCTATGTTGCAAACTTTGATAGGTGTAGGACGTACCGTATAGAAGTTAGGGGCATTTGAAGTTTTATCAGTGTTTGATTTGGGACTCAAGGGTACCATAGCATTGAGCGATAGCTTAAATTGACAAGAGGCTCGAGTACTTTATTGTTACAAAATTTCAAGATTTTATGACGCTCCAGTAAAAAGTTACAAGCATTTGTATGTTGCAAACTTTGATAGGTGTAGGACGTACCATTTAGAAGTTAGGGCCATTTGAAGTTTTATCAGTGTTTGATTTGGGACTCAAGGGTAGCATAGCTTTGAGCGATAACTTAAATTGACAAGAGGCTCGAGTACTTTATTGTTACAAAATTTCAAGGTTTTATGTCGCCCCAGGAAAAAGTTACAAGCATTTGTATGTTGCAAACTTTGATAGGTGTATGACGTACCGTATAGAAGTTGGGCCATTTGAAGTTTTATCAGTGTTTGACTTGGGACTCAAGGGTAGCATAGCTTTGAGGGATAGCTTAAATTGACAAGAGGCTCAAGTACTTTATTGTTACAAAATTTCAAGGTTTATGACGCTCCAGTAAAAAGTTACAAGCATTTGCATGTTGCAAACTTTGATAGGTGTAGGATGTACCGTATAGAAGTTAGGGCCTTTTGAAGTTTTATCAGTGTTTAGTTTGGGACTCAAGGGTAGCATAGCTTTGAGCGATAGCTTATATTGACAAGAGGCTTGAGTACTTTATTGATACCAAATTTGAAGGTTTTATGACGCTTCAGTAAAAAGTTACAAGCATTTCTATGTTGCAAACTTTGATAGGTGTAGGACGTACCGTATAGAAGTTAGGGCCATTTGAAGTTTTATCAGTGTTTGATTTGGGATTCAAGGGCAGCATAGCTTTGAGCGATAGCTTAAATTGACAAGAGTCTCGAGTACTTTATTGTTACAAAATTTCAAGGTTTTATGACGCTCCAGTAAAAAGTTACAAGCATTTGTATGTTGCAAACTTTGATAGGTGTAGGACGCACCATATAGAAGTTAGGGCCATTTGAAGTTTTATCAGTGTATGATTTTGGACTCGAGGGTACAAAATTTCAATGTTTTATGACGCAGCAGTAAAAAGATACAAGCATTTGTATGTTGCAAACTTTAATAGGTGTAGGACGTACCGTATAGAAGTTAGGGCCTTTTGAAGTTTTATCAGTGTTTAGTTTGGGACTCAAGGGTAGCATAGCTTTGAGCGATAGCTTATATTGACAAGAGGCTTGAGTACTTTATTGTTACCAAATTTCAAGGTTTTATGACGCTTCAGTAAAAAGTTACAAGCATTTCTATATTGCAAACTTTGATAGGTGTAGGACGTACCGTATAGAAGTTAGGGGCATTTGAAGTTTTATCAGTGTTTGATTTGGGACTCAAGGGTACCATAGCATTGAGCGATAGCTTAAATTGACAAGAGGCTCGAGTACTTTATTGTTACAAAATTTCAAGGTTTTACGACGCTCCAGTAAAAAGTTACAAGCATTTGTATGTTGCAAAGTTTAATAGGTGTAGGACGTACCGTATAGAAGTTAGGGCCATTTGAAGTTTTATCAGTGTTTGATTTGGGACTCAAGGGTAGCATAGCTTTGAGCGATAGCTTAAATTGACAAGAGGCTCGAGTACTTTATTGTTACAAAATTTCAAGATTTTATGACGCTCCAGTAAAAAGTTACAAGCATTTGTATGTTGCAAACTTTCATAGGTGTAGGACGTACCGTATAGAAGGTAGGGCCATTTGAAGTTTTATCAGTATATGATTTGGGACTCAAGGGTAGCAGAGCTTTGAGCGATAGCTTAAATTGGCAAGAGTCTCGAGTACTTTATTGTTACAGAATTTCAAGGTTTTATGACGCTCCAGTAAAAAGTTACAAGCATTTGCATGTTGCAAACTTTGATAGGTGTAGGATGTACCGTATAGAAGTTAGCGCCATTTGAAGTTTTATCAGTGTTTGATTTAGGACTCAACGGTAGCATAGCTTTGAGCGAAAGCTTAAATTGACAAGAGGCTCGAGTACTTTATTGTTACAGAATTTCAAGGTTTTATGACGCTCCAGTAAAAAGTTACAAGCATTTGTATGTTGCAAACTTTAATAGGTGTAGGACGTACCGTATAGAAGTTAGGGCCTTTTGAAGTTTTATCAGTGTTTAGTTTGGGACTCAAGGGTAGCATAGCTTTGAGCGATAGCTTATATTGACAAGAGGCTTGAGTACTTTATTGTTACCACATTTCAAGGTTGTATGACGCTTCAGTAAAAAGTTACAAGCATTTCTATGTTGCAAACTCTGATAGGTGTAGGACGTACCGTATAGAAGTTAGGGCCATTTGAAGTTTTATCAGTGTTTGATTTGGGATTCAAGGGCAGCATAGCTTTGAGCGATAGCTTAAATTGACAAGAGTCTCGAATACTTTATTGTTATAAAATTTCAAGGTTTTATGACGCTCCAGTAAAAAGTTACAAGCATTTGCATGTTGCAAACTTTGATAGGTGTAGGACGTACCATATAGAAGTTAGGGCCATTTGAAGTTTTATCAGTGTATGACTTTGGACTCAAGGGTACAAAATTTCAAGGTTTTATGACGCACCAGTAAAAAGTTACAAGCATTTGTATGTTGCAAACTTTAATAGGTGTAGGACGTACCGTATAGAAGTTAGGGCCTTTTGAACTTTTATCAGTGTATGACTTTGGACTCAAGGGTACAAAATTTCAAGGTTTTATGACGCACCAGTAAAAAGTTACAAGCATTTGCATGTTGCAAACTTTGATAATTGTAGGCTGTACCGTATAGAAGTGGGACTCAAAGGTAGCATAGCTTTGAGCGATGGCTTAAATTGACAAGAGGCTCGAGTACTTTATTGTTACCAAATTTCAAGGTTTTATGACGCTTCAGTAAAAAGTTACAAGCATTTCTATGTTGCAAACTTTGATAGGTGTAGGACGTACCGTATAGAAGTTAGGGCCTTTTGAAGTTTTATCAGTGTTTGACTTGGGACTCAAGGGTACCATAGCTTTGAGCGATAGCTTAAATTGACAAGAGGCTCGAGTACTTTATTGTTACAAAATTTCAAGGTTTTATGACGGTTCAGTAAAAAGTTACAAGCATTTCTATGTTGCAAACTTTGATAGGTGTAGGACGTACCGTATAGAAGTTAGGGCCATTTGAAGTTTTATCAGTGTTTGATTTGGGATTCAAGGGCAGCATAGCTTTGAGCGATAGCTTAAATTGACAAGAGTCTCGAATACTTTATTGTTATAAAATTTCAAGGTTTTATGACGCTCCAGTAAAAAGTTACAAGCATTTGCATGTTGCAAACTTTGATAGGTGTAGGACGTACCATATAGAAGTTAGGGCCATTTGAAGTTTTATCAGTGTATGACTTTGGACTCAAGGGTACAAAATTTCAAGGTTTTATGACGCACCAGTAAAAAGTTACAAGCATTTGTATGTTGCAAACTTTAATAGGTGTAGGACGTACCGTATAGAAGTTAGGGCCTTTTGAACTTTTATCAGTGTATGACTTTGGACTCAAGGGTACAAAATTTCAAGGTTTTATGACGCACCAGTAAAAAGTTACAAGCATTTGCATGTTGCAAACTTTGATAATTGTAGGCTGTACCGTATAGAAGTGGGACTCAAAGGTAGCATAGCTTTGAGCGATGGCTTAAATTGACAAGAGGCTCGAGTACTTTATTGTTACCAAATTTCAAGGTTTTATGACGCTTCAGTAAAAAGTTACAAGCATTTCTATGTTGCAAACTTTGATAGGTGTAGGACGTACCGTATAGAAGTTAGGGCCTTTTGAAGTTTTATCAGTGTTTGACTTGGGACTCAAGGGTACCATAGCTTTGAGCGATAGCTTAAATTGACAAGAGGCTCGAGTACTTTATTGTTACAAAATTTCAAGGTTTTATGACGCTCCAGTAAAAAGTTACAAGCATTTGTATGTTGCAAACTTTGATAGGTGTAGGATGTACCTTATAGAAGTTAGGGCCATTTGAAGTTTTATCAGTGTTTGATTTGGGACTCAAGGGTAGCATAGCTTTGAGCGATAGCTTATATTGACAAGAGGCTTGAGTACTTTATTGTTACCAAATTTCAAGGTTTTATGACGCTTCAGTAAAAAGTTACAAGCATTTCTATGTTGCAAACTTTGATAGGTGTAGGACGTACCGTATAGAAGTTAGGGGCATTTGAAGTTTTATCAGTGTTTGATTTGGGACTCAAGGGTACCATAGCTTTGAGCGATAGCTTAAATTGACAAGAGGCTCGAGTACTTTATTGTTACAAAATTTCAAGGTTTTATGACGCTTCAGTAAAAAGTTACAAGCATTTGTATGTTGCAAACTTTGATAGGTGTAGGATGTACCTTATAGAAGTTAGGGCCATTTGAAGTTTTATCAGTGTTTGATTTGGCACTCAAGGGTAGCATAGCTTTGAGCGATAGCTTATATTGACAAGAGGCTTGAGTACTTTATTGTTACCAAATTTCAAGGTTTTATGACGCTTCAGTAAAAAGTTACAAGCATTTGTATGTTGCAAACTTTGATAGGTGTAGGACGTACCGTATAGAAGTTAGGGGCATTTGAAGTTTTATCAGTGTTTGATTTGGGACTCAAGGGTACCATAGCATTGAGCGATAGCTTAAATTGACAAGAGGCTCGAGTACTTTATTGTTACAAAATTTCAAGATTTTATGACGCTCCAGTAAAAAGTTACAAGCATTTGTATGTTGCAAACTTTGATAGGTGTAGGACGTACCATTTAGAAGTTAGGGCCATTTGAAGTTTTATCAGTGTTTGATTTGGGACTCAAGGGTAGCATAGCTTTGAGCGATAACTTAAATTGACAAGAGGCTCGAGTACTTTATTGTTACAAAATTTCAAGGTTTTATGTCGCCCCAGGAAAAAGTTACAAGCATTTGTATGTTGCAAACTTTGATAGGTGTAGGACGTACCGTATAGAAGTTGGGCCATTTGAAGTTTTATCAGTGTTTGACTTGGGACTCAAGGGTAGCATAGCTTTGAGGGATAGCTTAAATTGACAAGAGGCTCAAGTACTTTATTGTTACAAAATTTCAAGGTTTATGACGCTCCAGTAAAAAGTTACAAGCATTTGCATGTTGCAAACTTTGATAGGTGTAGGATGTACCGTATAGAAGTTAGGGCCTTTTGAAGTTTTATCAGTGTTTAGTTTGGGACTCAAGGGTAGCATAGCTTTGAGCGATAGCTTATATTGACAAGAGGCTTGAGTACTTTATTGTTACCAAATTTGAAGGTTTTATGACGCTTCAGTAAAAAGTTACAAGCATTTCTATGTTGCAAACTTTGATAGGTGTAGGACGTACCGTATAGAAGTTAGGGCCATTTGAAGTTTTATCAGTGTTTGATTTGGGATTCAAGGGCAGCATAGCTTTGAGCGATAGCTTAAATTGACAAGAGTCTCGAGTACTTTATTGTTACAAAATTTCAAGGTTTTATGACGCTCCAGTAAAAAGTTACAAGCATTTGTATGTTGCAAACTTTGATAGGTGTAGGACGCACCATATAGAAGTTAGGGCCATTTGAAGTTTTATCAGTGTATGATTTTGGACTCGAGGGTACAAAATTTCAATGTTTTATGACGCAGCAGTAAAAAGATACAAGCATTTGTATGTTGCAAACTTTAATAGGTGTAGGACGTACCGTATAGAAGTTAGGGCCTTTTGAAGTTTTATCAGTGTTTAGTTTGGGACTCAAGGGTAGCATAGCTTTGAGCGATAGCTTATATTGACAAGAGGCTTGAGTACTTTATTGTTACCAAATTTCAAGGTTTTATGACGCTTCAGTAAAAAGTTACAAGCATTTCTATATTGCAAACTTTGATAGGTGTAGGACGTACCGTATAGAAGTTAGGGGCATTTGAAGTTTTATCAGTGTTTGATTTGGGACTCAAGGGTACCATAGCATTGAGCGATAGCTTAAATTGACAAGAGGCTCGAGTACTTTATTGTTACAAAATTTCAAGGTTTTACGACGCTCCAGTAAAAAGTTACAAGCATTTGTATGTTGCAAAGTTTAATAGGTGTAGGACGTACCGTATAGAAGTTAGGGCCATTTGAAGTTTTATCAGTGTTTGATTTGGGACTCAAGGGTAGCATAGCTTTGAGCGATAGCTTAAATTGACAAGAGGCTCGAGTACTTTATTGTTACAAAATTTCAAGATTTTATGACGCTCCAGTAAAAAGTTACAAGCATTTGTATGTTGCAAACTTTCATAGGTGTAGGACGTACCGTATAGAAGGTAGGGCCATTTGAAGTTTTATCAGTATATGATTTGGGACTCAAGGGTAGCAGAGCTTTGAGCGATAGCTTAAATTGGCAAGAGTCTCGAGTACTTTATTGTTACAGAATTTCAAGGTTTTATGACGCTCCAGTAAAAAGTTACAAGCATTTGCATGTTGCAAACTTTGATAGGTGTAGGATGTACCGTATAGAAGTTAGCGCCATTTGAAGTTTTATCAGTGTTTGATTTAGGACTCAACGGTAGCATAGCTTTGAGCGAAAGCTTAAATTGACAAGAGGCTCGAGTACTTTATTGTTACAGAATTTCAAGGTTTTATGACGCTCCAGTAAAAAGTTACAAGCATTTGTATGTTGCAAACTTTAATAGGTGTAGGACGTACCGTATAGAAGTTAGGGCCTTTTGAAGTTTTATCAGTGTTTAGTTTGGGACTCAAGGGTAGCATAGCTTTGAGCGATAGCTTATATTGACAAGAGGCTTGAGTACTTTATTGTTACCACATTTCAAGGTTGTATGACGCTTCAGTAAAAAGTTACAAGCATTTCTATGTTGCAAACTCTGATAGGTGTAGGACGTACCGTATAGAAGTTAGGGCCATTTGAAGTTTTATCAGTGTTTGATTTGGGACTCAACGGTAGCATAGCTTTGAGCGAAAGCTTAAATTGACAAGAGGCTCGAGTACTTTATTGTTACAGAATTTCAAGGTTTTATGACGCTCCAGTAAAAAGTTACAAGCATTTGTATGTTGCAAACTTTGATAGGTGTAGGACGTACCGTATAAAAGTAGGGTAGCATAGCTTTGAGCGATAGCTTAAATTGACAAGAGGCTCGAGTACTTTATTGTTACAAAATTTCAAGGTTTTATGACACTCCAGTAAAAAGTTACAAGCATTTGTATGCTGCAAACTTTGATAGGTGTAGGTCGTACCGTATAGAAGTTGGGCCATTTGAAGTTTTATCAGTGTTTGATTTGGGACTCAAGGGTAGCACAGCTTTGAGCGATAGCTTAAATTGACAAGAGGCTCAAGTTTTATTGTTACAAAATTTCAAGGTTTTATGACGCTCCAGTAAAAAGTTACAAGCATTTGTATGTTGCAAATTTTGATAGGTGTAGGATGTACCGTATAGAAGTTAGGGCCATTTGAAGTTTTATCAGTGTTTGATTTGGGACTCAAAGGAAGCAGAGCTTTGAGCGATGGCTTAAATTGACAAGAGGCTCGAGTACTTTATTGTTACAAAATTTCAAGGTTTTATGACGCTCCAGTAAAAAGTTACAAGCATTTGCATGTTAAAACTTTGATAGGTGTAGGATGTACCGTATAGAAGTTAGGGCCGTTTGAAGTTTTATCAGTGTTTGATTTGGGACTCAAAGGTAGCATAGCTTTGAGCGATGGCTTAAATTGACTAGAGGCTCGAGTACTTGATTGTTACAAAATTTCAAGGTTTTATGACGCACCAGTAAAAAGTTACAAGCATTTGTATGTTGCAAACTTTAATAGGTGTAGGAGGTACCGTATAGAAGTTAGGGCCTTTTGAAGTTTTATCAGTGTTTAGTTTGGGACTCAAGGGTAGCATAGCTTTGAGCGATAGCTTATATTGACAAGAGGCTTGAGTACTTTATTGTTACCAAATTTCAAGGTTTTATGACGCTCCAGTAAAAAGTTACAAGCATTTGTATGTTGCAAACTTTGATAGGTGTAGGACGTACCATATATAAGTTAGGGCCATTTGAAGTTTTATCAGTGTATGATTTTGGACTCAAGGGTACAAAATTTCAAGGTTTTATGACGCAGCAGTAAAAAGTTACAAGCATTTGTATGTTGCAAACTTTGATAGGTGTAGGACGTACCGTATAGAAGGTAGGGCCATTTGAAGTTTTATCAGTATTTGAATTGGGACTTAAGGGTAGCATAGCTTTGAGCGATAGCTTAAATTGAGAAGAGGATCGAGTACTTTATTGTTACAAAATTTCAAGGTTTTATGACGCTTCAGTAAAAAGTTACAAGCATTTGTATGTTGCAAACTTTGATAGGTGTAGGACGTACCATATAGAAGATTGGGCCATTTGAAGTTTTATCAGTGTATGATTTTGGACTCAAGGGTAGCATAGCTTTGAGCGATAGCTTAAATTGACAAGAGGCTCGAGTACTTTATTGTTACAAAATTTCAAGGTTTTATGACGCTTCAGTAAAAAGTTACAAGCATTTCTATGTTGCAAACTTTGATAGGTGTAGGACGTACCGTATAGAAGTTAGGGCATTTGAAGTTTTATCAGTGTTTGATTTGGGACTCAAGGGTACCATAGCATTGAGCGATAGCTTAAATTGACAAGAGGCTCGAGTACTTTATTGTTACAAAATTTCAAGATTTTATGACGCTCCAGTAAAAAGTTACAAGCATTTGTATGTTGCAAACTTTGATAGGTGTAGGACGTACCGTATAGAAGGTAGGGCCATTTGAAGTTTTATCAGTATTTGAATTGGGACTTAAGGGTAGCATAGCTTTGAGCGATAGCTTAAATTGAGAAGAGGATCGAGTACTTTATTGTTACAAAATTTCAAGGTTTTATGACGCTTCAGTAAAAAGTTACAAGCATTTGTATGTTGCAAACTTTGATAGGTGTAGGACGTACCATATAGAAGATTGGGCCATTTGAAGTTTTATCAGTGTATGATTTTGGACTCAAGGGTAGCATAGCTTTGAGCGATAGCTTAAATTGACAAGAGGCTCGAGTACTTTATTGTTACAAAATTTCAAGGTTTTACGACGCTCCAGTAAAAAGTTACAAGCATTTGTATATTGCAAAGTTTAATAGGTGTAGGACGTACCGTATAGAAGTTAGGGGCTTGAAGTTTTATCAGTGTTTGATTTGGGACTCAAGGGTACCATAGCATTGAGCGATAGCTTAAATTGACAAGAGGCTCGAGTACTTTATTGTTACAAAATTTCAAGATTTTATGACGCTCCAGTAAAAAGTTACAAGCATTTGTATGTTGCAAACTTTGATAGGTGTAGGACGTACCGTATAGAAGGTAGGGCCATTTGAAGTTTTATCAGTATTTGAATTGGGACTTAAGGGTAGCATAGCTTTGAGCGATAGCTTAAATTGAGAAGAGGATCGAGTACTTTATTGTTACAAAATTTCAAGGTTTTATGACGCTTCAGTAAAAAGTTACAAGCATTTGTATGTTGCAAACTTTGATAGGTGTAGGACGTACCATATAGAAGATTGGGCCATTTGAAGTTTTATCAGTGTATGATTTTGGACTCAAGGGTAGCATAGCTTTGAGCGATAGCTTAAATTGACAAGAGGCTCGAGTACTTTATTGTTACAAAATTTCAATGTTTTACGACGCTCCAGTAAAAAGTTACAAGCATTTGTATATTGCAAAGTTTAATAGGTGTAGGACGTACCGTATAGAAGTTAGGGCCATTTGAAGTTTTATCAGTGTTTGATTTGGGACTCAAGGGTAGCATAGCTTTGAGCGATAGCTTAAATTGACAAGAGGCTCGAGTCCTTTATTGTTACAAAATTTCAAGATTTTATGACGCTCCAGTAAAAAGTTACAAGCATTTGTATGTTGCAAACTTTGATAATTGTAGGCTGTACCGTATAGAAGTGGGACTCAAAGGTAGCATAGCTTTGAGCGATGGCTTAAATTGACAAGAGGCTCGAGTACTTTATTGTTACAGAATTTCAAGGTTTTATGACGCTCCAGTAAAAAATTACAAGCATTTGCATGTTGCAAACTTTGATAGGTGTAGGATGTACCGTATAGAAGTTAGCGCCATTTGAAGTTTTATCAGTGTTTGATTGAGGACTCAAGGGTAGCATAGCTTTGAGCGATAGCTTAAATTGACAAGAGGATCAAGTACCTTATTGTTACAAAATTTCAAGGTTTTACGACGCTCCAGTAAAAAGTTACAAGCATTTGTATGTTGCAAAGTTTAATAGGTGTAGGACGTACCGTATAGAAGGTAGGGCCATTTGAAGTTTTATCAGTATATGATTTGGGACGCAAGGGTAGCAGAGCTTTGAGCGATAGCTTAAATTGGCAAGAGTCTCGAGTAATTTATTGTTACAGAATTTCAAGGTTTTATGACGCTCCAGTAAAAAGTTACAAGCATTTGCATGTTGCAAACTTTGATAGGTGTAGGATGTACCGTATAGAAGTTAGCGCCATTTGAAGTTTTATCAGTGTTTGATTGACGACTCAAGGGTAGCATAGCTTTGAGCGATAGCTTAAATTGACAAGAGGATCAAGTACTTTATTGTTACAAAATTTCAAGGTTTTATGACGCTCCAGTAAAAAGTTACAAGCATTTGCATGTTGCAAACTTTGATAATTGTAGGCTGTACCGTATAGAAGTGGGACTCAAAGGTAGCATAGCTTTGAGCGATGGCTTAAATTGACAAGAGGCTCGAGTACTTTATTGTTACAAAATTTCAAGGTTTTATGACGCACCAGTAAAAAGTTACAAGCATTTGTATGTTGCAAACTTTAATAGGTGTAGGACGTACCGTATAGAAGTTAGGGCCTTTTGAAGTTTTATCAGTGTTTAGTTTGGGACTCAAGGGTAGCATAGCTTTGAGCGATAGCTTATATTGACAAGAGGCTTGAGTACTTTATTGTTACCACATTTCAAGGTTTTATGACGCTTCAGTAAAAAGTTACAAGCATTTCTATGTTGCAAACTCTGATAGGTGTAGGACGTACCGTATAGAAGTTAGGGCCATTTGAAGTTTTATCAGTGTTTGATTTGGGACTCAAAGGTAGCATAGCTTTGAGCGATGGCTTAAATTGACAAGAGGCTCGAGTACTTGATTGTTACAAAATTTCAAGGTTTTATGACGCTCCAGTAAAAAGTTACAAGCATTTGTATGTTGCAAACTTTAATAGGTGTAGGAGGTACCGTATAGAAGTTAGGGCCTTTTGAAGTTTTATCAGTGTTTAGTTTGGGACTCAAGGGTAGCATAGCTTTGAGCGATAGCTTATATTGACAAGAGGCTTGAGTACTTTATTGTTACCAAATTTCAAGGTTTTATGACGCTACAGTAAAAAGTTACAAGCATTTCTATGTTGCAAACTTTGATAGGTGTAGGACGTACCGTATAGAAGTTAGGGCCATTTGAAGTTTTATCAGTGTTCCATTTGCGATTCAAGGGTAGCATAGCTTTGAGCGATAGCTAAAATTGACAAGAGTCTCGAGTACTTTATTGTTACAAAATTTCAAGGTTTTATGACGCTCCAGTAAAAAGTTACAAGCATTTGCATGTTGCAAACTTTGATAGGTGTAGGACGTACCATATAGAAGTTAGGGCCATTTGAAGTTTTATCAGTGTATAAATTTTGGACTCAAGGGTAGCATAGCTTTGAGCGATAGCTTAAATTGACAAGAGGCTCGAGTACTTTATTGTTACAAAATTTCAAGGTTTTACGACGCTCCAGTAAAAAGTTACAAGCATTTGTATGTTGCAAAGTTTAATAGGTGTAGGACGTACCGTATAGAAGTTAGGGCCATTTGAAGTTTTATCAGTGTTTGATTTGGGACTCAAGGGTAGCATAGCTTTGAGCGATAGCTTAAATTGACAAGAGGCTCGAGTACTTTATTGTTACAAAATTTCAAGATTTTATGACGCTCCAGTAAAAAGTTACAAGCATTTGTATGTTGCAAACTTTCATAGGTGTAGGACGTACCGTATAGAAGGTAGGGCCATTTGAAGTTTTATCAGTATATGATTTGGGACTTAAGGGTAGCATAGCTTTGAGCGATAGCTTAAATTGAGAAGAGGCTCGAGTACTTTATTGTTACAAAATTTCAAGGTTTTATGACGCTTCAGTAAAAAGTTACAAGCATTTGTATGTTGCAAACTTTGATAGGTGTAGGACGTACCGTATAGAAGTTAGGGCCTTTTGAAGTTTTATCAGTGTTTAGTTTGGGACTCAAGGGTAGCATAGCTTTGAGCGATAGCTGATATTGACAAGAGGCTTGAGTACTTTATTGTTACCAAATTTCAAGGTTTTATGACGCTTCAGTAAAAAGTTACAAGCATTTCTATGTTGCAAACTTTGATAGGTGTAGGACGTACCGTATAGAAGTTAGGGGCATTTGAAGTTTTATCAGTGTTTGATTTGGGACTCAAGGGTACCATAGCATTGAGCGATAGCTTAAATTGACAAGAGGCTCGAGTACTTTATTGTTACAAAATTTCAAGATTTTATGACGCTCCAGTAAAAAGTTACAAGCATTTGTATGTTGCAAACTTTGATAGGTGTAGGACGTACCGTATAGAAGGTAGGGCCATTTGAAGTTTTATCAGTATTTGAATTGGGACTTAAGGGTAGCATAGCTTTGAGCGATAGCTTAAATTGAGAAGAGGCTCGAGTACTTTATTGTTACAAAATTTCCAGGTTTTATGTCGCTTCAGTAAAAAGTTACAAGCATTTGTATGTTGCAAACTTTGATAGGTGTAGGACGTACCATATAGAAGTTAGGGCCATTTGAAGTTTTATCAGTGTATGATTTTGGACTCAAGGGTAGCATAGCTTTGAGCGATAGCTTAAATTGACAAGAGGCTCGAGTACTTTATTGTTACAAAATTTCAAGGTTTTACGACGCTCCAGTAAAAAGTTGCAAGCATTTGTATGTTGCAAAGTTTAATAGGTGTAGGACATACCGTATAGAAGTTAGGGCCATTTGAAGTTTTATCAGTGTATGACTTTGGACTCAAGGGTACAAAATTTCAAGGTTTTATGACGCACCAGTAAAAAGTTACAAGCATTTGCATGTTGCAAACTTTGATAGGTGTAGGATGTACCGTATAGAAGGTAGGGCCATTTGAAGTTTTATCAGTATTTGAATTGGGACTCAAGGGTAGCATAGCTTTGAGCGATAGCTTATATTGACAAGAGGCTTGTGTACTTTATTGTTACCAAATTTCAAGGTTTTATGACGCTTCAGTAAAAAGTTACAAGCATTTGCATGTTGCAAACTTTGATAGGTGTAGGATGTACCTTATAGAAGTTAGGGCCATTTGAAGTTTTATCAGTGTTTGATTTGGGACTCAAGGGTACCATAGCATTGAGCGATAGCTTAAATTGACAAGAGGCTCGAGTACTTTATTGTTACAAAATTTCAAGATTTTATGACGCTCCAGTAAAAAGTTACAAGCATTTGTATGTTGCAAACTTTGATAGGTGTAGGACGTACCATATAGAAGTTAGGGCCATTTGAAGTTTTATCAGTGTTTGATTTGGGACTCAAGGGTAGCATAGCTTTGAGCGATAACTTAAATTGACAAGAGGCTCGAGTACTTTATTGTTACAAAATTTCAAGGTTTTATGTCGCCCCAGGAAAAAGTTACCAGCATTTGTATGTTGCAAACTTTGATAGGTGTAGGACGTACCGTATAGAAGTTGGGGCATTTGAAGTTTTATCAGTGTTTGACTTGGGACTCAAGGGTAGCATAGCTTTGAGCGATAGCTTAAATTGACAAGAGGCTCAAGTACTTTATTGTTACAAAATTTCAAGGTTTATGACGCTCCAGTAAAAAGTTACAAGCATTTGCATGTTGCAAACTTTGATAGGTGTAGGATGTACCGTATAGAAGTTAGGGCCTTTTGAAGTTTTATCAGTGTTTAGTTTGGGACTCAAGGGTAGCATAGCTTTGAGCGATAGCTTATATTGACAAGAGGCTTGAGTACTTTATTGTTACCAAATTTCAAGGTTTTATGACGCTTCAGTAAAAAGTTACAAGCATTTCTATGTTGTAACTTTGATAGGTGTAGGACGTACCGTATAGAAGTTAGGGCCATTTGAAGTTTTATCAGTGTTTGATTTGGGATTCAAGGGCAGCATAGCTTTAAGCCATAGCTTAAATTGACAAGAGTCTCGAGTACTTTATTGTTAAAAATTTCAAGGTTTATGACGCTCCAGTAAAATGTTACAAGCATTTGTATGTTGCAAACTTTGATAGGTGTAGGACGTACCATATAGAAGTTAGGGCCATTTGAAGTTTTATCAGTGTATGATTTTGGACTCAAGGGTAGCATAGCTTTGAGCGATAGCTTAAATTGACAAGAGGCTCGAGTACTTTATTGTTACAAAATTTCAAGGTTTTACGACGCTCCAGTAAAAAGTTGCAAGCATTTGTATGTTGCAAAGTTTAATAGGTGTAGGACATACCGTATAGAAGTTAGGGCCATTTGAAGTTTTATCAGTGTATGACTTTGGACTCAAGGGTACAAAATTTCAAGGTTTTATGACGCACCAGTAAAAAGTTACAAGCATTTGCATGTTGCAAACTTTGATAGGTGTAGGATGTACCTTATAGAAGTTAGGGCCATTTGAAGTTTTATCAGTGTTTGATTTGGGACTCAAGGGTAGCATAGCTTTGAGCGATAGCTTATATTGACAAGAGGCTTGTGTACTTTATTGTTACCAAATTTCAAGGTTTTATGACGCTTCAGTAAAAAGTTACAAGCATTTGCATGTTGCAAACTTTGATAGGTGTAGGATGTACCTTATAGAAGTTAGGGCCATTTGAAGTTTTATCAGTGTTTGATTTGGGACTCAAGGGTACCATAGCATTGAGCGATAGCTTAAATTGACAAGAGGCTCGAGTACTTTATTGTTACAAAATTTCAAGATTTTATGACGCTCCAGTAAAAAGTTACAAGCATTTGTATGTTGCAAACTTTGATAGGTGTAGGACGTACCATATAGAAGTTAGGGCCATTTGAAGTTTTATCAGTGTTTGATTTGGGACTCAAGGGTAGCATAGCTTTGAGCGATAACTTAAATTGACAAGAGGCTCGAGTACTTTATTGTTACAAAATTTCAAGGTTTTATGTCGCCCCAGGAAAAAGTTACCAGCATTTGTATGTTGCAAACTTTGATAGGTGTAGGACGTACCGTATAGAAGTTGGGGCATTTGAAGTTTTATCAGTGTTTGACTTGGGACTCAAGGGTAGCATAGCTTTGAGCGATAGCTTAAATTGACAAGAGGCTCAAGTACTTTATTGTTACAAAATTTCAAGGTTTATGACGCTCCAGTAAAAAGTTACAAGCATTTGCATGTTGCAAACTTTGATAGGTGTAGGATGTACCGTATAGAAGTTAGGGCCTTTTGAAGTTTTATCAGTGTTTAGTTTGGGACTCAAGGGTAGCATAGCTTTGAGCGATAGCTTATATTGACAAGAGGCTTGAGTACTTTATTGTTACCAAATTTCAAGGTTTTATGACGCTTCAGTAAAAAGTTACAAGCATTTCTATGTTGCAAACTTTGATAGGTGTAGGACGTACCGTATAGAAGTTAGGGCCATTTGAAGTTTTATCAGTGTTTGATTTGGGATTCAAGGGCAGCATAGCTTTGAGCCATAGCTTAAATTGACAAGAGTCTCGAGTACTTTATTGTTACAAAATTTCAAGGTTTTATGACGCTCCAGTAAAAAGTTACAAGCATTTGTATGTTGCAAACTTTGATAGGTGTAGGACGTACCATATAGAAGTTAGGGCCATTTGAAGTTTTATCAGTGTATGATTTTGGACTCAAGGGTACAAAATTTCAAGGTTTTATGACGCAGCAGTAAAAAGTTACAAGCATTTGTATGTTGCAAACTTTAATAGGTGTAGGACGTACCGTATAGAAGTTAGGGCCTTTTGAAGTTTTATCAGTGTTTAGTTTTCGACTCAAGGGTAGCATAGCTTTGAGCGATAGCTTATATTGACAAGAGGCTTGAGTACTTTATTGTTACCAAATTTCAAGGTTTTATGACGCTTCAGTAAAAAGTTACAAGCATTTCTATGTTGCAAACTTTGATAGGTGTAGGACGTACCGTATAGAAGTTAGGGGCATTTGAAGTTTTATCAGTGTTTGATTTGGGACTCAAGGGTATCATAGCATTGAGCGATAGCTTAAATTGACAAGAGGCTCGAGTACTTTATTGTTACAAAATTTCAAGATTTTATGACGCTCCAGTAAAAAGTTACAAGCATTTGTATGTTGCAAACTTTTATAGGTGTAGGACGTACCGTATAGAAGGTAGGGCCATTTGAAGTTTTATCAGTATTTGAATTGGGACTTAAGGGTAGCATAGCTTTGAGCGATAGCTTAAATTGAGAAGAGGCTCGAGTACTTTATTGTTACAAAATTTCAAGGTTTTATGACGCTTCAGTAAAAAGTTACAAGCATTTGTATGTTGCAAACTTTGATAGGTGTAGGACGTACCATATAGAAGTTAGGGCCATTTGAAGTTTTATCAGTGTATGATTTTGGACTCAAGGGTAGCATAGCTTTGAGCGATAGCTTAAATTGACAAGAGGCTCGAGTACTTTATTGTTACAAAATTTCAAGGTTTTACGACGCTCCAGTAAAAAGTTACAAGCATTTGTATGTTGCAAAGTTTAATAGGTGTAGGACGTACCGTATAGAAGTTAGGGCCATTTGAAGTTTTATCAGTGTTTGATTTGGGAGTCAAGGGTAGCATAGCTTTGAGCGATAGCTTAAATTGACAAGAGGCTCGAGTACTTTATTGTTACAAAATTTCAAGATTTTATGACGCTCCAGTAAAAAGTTACAAGCATTTGTATGTTGCAAACTTTCATAGGTGTAGGACGTACCGTATAGAAGGTAGGGCCATTTGAAGTTTTATCAGTATATGATTTGGGACTCAAGGGTAGCAGAGCTTTGAGCGATAGCTTAAATTGGCAAGAGTCTCGAGTACTTTATTGTTACAGAATTTCAAGGTTTTATGACGCTCCAGTAAAAAGTTACAAGTATTTGCATGTTGCAAACTTTGATAGGTGTAGGATGTACCGTATAGAAGTTAGCGCCATTTGAAGTTTTATCAGTGTTTGATTTAGGACTCAAGGGTAGCATAGCTTTGAGCGATAGCTTAAATTGACAAGAGG
Source organism: Clusia tigrina (assembly GCA_920105625.2). Classification (NCBI taxonomy): domain Eukaryota; kingdom Metazoa; phylum Arthropoda; class Insecta; order Diptera; family Clusiidae; genus Clusia; species Clusia tigrina. The sequence continues at coordinate 715,819 of CAKKTE020000530.1, read as the reverse complement.
CTCAAGTACTTTATTGTTACAAAATTTCAAGGTTTTATGACGCTCCAGTAAAAAGTTACAAGCATTTGCATGTTGCAAACTTTGATAATTGTAGGCTGTACCGTATAGAAGTGGGACTCAAAGGCAGCATAGCTTTGAGCGATGGCTTAAATTGACAAGAGGCTCGAGTACTTTATTGTTACAAAATTTCAAGGTTTTATGACGCACCAGTAAAAAGTTACAAGCATTTGTATGTTGCAAACTTTAATAGGTGTAGGACGTACCGTATAGAAGTTAGGGCCTTTTGAAGTTTTATCAGTGTTTAGTTTGGGACTCAAGGGTAGCATAGCTTTGAGCGATAGCTTATATTGACAAGACACTTGAGTACTTTATTGTTACCACATTTCAAGGTTTTATGACGCTTCAGTAAAAAGTTACAAGCATTTCTATGTTGCAAACTCTGATAGGTGTAGGACGTACCGTATAGAAGTTAGGGCCATTTGAAGTTTTATCAGTGTTTGATTTGGGACTCAACGGTAGCATAGCTTTGAGCGAAAGCTTAAATTGACAAGAGGCTCGAGTACTTTATTGTTACAGAATTTCAAGGTTTTATGACACTCCAGTAAAAAGTTACAAGCATTTGTATGTTGCAAACTTTGATAGGTGTAGGACGTACCGTATAGAAGTTAGGGCCTTTTGAAGTTTTATCAGTGTTTAGTTTGGGACTCAAGGGTAGCATAGCTTTGAGCGATAGCTTATATTGACAAGACACTTGAGTACTTTATTGTTACCACATTTCAAGGTTTTATGACACTCCAGTAAAAAGTTACAAGCATTTGTATGCTGCAAACTTTGATAGGTGTAGGTCGTACCGTATAGAAGTTGGGCCATTTGAAGTTTTATCAGTGTTTGATTTGGGACTCAAGGGAAGCACAGCTTTGAGCGATAGCTTAAATTGACAAGAGGCTCAAGTTTTATTGTTACAAAATTTCAAGGTTTTATGACGCTCCAGTAAAAAGTTACAAGCATTTGTATGTTGCAAACTTTGATAGGTGTAGGATGTACCGTATAGAAGTTAGGGCCATTTGAAGTTTTATCAGTGTTTGATTTGGGACTCAAAGGTAGCAGAGATTTGAGCGATGGCTTAAATTGACAAGAGGCTCGAGTACTTTATTGTTACAAAATTTCAAGGTTTTATGACGCTCCAGTAAAAAGTTACAAGCATTTGCATGTTAAAACTTTGATAGGTGTAGGATGTACCGTATAGAAGTTAGGGCCATTTGAAGTTTTATCAGTGTTTGATTTGGGACTCAAAGGTAGCATAGCTTTGCGCGATGGCTTAAATTGACAAGAGGCTCGAGTACTTGATTGTTACAAAATTTCAAGGTTTTATGACGCACCAGTAAAAAGTTACAAGCATTTGTATGTTGCAAACTTTAATAGGTGTAGGAGGTACCGTATAGAAGTTAGGGCCTTTTGAAGTTTTATCAGTGTTTAGTTTGGGACTCAAGGGTAGCATAGCTTTGAGCGATAGCTTATATTGACAGGAGGCTTGAGTACTTTATTGTTACCAAATTTCAAGGTTTTATGACGCTTCAGTAAAAAGTTACAAGCATTTCTATTTTGCAAACTTTGATAGGTGTAGGACGTACCGTATAGAAGTTAGGGCCATTTGAAGTTTTATCAGTGTTTGATTTGCGATTCAAGGGTAGCATAGCTTTGAGCGATAGCTAAAATTGACAAGAGTCTCGAGTACTTTATTGTTACAAAATTTCAAGGTTTTATGACGCTCCAGTAAAAAGTTACAAGCATTTGCATGTTGCAAACTTTGATAGGTGTAGGACGTACCATATAGAAGTTAGGGCCATTTGAAGTTTTATCAGTGTATAATTTTTGGACTCAAGGGTAGCATAGCTTTGAGCGATAGCTTAAATTGACAAGAGGCTCGAGTACTTTATTGTTACAAAATTTCAAGGTTTTACGACGCTCCAGTAAAAAGTTACAAGCATTTGTATGTTGCAAAGTTTAATAGGTGTAGGACGTACCGTATAGAAGTTAGGGCCATTTGAAGTTTTATCAGTGTTTGATTTGGGACTCAAGGGTAGCATAGCTTTGAGCGATAGCTTAAATTGACAAGAGGCTCGAGTACTTTATTGTTACAAAATTTCAAGATTTTATGACGCTCCAGTAAAAAGTTACAAGCATTTGTATGTTGCAAACTTTCATAGGTGTAGGACGTACCGTATAGAAGGTAGGGCCATTTGAAGTTTTATCAGTATATGATTTGGGACTCAAGGGTAGCAGAGCTTTGAGCGATAGCTTAAATTGGCAAGAGTCTCGAGCACTTTATTGTTACAGAATTTCAAGGTTTTATGACGCTCCAGTAAAAAGTTACAAGCATTTGCATGTTGCAAACTTTGATAGGTGTAGGATGTACCGTATAGAAGTTAGCGCCATTTGAAGTTTTATCAGTGTTTGATTTAGGACTCAAGGGTAGCATAGCTTTGAGCGATAGCTTAAATTGACAAGAGGCTCAAGTACTTTATTGTTACAAAATTTCAAGGTTTTATGACGCTCCAGTAAAAAGTTACAAGCATTTGCATGTTGCAATCTTTGATAATTGTAGGCTGTACCGTATAGAAGTGGGACTCAAAGGTAGCATAGCTTTGAGCGATGGCTTATATTGACAAGAGGCTTGAGTACTTTATTGTTACCACATTTCAAGGTTTTATGACGCTCCAGTAAAATGTTACAAGCATTTGCATGTTGCAAACTTTGATAGGTGTAGGATGTACCGTATAGAAGTTAGGGCCTTTTGAAGTTTTATCAGTGTTTAGTTTGGGACTCAAGGGTAGCATAGCTTTGAGCGATAGCTTATATTGACAAGAGGCTTGAGTACTTTATTGTTACCACATTTCAAGGTTTTATGACGCTCCAGTAAAAAGTTACAAGCATTTGTATGTTACAAACTTTGATAGGTGTAGGACGTACCGTATAAAAGTAGGGTAGCATAGCTTTGAGCGATAGCTTATATTGACAAGAGGCTTGAGTACTTTATTGTTACCAAATTTCAAGGTTTTATGACGCTTCAGTAAAAAGTTACAAGCATTTCTATGTTGCAAACTTTGATAGGTGTAGGACGTACCGTATAGAAGTTAGGGCCATTTGAAGTTTTATCAGTGTATGATTTTGGACTCAAGGGTACCATAGCTTTGAGCGATAGCTTAAATTGACAAGAGGCTCGAGTACTTTATTGTTACAAAATTTCAAGGTTTTACGACGCTCCAGTAAAAAGTTACAAGCATTTGTATGTTGCAAAGTTTAATAGGTGTAGGACGTACCGTATAGAAGTTAGGGCCATTTGAAGTTTTATCAGTGTTTGATTTGGGACTCAAGGGTAGCATAGCTTTGAGCGATAGCTTAAATTGACAAGAGGCTCGAGTACTTTATTGTTACAAAATTTCAAGATTTTATGACGTTCCAGTAAAAAGTTACAAGCATTTGTATGTTGCAAACTTTCATAGGTGTAGGACGTACCGTATAGAAGGTAGGGCCATTTGAAGTTTTATCAGTATATGATTTGGGACTCAAGGGTAGCAGAGCTTTGAGCGATAGCTTAAATTGGCAAGAGTCTCGAGTACTTTATTGTTACAGAATTTCAAGGTTTTATGACGCTCCAGTAAAAAGTTACAAGCATTTGCATGTTGCAAACTTTGATAGGTGTAGGATGTACCGTATAGAAGTTAGCGCCATTTGAAGTTTTATCAGTGTTTGATTTAGGACTCAAGGGTAGCATAGCTTTGAGCGATAGCTTAAATTGACAAGAGGCTCAAGTACTTTATTGTTACAAAATTTCAAGGTTTTATGACGCTCCAGTAAAAAGTTACAAGCATTTGCATGTTGCAAACTTTGATAATTGTAGGCTGTACCGTATAGAAGTGGGACTCAAAGGTAGCATAGCTTTGAGCGATGGCTTAAATTGACAAGAGGCTCGAGTACTTTATTGTTACAAAATTTCAAGGTTTTATGACGCACCAGTAAAAAGTTACAAGCATTTGTATGTTGCAAACTTTAATAGGTGTAGGACGTACCGTATAGAAGTTAGGGCCGTTTGAAGTTTTATCAGTGTTTAGTTTGGGACTCAAGGGTAGCATAGCTTTGAGCGATAGCTTATATTGACAAGAGGCTTGAGTACTTTATTGTTACCACATTTCAAGGTTTTATGACGCTTCAGTAAAAAGTTACAAGCATTTCTATGTTGCAAACTCTGATAGGTGTAGGACGTACCGTATAGAAGTTAGGGCCATTTGAAGTTTTATCAGTGTTTGATTTGGGACTCAACGGTAGCATAGCTTTGAGCGAAAGCTTAAATTGACAAGAGGCTCGAGTACTTTATTGTTACAGAATTTCAAGGTTTTATGACACTCCAGTAAAAAGTTACAAGCATTTGTATGTTGCAAACTTTGATAGGTGTAGGACGTACCGTATAAAAGTAGGGTAGCATAGCTTTGAGCGATAGCTTAAATTGACAAGAGGCTCGAGTACTTTATTGTTACAAAATTTCAAGGTTTTATGACACTCCAGTAAAAAGTTACAAGCATTTGCATGTTGCAAACTTTGATAGGTGTAGGATGTACCGTATAGAAGTTAGCGCCATTTGAAGTTTTATCAGTGTTTGATTTGGGACTCAAGGGAAGCACAGCTTTGAGCGATAGCTTAAATTGACAAGAGGCTCAAGTTTTATTGTTACAAAATTTCAAGGTTTTATGACGCTCCAGTAAAAAGCTTTCATCAGCAGCTGAACAGTGTACAACCATAAATACAAAAGATGTGAATATCAAACATAAAATCAACCCTTGGATGACTAATTCCTTATTGGGTCTTATTAATTATAAAACAAAATTATTGAAAGCAAGAAGGAAAGATAGAAATAATGAAACTATTTCTAAACGGCTTAAAAGAATTAGTAAAATTATAAATACATGTAGTAAACAGTTAAGGAACGACTACTATTCACATAACTTAAGGCTATGTAATGGTGATGTGAGAAAAACTTGGGATTTTCTCAATAAACAACTGGGTAAAAAAAATACTGGTTTTATAGACTTTGTAGATGAAAGTGATGTTCTTTTATCTACAGATAATGATAAGGCTGAAAAGCTTAACAACTACTTCTATAATGTAGTTCAGAATACGAAAATGAACATAGCTCAAGAAATAGATGACGACTACAATTTTTTTCGTACTTTAGTACCTACGAACGATAATTTTATATTGACTGCAGTTGATAGGGCTAAAATTGAAAATATTTTGGATAACCTAAAAACTAACAAGAGTCCTGGATTTGATAAAATTACACCAAAGATGTTGCTCTCAAAGAAATCTCTTCTCTGCAATATTGTTGGAAATATTTTCAATCGCATGATCGAAGAGGCAACATATCCTGACGTTCTGAAGATTCACAAAGTGACTCCTATTCCTAAGGGTGTTCAGTCCAATGTCATACAAAACTTCCGCCCGATTTCAATTCTTTCTATCATTGATAAAATTTTTGAAAAGATTATGTATGAGCAGCTAGCAGCTTATCTGGAACGGAATAATGTTTTGTTTGATCGGCAATATGGTTTTAGGAGGGGTACTGGTACTGGAGAGGCAGTGGTATATGTCGTGGATTACATTTGCTGTGGCCTTGATGAAGGCTACAAAGGCGTTGCGGGTGTTTTTTACGACTTCTCGAAGGCGTTTGATTTAGTTGATCATGAAATACTGATTTCTAAATTGAATATTCTTGGGTTTACCTCTTCAACCCTAAATCTTTTTAAGGATTATTTAAGGAATAGAAAGCAAATTGTACAAATCGGTGTGGCTAAAAGCAGTATGTTGTCTGTGACATGTGGTGTCCCACAAGGTAGTGTCCTTGGACCATTACTTTTCAAAATTTACATTAATGACTTAAAAAACATAAATTTCAATGGTAAGCTGTTCATGTTTGCTGATGACGTATGTCTTTTTTACAAATACAAACATCTAGAGGTACTAAGAACACAGATTGAGTATGATTCTGCAATTCTTTCTGAATTTGCAAGAATTAACTTATTGGCTTTAAACAAAGAGAAAACGAATTTGGTTAGATTTAAACCATCAAATTACAGAAATGATGATATATTTACTGTACAAATTGACCGAAATATAATACAAGAGTCGGAAAGTGTAAAATACTTAGGAATGACTTTCACTCAAAATATGATGTGGGATTGTCACATCAAGAGATTGAAGAGTAGGATATCATCAGGAATTGGTATCTTGTACAAATTTAAGAATAAGCTAAATATAGAAACAAAAATGATGCTTTATCAGTCTCTGGTTCACTCTCATTTATCTTACCTACCTATAGTGTATGGTAGTAAAACTAATTGTTATTTGAAATCCTTGCAAATAGCACAGAACAAAGCCCTCAAAATTGTTTTTGATCTTCCCTTGAGACATAGCACGACGAGTTTATATAAAGATTTTGCTAAAAATGTACTCCCAGTGAAAGGTCTATATAAGATACAACTATTGGTACAGGTTTTTAAAACCTTACGTGGTATAGGAACCCATACCCTACAATTTCAGCAAAACATGGTGCACACAAATCGAGTTACTAGGCAAGCGCGGCATCTACAGGTAGTCAGATGTCGGTTAGAATTAACAAAGCAACGTATCTGTTTTGCTGGACCAAACGAGTTTAACAAGCTACCTAACACCTTGAAGAGCCTTGAATCTCTGTCTGCTTTCAAATTAAATTTAAAAAAGTATTTATTGCAAAACACCGATTTACTTCTTGCGTTTTGAGACATCCAACAAGCATTAATTAGCAATATGCATAAATATACATCCAATGAATTTATTAATTTTTTTTTTTTTATTATTATTGGTTTCTTAATTATTATAACTTAATTAAAATTGTATAAATTGAGTGAATTATCTAAAAGTTTAAAATTAAATGAATTAACTAAAATTTAAATTTCTTGTTAGTCAATAGGTTGCCTTCTAGCCTCTATCAAGCTTTTTAGCGCTGAGGCATAAGTAGAAATATTGTAATACATATATATTTATATTGAAATTAATAAAAAAAAAAAAAAAAAAAAAAAAGTTACAAGCATTTGTATGTTGCAAACTTTGATAGGTGTAGGATGTACCGTATAGAAGTTAGGGCCATTTGAAGTTTTATCAGTGTTTGATTTGGGACTCAAAGGTAGCAGAGATTTGAGCGATGTTAAATTGACAAGAGGCTCGAGTACTTGATTGTTACAAAATTTCAAGGTTTTATGACGCACCAGTAAAAAGTTACAAGCATTTGTATGTTGCAAACTTTAATAGGTGTAGGAGGTACCGTATAGAAGTTAGGGCCTTTTGAAGTTTTATCAGTGTTTAGTTTGGGACTCAAGGGTAGCATAGCTTTGAGCGATAGCTTATATTGACTAGAGGCTTGAGTACTTTATTGTTACCAAATTTCAAGGTTTTATGACGCTTCAGTAAAAAGTTACAAGCATTTCTATTTTGCAAACTTTGATAGGTGTAGGACGTACCGTATAGAAGTTAGGGCCATTTGAAGTTTTATCAGTGTTTGATTTGCGATTCAAGGGTAGCATAGCTTTGAGCGATAGCTAAAATTGACAAGAGTCTCGAGTACTTTATTGTTACAAAATTTCAAGGTTTTATGACGCTCCAGTAAAAAGTTACAAGCATTTGCATGTTGCAAACTTTGATAGGTGTAGGACGTACCATATAGAAGTTAGGGCCATTTGAAGTTTTATCAGTGTATAATTTTTGGACTCAAGGGTAGCATAGCTTTGAGCGATAGCTTAAATTGACAAGAGGCTCGAGTACTTTATTGTTACAAAATTTCAAGGTTTTACGACGCTCCAGTAAAAAGTTACAAGCATTTGTATGTTGCAAAGTTTAATAGGTGTAGGACGTACCGTATAGAAGTTAGGGCCATTTGAAGTTTTATCAGTGTTTGATTTGGGACTCAAGGGTAGCATAGCTTTGAGCGATAGCTTAAATTGACAAGTGGCTCGAGTACTTTATTGTTACAAAATTTCAAGATTTTATGACGCTCCAGTAAAAAGTTACAAGCATTTGTATGTTGCAAACTTTCATAGGTGTAGGACGTACCGTATAGAAGGTAGGGCCATTTGAAGTTTTATCAGTATATGATTTGGGACTCAAGGGTAGCAGAGCTTTGAAAGATAGCTTAAATTGGCAAGAGTCTCGAGCACTTTATTGTTACAGAATTTCAAGGTTTTATGACGCTCCAGTAAAAAGTTACAAGCATTTGCATGTTGCAAACTTTGATAGGTGTAGGATGTACCGTATAGAAGTTAGCGCCATTTGAAGTTTTATCAGTGTTTGATTTAGGACTCAAGGGTAGCATAGCTTTGAGCGATAGCGTAAATTGACAAGAGGCTCAAGTACTTTATTGTTACAAAATTTCAAGGTTTTATGACGCTCCAGTAAAAAGTTACAAGCATTTGCATGTTGCAAACTTTGATAATTGTAGGCTGTACCGTATAGAAGTGGGACTCAAAGGTAGCATAGCTTTGAGCGATGGCTTATATTGACAAGAGGCTTGAGTACTTTATTGTTACCACATTTCAAGGTTTTATGACGCTCCAGTAAAATGTTACAAGCATTTGCATGTTGCAAACTTTGATAGGTGTAGGATGTACCGTATAGAAGTTAGGGCCTTTTGAAGTTTTATCAGTGTTTAGTTTGGGACTCAAGGGTAGCATAGCTTTGAGCGATAGTTTATATTGACAAGAGGCTTGAGTACTTTATTGTTACCACATTTCAAGGTTTTATGACGCTCCAGTAAAAAGTTACAAGCATTTGTATGTTACAAACTTTGATAGTTGTAGGACGTACCGTATAGAAGTTAGGGCCATTTGAAGTTTTATCAGTGTTTGATTTGGGACTCAACGGTAGCATAGCTTTGAGCGAAAGCTTAAATTGACAAGAAGCTCGAGTACTTTATTGTTACAGAATTTCAAGGTTTTATGACACTCCAGTAAAAAGTTACAAGCATTTGTATGTTGCAAACTTTGATAGGTGTAGGACGTACCGTATAAAAGTAGGGTAGCATAGCTTTGAGCGATGGCTTAAATTGACAAGAGGCTCGAGTACTTTATTGTTACAAAATTTCAAGGTTTTATGACGCACCAGTAAAAAGTTACAAGCATTTGTATGTTGCAAACTTTAATAGGTGTAGGACGTACCGTATAGAAGTTAGGGCCTTTTGAAGTTTTATCAGTGTTTGATTTGGGACTCAAAGGTAGCAGAGATTTGAGCGATGGCTTAAATTGACAAGAGGCTCGAGTACTTTATTGTTACAAAATTTCAAGGTTTTATGACGCTCCAGTAAAAAGTTACAAGCATTTGCATGTTAAAACTTTGATAGGTGTAGGATGTACCGTATAGAAGTTAGGGCCATTTGAAGTTTTATCAGTGTTTGATTTGGGACTCAAAGGTAGCATAGCTTTGCGCGATGGCTTAAATTGACAAGAGGCTTGAGTACTTTATTGTTACCACATTTCAAGGTTTTATGACGCTCCAGTAAAATGTTACAAGCATTTGCATGTTGCAAACTTTGATAGGTGTAGGATGTGCCGTATAGAAGTTAGGGCCTTTTGAAGTTTTATCAGTGTTTAGTTTGGGACTCAAGGGTAGCATAGCTTTGAGCGATAGCTTATATTGACAAGAGGCTTGAGTACTTTATTGTTACCACATTTCAAGGTTTTATGACGCTCCAGTAAAAAGTTACAAGCATTTGTATGTTACAAACTTTGATAGGTGTAGGACGTACCGTATAGAAGTTAGGGCCATTTGAAGTTTTATCAGTGTTTGATTTGGGACTCAACGGTAGCATAGCTTTGAGCGAAAGCTTAAATTGACAAGAGGCTCGAGTACTTTATTGTTACAGAATTTCAAGATTTTATGACACTCCAGTAAAAAGTTACAAGCATTTGTATGTTGCAAACTTTGATAGGTGTAGGACGTACCGTATAAAAGTAGGGTAGCATAGCTTTGAGCGATGGCTTAAATTGACAAGAGGCTCGAGTACTTTATTGTTACAAAATTTCAAGATTTTATGACGCTCCAGTAAAAAGTTACAAGCATTTGTATGTTGCAAACTTTCATAGGTGTAGGACGTACCGTATAGAAGGTAGGGCCATTTGAAGTTTTATCAGTATATGATTTGGGACTCAAGGGTAGCAGAGCTTTGAGCGATAGCTTAAATTGGCAAGAGTCTCGAGCACTTTATTGTTACAGAATTTCAAGGTTTTATGACGCTCCAGTAAAAAGTTACAAGCATTTGCATGTTGCAAACTTTGATAGGTGTAGGATGTACCGTATAGAAGTTAGCGCCATTTGAAGTTTTATCAGTGTTTGATTTAGGACTCAAGGGTAGCATAGCTTTGAGCGATAGTGTAAATTGACAAGAGGCTCAAGTACTTTATTGTTACAAAATTTCAAGGTTTTATGACGCTCCAGTAAAAAGTTACAAGCATTTGCATGTTGCAAACTTTGATAATTGTAGGCTGTACCGTATAGAAGTGGGACTCAAAGGTAGCATAGCTTTGAGCGATGGCTTATATTGACAAGAGGCTTGAGTACTTTATTGTTACCACATTTCAAGGTTTTATGACGCTCCAGTAAAATGTTACAAGCATTTGCATGTTGCAAACTTTGATAGGTGTAGGATGTACCGTATAGAAGTTAGGGCCTTTTGAAGTTTTATCAGTGTTTAGTTTGGGACTCAAGGGTAGCATAGCTTTGAGCGATAGCTTATATTGACAAGAGGCTTGAGTACTTTATTGTTACCACATTTCAAGGTTTTATGACGCTCCAGTAAAAAGTTACAAGCATTTGTATGTTACAAACTTTGATAGGTGTAGGACGTACCGTATAGAAGTTAGGGCCATTTGAAGTTTTATCAGTGTTTGATTTGGGACTCAACGGTAGCATAGCTTTGAGCGAAAGCTTAAATTGACAAGAGGCTCGAGTACTTTATTGTTACAGAATTTCAAGGTTTTATGACACTCCAGTAAAAAGTTACAAGCATTTGTATGTTGCAAACTTTGATAGGTGTAGGACGTACCGTATAAAAGTAGGGTAGCATAGCTTTGAGCGATGGCTTAAATTGACAAGAGGCTCGAGTACTTTATTGTTACAAAATTTCAAGGTTTTATGACGCACCAGTAAAAAGTTACAAGCATTTGTATGTTGCAAACTTTAATAGGTGTAGGACGTACCGTATAGAAGTTAGGGCCTTTTGAAGTTTTATCAGTGTTTAGTTTGGGACTCAAGGGTAGCATAGCTTTGAGCGATAGCTTATATTGACAAGAGGCTTGAGTACTTTATTGTTACCACATTTCAAGGTTTTATGACGCTTCAGTAAAAAGTTACAAGCATTTCTATGTTGCAAACTCTGATAGGTGTAGGACGTACCGTATAGAAGTTAGGGCCATTTGAAGTTTTATCAGTGTTTGATTTGGGACTCAACGGTAGCATAGCTTTGAGCGAAAGCTTAAATTGACAAGAGGCTCGAGTACTTTATTGTTACAGAATTTCAAGGTTTTATGACACTCCAGTAAAAAGTTACAAGCATTTGTATGTTGCAAACTTTGATAGGTGTAGGACGTACCGTATAAAAGTAGGGTAGCATAGCTTTGAGCGATAGCTTAAATTGACAAGAGGCTCGAGTACTTTATTGTTACAAAATTTCAAGGTTTTATGACACTCCAGTAAAAAGTTACAAGCATTTGCATGTTGCAAACTTTGATAGGTGTAGGATGTACCGTATAGAAGTTAGCGCCATTTGAAGTTTTATCAGTGTTTGATTTGGGACTCAAGGGAAGCACAGCTTTGAGCGATAGCTTAAATTGACAAGAGGCTCAAGTTTTATTGTTACAAAATTTCAAGGTTTTATGACGCTCCAGTAAAAAGTTACAAGCATTTGTATGTTGCAAACTTTGATAGGTGTAGGATGTACCGTATAGAAGTTAGGGCCATTTGAAGTTTTATCAGTGTTTGATTTGGGACTCAAAGGTAGCAGAGATTTGAGCGATGGCTTAAATTGACAAGAGGCTCGAGTACTTTATTGTTACAAAATTTCAAGGTTTTATGACGCTCCAGTAAAAAGTTACAAGCATTTGCATGTTAAAACTTTGATAGGTGTAGGATGTACCGTATAGAAGTTAGGGCCATTTGAAGTTTTATCAGTGTTTGATTTGGGACTCAAAGGTAGCATAGCTTTGCGCGATGGCTTAAATTGACAAGAGGCTTGTGTACTTTATTGTTACCACATTTCAAGGTTTTATGACGCTCCAGTAAAATGTTACAAGCATTTGCATGTTGCAAACTTTGATAGGTGCAGGATGTACCGTATAGAAGTTAGGGCCTTTTGAAGTTTTATCAGTGTTTAGTTTGGGACTCAAGGGTAGCATAGCTTTGAGCGATAGCTTATATTGACAAGAGGCTTGAGTACTTTATTGTTACCACATTTCAAGGTTTTATGACGCTCCAGTAAAAAGTTACAAGCATTTGTATGTTACAAACTTTGATAGGTGTAGGACGTACCGTATAGAAGTTAGGGCCATTTGAAGTTTTATCAGTGTTTGATTTGGGACTCAACGGTAGCATAGCTTTGAGCGAAAGCTTAAATTGACAAGAGGCTCGAGTACTTTATTGTTACAGAATTTCAAGGTTTTATGACACTCCAGTAAAAAGTTACAAGCATTTGTATGTTGCAAACTTTGATAGGTGTAGGACGTACCGTATAAAAGTAGGGTAGCATAGCTTTGAGCGATGGCTTAAATTGACAAGAGGCTCGAGTACTTTATTGTTACAAAATTTCAAGGTTTTATGACGCACCAGTAAAAAGTTACAAGCATTTGTATGTTGCAAACTTTAATAGGTGTAGGACGTACCGTATAGAAGTTAGGGCCTTTTGAAGTTTTATCAGTGTTTAGTTTGGGACTCAAGGGTAGCATAGCTTTGAGCGATAGCTTATATTGACAAAAGGCTTGAGTACTTTATTGTTACCACATTTCAAGGTTTTATGACGCTTCAGTAAAAAGTTACAAGCATTTCTATGTTGCAAACTCTGATAGGTGTAGGACGTACCGTATAGAAGTTAGGGCCATTTGAAGTTTTATCAGTGTTTGATTTGGGACTCAACGGTAGCATAGCTTTGAGCGAAAGCTTAAATTGACAAGAGGCTCGAGTACTTTATTGTTACAGAATTTCAAGGTTTTATGACGCTCCAGTAAAAAGTTACAAGCATTTGTATGTTGCAAACTTTGATAGGTGTAGGACGTACCGTATAAAAGTAGGGTAGCATAGCTTTGAGCGATAGCTTAAATTGACAAGAGGCTCGAGTATTTTATTGTTACAAAATTTCAAGGTTTTATGACACTCCAGTAAAAAGTTACAAGCATTTGCATGTTGCAAACTTTGATAGGTGTAGGATGTACCGTATAGAAGTTAGCGCCATTTGAAGTTTTATCAGTGTTTGATTTGGGACTCAAGGGAAGCACAGCTTTGAGCGATAGCTTAAATTGACAAGAGGCTCAAGTTTTATTGTTACAAAATTTCAAGGTTTTATGACGCTCCAGTAAAAAGTTACAAGCATTTGTATGTTGCAAACTTTGATAGGTGTAGGATGTACCGTATAGAAGTTAGGGCCATTTGAAGTTTTATCAGTGTTTGATTTGGGACTCAAAGGTAGCAGAGATTTGAGCGATGGCTTAAATTGACAAGAGGCTCGAGTACTTTATTGTTACAAAATTTCAAGGTTTTATGACGCTCCAGTAAAAAGTTACAAGCATTTGCATGTTAAAACTTTGATAGGTGTAGGATGTACCGTATAGAAGTTAGGGCCATTTGAAGTTTTATCAGTGTTTGATTTGGGACTCAAAGGTAGCATAGCTTTGCGCGATGGCTTAAATTGACAAGAGGCTCGAGTACTTGATTGTTACAAAATTTCAAGTTTTTATGACGCACCAGTAAAAAGTTACAAGCATTTGTATGTTGCAAACTTTAATAGGTGTAGGAGGTACCGTATAGAAGTTAGGGCCATTTGAAGTTTTATCAGTGTATAATTTTTGGACTCAAGGGTAGCATAGCTTTGAGCGATAGCTTAAATTGACAAGAGGCTCGAGTACTTTATTGTTACAAAATTTCAAGGTTTTACGACGCTCCAGTAAAAAGTTACAAGCATTTGTATGTTGCAAAGTTTAATAGGTGTAGGACGTACCGTATAGAAGTTAGGGCCATTTGAAGTTTTATCAGTGTTTGATTTGGGACTCAAGGGTAGCATAGCTTTGAGCGATAGCTTAAATTAACAAGAGGCTCGAGTACTTTATTGTTACAAAATTTCAAGATTTTATGACGCTCCAGTAAAAAGTTACAAGCATTTGTATGTTGCAAACTTTCATAGGTGTAGGACGTACCGTATAGAAGGTAGGGCCATTTGAAGTTTTATCAGTATATGATTTGGGTCTCAAGGGTAGCAGAGCTTTGAGCGATAGCTTAAATTGGCAAGAGTCTCGAGCACTTTACTGTTACAGAATTTCAAGGTTTTATGACGCTCCAGTAAAAAGTTACAAGCATTTGCATGTTGCAAACTTTGATAGGTGTAGGATGTACCGTATAGAAGTTAGCGCCATTTGAAGTTTTATCAGTGTTTGATTTAGGACTCAAGGGTAGCATAGCTTTGAGCGATAGCGTAAATTGACAAGAGGCTCAAGTACTTTATTGTTACAAAATTTCAAGGTTTTATGACGCTCCAGTAAAAAGTTACAAGCATTTGCATGTTGCAAACTTTGATAATTGTAGGCTGTACCGTATAGAAGTGGGACTCAAAGGTAGCATAGCTTTGAGCGATGGCTTATATTGACAAGAGGCTTGAGTACTTTATTGTTACCACATTTCAAGGTTTTATAACGCTCCAGTAAAATGTTACAAGCATTTGCATGTTGCAAACTTTGATAGGTGTAGGATGTACCGTATAGAAGTTAGGGCCTTTTGAAGTTTTATCTGTGTTTAGTTTGGGACTCAAGGGTAGCATAGCTTTGAGCGATAGCTTATATTGACAAGAGGCTTGAGTACTTTATTGTTACCACGTTTCAAGGTTTTATGACGCTCCAGTAAAAAGTTACAAGCATTTCTATTTTGCAAACTTTGATAGGTGTAGGACGTACCGTATAGAAGTTAGGGCCATTTGAAGTTTTATCAGTGTTTGATTTGCGATTCAAGGGTAGCATAGCTTTGAGCGATAGCTAAAATTGACAAGAGTCTCGAGTACTTTATTGTTACAAAATTTCAAGGTTTTATGACGCTCCAGTAAAAAGTTACAAGCATTTGCATGTTGCAAACTTTGATAGGTGTAGGACGTACCATATAGAAGTTAGGGCCATTTGAAGTTTTATCAGTGTATAATTTTTGGACTCAAGGGTAGCATAGCTTTGAGCGATAGCTTAAATTGACAAGAGGCTCGAGTACTTTATTGTTACAAAATTTCAAGGTTTTACGACGCTCCAGTAAAAAGTTACAAGCATTTGTATGTTGCAAAGTTTTAAAGGTGTAGGACGTACCGTATAGAAGTTAGGGCCATTTGAAGTTTTATCAGTGTTTGATTTGGGACTCAAGGGTAGCATAGCTTTGAGCGATAGCTTAAATTGACAAGAGGCTCGAGTACTTTATTGTTACAAAATTTCAAGATTTTATGACGCTCCAGTAAAAAGTTACAAGCATTTGTATGTTGCAAACTTTCATAGGTGTAGGACGTACCGTATAGAAGGTAGGGCCATTTGAAGTTTTATCAGTATATGATTTGGGACTCAAGGGTAGCAGAGCTTTGAGCGATAGCTTAAATTGGCAAGAGTCTCGAGCACTTTATTGTTACAGAATTTCAAGGTTTTATGACGCTCCAGTAAAAAGTTACAAGCATTTGCATGTTGCAAACTTTGATAGGTGTAGGATGTACCGTATAGAAGTTAGCGCCATTTGAAGTTTTATCAGTGTTTGATTTAGGACTCAAGGGTAGCATAGCTTTGAGCGATAGCGTAAATTGACAAGAGGCTCAAGTACTTTATTGTTACAAAATTTCAAGGTTTTATGACGCTCCAGTAAAAAGTTACAAGCATTTGCATGTTGCAAACTTTGATAATTGTAGGCTGTACCGTATAGAAGTGGGACTCAAAGGTAGCATAGCTTTGAGCGATGGCTTATATTGACAAGAGGCTTGAGTACTTTATTGTTACCACATTTCAAGGTTTTATGACGCTCCAGTAAAATGTTACAAGCATTTGCATGTTGCAAACTTTGATAGGTGTAGGATGTACCGTATAGAAGTTAGGGCCTTTTGAAGTTTTATCAGTGTTTAGTTTGGGACTCAAGGGTAGCATAGCTTTGAGCGATAGCTTATATTGACAAGAGTCTTGAGTACTTTATTGTTACCACATTTCAAGGTTTTATGACGCTCCAGTAAAAAGTTACAAGCATTTGTATGTTACAAACTTTGATAGGTGTAGGACGTACCGTATAAAAGTAGGGTAGCATAGCTTTGAGCGATAGCTTATATTGACAAGAGGCTTGAGTACTTTATTGTTACCAAATTTCAAGGTTTTATGACGCTTCAGTAAAAAGTTACAAGCATTTCTATGTTGCAAACTTTGATAGGTGTAGGACGTACCGTATAGAAGTTAGCATAGCTTTGAGCGATAGCTTAAATTGACAAGAGGCTCGAGTACTTTATTGTTACAAAATTTCAAGGTTTTATGTCGCACCAGGAAAAAGTTACAAGCATTTGTATGTTGCAAACTTTGATAGGTGTAGGACGTACCGTATAGAAGTTGGGCCATTTGAAGTTTTATCAGTGTTTGATTTGGGACTGAAGGGTAGCATAGCTTTGAGCGATAGCTTAAATTGACAAGAGGCTCAAGTACTTTATTGTTACAAAATTTCAAGGTTTTATGACGCTCCAGTAAAAAGTTACAAGCATTTGCATGTTGCAAACTTTGATAGGTGTAGGATGTACCGTATAGAAGTTAGGGCCATTTGAAGTTTTATCAGTGTTTGATTTGGGACTCAAGGGTAGCATAGCTTTGAGCGATAGCTTAAATTGACAAGAGGCTCGAGTACTTTATTGTTACAAAATTTCAAGGTTTTATGACGCTCCAGTAAAAAGTTACAAGCATTTGCATGTTGCAAACTTTGATAGGTGTAGGATGTACCGTATAGAAGTTAGCGCCATTTGAAGTTTTATCAGTGTTTGATTTGGGACTGAAGGGTAGCATAGCTTTGAGCGATAGCTTAAATTGACAAGAGGCTCAAGTACTTTATTGTTACAAAATTTCAAGGTTTTATGACGCTCCAGTAAAAAGTTACAAGCATTTGTATGTTACAAACTTTGATAGGTGTAGGACGTACCGTATAAAAGTAGGGTAGCATAGCTTTGAGCGATAGCTTAAATTGACAAGAGGCTCGAGTACTTTATTGTTACAAAATTTCAAGGTTTTATGACACTCCAGTAAAAAGTTACAAGCATTTGTATGCTGCAAACTTTGACAGGTGTAGGTCGTACCGTATAGAAGTTGGGCCATTTGAAGTTTTATCAGTGTTTGATTTGGGACTCAAGGGTAGCACAGCTTTGAGCGATAGCTTAAATTGACAAGAGGCTCAAGTACTTTATTGTTACAAAATTTCAAGGTTTTATGACGCTCCAGTAAAAAGTTACAAGCATTTGTATGTTGCAAACTTTGATAGGTGTAGGATGTACCGTATAGAAGTTAGGGCCATTTGAAGTTTTATCAGTGTTTGATTTGGGACTCAAAGGTAGCATAGCTTTGAGCGATGGCTTAAATTGACAAGAGGCTCGAGTACTTTATTGTTACAAAATTTCAAGGTTTTATGACGCTCCAGTAAAAAGTTACAAGCATTTGCATGTTACAAACTTTGATAGGTGTAGGATGTACCGTATAGAAGTTAGGGCCATTTGAAGTTTTATCAGTGTTTGATTTGGGACTCAAAGGTAGCATAGCTTTGAGCGATGGCTTAAATTGACAAGAGGCTCGAGTACTTTATTGTTACAAAATTTCAAGATTTTATGACGCTCCAGTAAAAAGTTACAAGCATTTGTATGTTGCAAACTTTCATAGGTGTAGGACGTACCGTATAGAAGGTAGGGCCATTTGAAGTTTTATCAGTATATGATTTGGGACTCAAGGGTAGCAGAGCGATAGCTTAAATTGGCAAGAGTCTCGAGTACTTTATTGTTACAGAATTTCAAGGTTTTATGACGCTCCAGTAAAAAGTTACTAGCATTTGCATGTTGCAAACTTTGATAGGTGTAGGACGTACCTTATAGAAGTTGGGGCCACTTGAAGTTTTATCAGTGTTTGATTTGGGACTCAAGGGTAGCATAGCTTTGAGCGATAGCTTAAATTGACAAGAGGCTCGAGTACTTTATTGTTACAAAATTTCAAGGTTTTATGTCGCACCAGGAAAAAGTTACAAGCATTTGTATGTTGCAAACTTTGATAGGTGTAGGACGTACCGTATAGAAGTTGGGCCATTTGAAGTTTTATCAGTGTTTGATTTGGGACTGAAGGGTAGCATAGCTTTGAGCGATAGCTTAAATTGACAAGAGGCTCAAGTACTTTATTGTTACAAAATTTGAAGGTTTTATGACGCTCCAGTAAAAAGTTACAAGCATTTGCATGTTGCAAACTTTGATAGGTGTAGGATGTACCGTATAGAAGTTAGGGCCATTTGAAGTTTTATCAGTGTTTGATTTGGGACTCAAAGGTAGCATAGCTTTGAGCGATGGCTTAAATCGAGGCTCGAGTACTTTATTGTTACAAAATTTCAAGGTTTTACGACGCTCCAGTAAAAAGTTACAAGCATTTGTATGTTGCAAAGTTTAATAGGTGTAGGACGTACCGTATAGAAGTTAGGGCCATTTGAAGTTTTATCAGTGTTTGATTTGGGACTCAAGGGTAGCATAGCTTTGAGCGATAGCTTAAATTGACAAGAGTCTCGAGTACTTTATTGTTACAAAATTTCAAGGTTTTATGACGCTCCAGTAAAAAGTTACAAGCATTTGTATGTTGCAAACTTTGATAGGTGTAGGACGTACCATATAGAAGTTAGGGGCATTTGAAGTTTTATCAGTGTTTGATTTGGGACTCAAGGGTAGCATAGCTTTGAGCGATAGCTTAAATTGACAAGAGTCTCGAGTACTTTATTGTTACAAAATTTCAAGGTTTTATGACGCTCCAGTAAAAAGTTACAAGCATTTGTATGTTGCAAACTTTGATAGGTGTAGGACGTACCATATAGAAGTTAGGGGCATTTGAAGTTTTATCAGTGTTTGATTTGGGACTCAAGGGTAGCATAGCTTTGAGCGATAGCTTAAATTGACAAGAGGCTCGAGTACTTTATTGTTACAAAATTTCAAGATTTTATGACGCTCCAGTAAAAAGTTACAAGCATTTGTATGTTGCAAACTTTCATAGGTGTAGGACGTACCGTATAGAAGGTAGGGCCATTTGAAGTTTTATCAGTATATGATTTGGGACTCAAGGGTAGCAGAGCTTTGAGCGATAGCTTAAATTGGCAAGAGTCTCGAGTACTTTATTGTTACAGAATTTCAAGGTTTTATGACGCTCCAGTAAAAAGTTACAAGCATTTGCATGTTGCAAACTTTGATAGGTGTAGGATGTACCGTATAGAAGTTAGCGCCATTTGAAGTTTTATCAGTGTTTGATTTAGGACTCAAGGGTAGCATAGCTTTGAGCGATAGCTTAAATTGACAAGATGCTCAAGTACTTTATTGTTACAAAATTTCAAGGTTTTATGACGCTCCAGTAAAAAGTTGCAAGCATTTGCATGTTGCAAACTTTGATAATTGTAGGCTGTACCGTATAGAAGTGGGACTCAAAGGTAGCATAGCTTTGAGCGATGGCTTAAATTGACAAGAGGCTCGAGTACTTTATTGTTACAAAATTTTAAGGTTTTATGACGCACCAGTAAAAAGTTACAAGCATTTGTATGTTGCAAACTTTAATAGGTGTAGGACGTACCGTATAGAAGTTAGGGCCTTTTGAAGTTTTATCAGTGTTTGATTTGGGACTCAACGGTAGCATAGCTTTGAGCGAAAGCTGAAATTGACAAGAGGCTCGAGTACTTTATTGTTACAGAATTTCAAGGTTTTATGACGCTCCAGTAAAAAGTTACAAGCATTTGTATGTTGCAAACTTTGATAGGTGTAGGACGTACCGTATAAAAGTAGGGTAGCATAGCTTTGAGCGATAGCTTAAATTGACAAGAGGCTCGAATACTTTATTGTTACAAAATTTCAAGGTTTTATGACACTCCAGTAAAAAGTTACAAGCATTTGTATGCTGCAAACTTTGATAGGTGTAGGTCGTACCGTATAGAAGTTGGGCCATTTGAAGTTTTATCAGTGTTTGATTTGGGACTCAAGGGTAGCACAGCTTTGAGCGATAGCTTAAATTGACAAGAGGCTCAAGTACTTTATTGTTACAAAATTTCAAGGTTTTATGACGCTCCAGTAAAAAGTTACAAGCATTTGTATGTTGCAAATTTTAATAGGTGTAGGACGTACCGTATAGAAGTTAGGGCCTTTTGAAGTTTTATCAGTGTTTAGTTTGGGACTCAAGGGTAGCATAGCTTTGAGCGATAGCTTATATTGACAAGAGGCTTGAGTACTTTATTGTTACCAAATTTCAAGGTTTTATGACGCTTCAGTAAAAAGTTACAAGCATTTCTATGTTGCAAACTTTGATAGGTGTAGGACGTACCGTATAGAAGGTAGGGCCATTTGAAGTTTTATCAGTGTTTGATTTGGGATTCAAGGGTAGCATAGCTTTGAGCGATAGCTTAAATTGACAAGAGTCTCGAGTACTTTATTGTTACAAAATTTCAAGGTTTTATGACGCTCCAGTAAAAAGTTACAAGCATTTGTATGTTGCAAACTTTGATAGGTGTAGGACGTACCATATAGAAGTTAGGGGCATTTGAAGTTTTATCAGTGTTTGATTTGGGACTCAAGGGTAGCATAGCTTTGAGCGATAGCTTAAATTGACAAGAGGCTCGAGTACTTTATTGTTACAAAATTTCAAGATTTTATGACGCTCCAGTAAAAAGTTACAAGCATTTGTATGTTGCAAACTTTCATAGGTGTAGGACGTACCGTATAGAAGGTACGGCCATTTGAAGTTTTATCAGTATATGATTTGGGACTCAAGGGTAGCAGAGCTTTGAGCGATAGCTTAAATTGGCAAGAGTCTCGAGTACTTTATTGTTACAGAATTTCAAGGTTTTATGACGCTCCAGTAAAAAGTTACAAGCATTTGCATGTTGCAAACTTTGATAGGTGTAGGATGTACCGTATAGAAGTTAGCGCCATTTGAAGTTTTATCAGTGTTTTATTTAGGACTCAAGGGTAGCATAGCTTTGAGCGATAGCTTAAATTGACAAGAGGCTCAAGTACTTTATTGTTACAAAATTTCAAGGTTTTATGACGCTCCAGTAAAAAGTTACAAGCATTTGCATGTTGCAAACTTTGATAATTGTAGGCTGTACCGTATAGAAGTGGGACTCAAAGGTAGCATAGCTTTGAGCGATGGCTTAAATTGACAAGAGGCTCGAGTACTTTATTGTTACAAAATTTCAAGGTTTTATGACGCACCAGTAAAAAGTTACAAGCATTTGTATGTTGCAAACTTTAAAAGGTGTAGGACGTACCGTATAGAAGTTAGGGCCTTTTGAAGTTTTATCAGTGTTTAGTTTGGGACTCAAGGGTAGCATAGCTTTGAGCGATAGCTTATATTGACAAGAGGCTTGAGTACTTTATTGTTACCACATTTCAAGGTTTTATGACGCTTCAGTAAAAAGTTACAAGCATTTCTATGTTGCAAACTCTGATAGGTGTAGGACGTACCGTATAGAAGTTAGGGCCATTTGAAGTTTTATCTGTGTTTGATTTGGGACTCAACGGTAGCATAGCTTTGAGCGAAAGCTGAAATTGACAAGAGGCTCGAGTACTTTATTGTTACAGAATTTCAAGGTTTTATGACGCTCCAGTAAAAAGTTACAAGCATTTGTATGTTGCAAACTTTGATAGGTGTAGGACGTACCGTATAAAAGTAGGGTAGCATAGCTTTGAGCGATAGCTTAAATTGACAAGAGGCTCGAATACTTTATTGTTACAAAATATCAAGGTTTTATGACACTCCAGTAAAAAGTTACAAGCATTTGTATGCTGCAAACTTTGATAGGTGTAGGTCGTACCGTATAGAAGTTGGGCCATTTGAAGTTTTATCAGTGTTTGATTTGGGACTCAAGGGTAGCACAGCTTTGAGCGATAGCTTAAATTGACAAGAGGCTCAAGTACTTTATTGTTACAAAATTTCAAGGTTTTATGACGCTCCAGTAAAAAGTTACAAGCATTTGTATGTTGCAAACTTTGATAGGTGTAGGATGTACCGTATAGAAGTTAGGGCCATTTGAAGTTTTATCAGTGTTTGATTTGGGACTCAAAGGTAGCATAGCTTTGAGCGATGGCTTAAATTGACAAGAGGCTCGAGTACTTTATTGTTACAAAATTTCAAGGTTTTATGACGCTCCAGTAAAAAGTTACAAGCATTTGCATGTTACAAACTTTGATAGGTGTAGGATGTACCGTATAGAAGTTAGGGCCATTTGAAGTTTTATCATTGTTTGATTTGGGACTCAAAGGTAGCATAGCTTTGAGCGATGGCTTAATTTGACAAGAGGCTCGAGTACTTGATTGTTACAAAATTTCAAGGTTTTATGACGCACCAGTAAAAAGTTACAAGCATTTGTATGTTGCAAACTTTAATAGGTGTAGGACGTACCGTATAGAAGTTAGGGCCTTTTGAAGTTTTATCAGTGTTTAGTTTGGGACTCAAGGGTAGCATAGCTTTGAGCGATAGCTTATATTGACAAGAGGCTTGAGTACTTTATTGTTACCAAATTTCAAGGTTTTATGACGCTTCAGTAAAAAGTTACAAGCATTTCTATGTTGCAAACTTTGATAGGTGTAGGACGTACCGTATAGAAGTTAGGGCCATTTGAAGTTTTATCAGTGTTTGATTTGGGATTCAAGGGTAGCATAGCTTTGAGCGATAGCTTAAATTGACAAGAGTCTCGAGTACTTTATTGTTACAAAATTTCAAGGTTTTATGACGCTCCAGTAAAAAGTTACAAGCATTTGTATGTTGCAAACTTTCATAGGTGTAGGACGTACCGTATAAAAGTAGGGTAGCATAGCTTTGAGCGATAGCTTAAATTGACAAGAGGCTCGAATACTTTATTGTTACAAAATTTCAAGGTTTTATGACACTCCAGTAAAAAGTTACAAGCATTTGTATGCTGCAAACTTTGATAGGTGTAGGTCGTACCGTATAGAAGTTGGGCCATTTGAAGTTTTATCAGTGTTTGATTTGGGACTCAAGGGTAGCACAGCTTTGAGCGATAGCTTAAATTGACAAGAGGCTCAAGTACTTTATTGTTACAAAATTTCAAGGTTTTATGACGCTCCAGTAAAAAGTTACAAGCATTTGTATGTTGCAAATTTTAATAGGTGTAGGACGTACCGTATAGAAGTTAGGGCCTTTTGAAGTTTTATCAGTGTTTAGTTTGGGACTCAAGGGTAGCATAGCTTTGAGCGATAGCTTATATTGACAAGAGGCTTGAGTACTTTATTGTTACCAAATTTCAAGGTTTTATGACGCTTCAGTAAAAAGTTACAAGCATTTCTATGTTGCAAACTTTGATAGGTGTAGGACGTACCGTATAGAAGGTAGGGCCATTTGAAGTTTTATCAGTGTTTGATTTGGGATTCAAGGGTAGCACAGCTTTGAGCGATAGCTTAAATTGACAAGAGTCTCGAGTACTTTATTGTTACAAAATTTCAAGGTTTTATGACGCTCCAGTAAAAAGTTACAAGCATTTGTATGTTGCAAACTTTGATAGGTGTAGGACGTACCATATAGAAGTTAGGGGCATTTGAAGTTTTATCAGTGTTTGATTTGGGACTCAAGGGTAGCATAGCTTTGAGCGATAGCTTAAATTGACAAGAGGCTCGAGTACTTTATTGTTACAAAATTTCAAGATTTTATGACGCTCCAGTAAAAAGTTACAAGCATTTGTATGTTGCAAACTTTCATAGGTGTAGGACGTACCGTATAGAAGGTAGGGCCATTTGAAGTTTAATCAGTATATGATTTGGGACTCAAGGGTAGCAGAGCTTTGAGCGATAGCTTAAATTGGCAAGAGTCTCGAGTACTTTATTGTTACAGAATTTCAAGGTTTTATGACGCTCCAGTAAAAAGTTACAAGCATTTGCATGTTGCAAACTTTGATAATTGTAGGCTGTACCGTATAGAAGTGGGACTCAAAGGTAGCATAGCTTTGAGCGATGGCTTAAATTGACAAGAGGCTCGAGTACTTTATTGTTACAAAATTTCAAGGTTTTATGACGCACCAGTAAAAAGTTACAAGCATTTGTATGTTGCAAACTTTAAAAGGTGTAGGACGTACCGTATAGAAGTTAGGGCCTTTTGAAGTTTTATCAGTGTTTAGTTTGGGACTCAAGGGTAGCATAGCTTTGAGCGATAGCTTATATTGACAAGAGGCTTGAGTACTTTATTGTTACCACATTTCAAGGTTTTATGACGGTTCAGTAAAAAGTTACAAGCATTTCTATGTTGCAAACTCTGATAGGTGTAGGACGTACCGTATAGAAGTTAGGGCCATTTGAAGTTTTATCTGTGTTTGATTTGGGACTCAACGGTAGCATAGCTTTGAGCGAAAGCTGAAATTGACAAGAGGCTCGAGTACTTTATTGTTACAGAATTTCAGGGTTTTATGACGCTCCAGTAAAAAGTTACAAGCATTTGTATGTTGCAAACTTTGATAGGTGTAGGACGTACCGTATAAAAGTAGGGTAGCATAGCTTTGAGCGATAGCTTAAATTGACAAGAGGCTCGAATACTTTATTGTTACAAAATTTCAAGGTTTTATGACACTCCAGTAAAAAGTTACAAGCATTTGTATGCTGCAAACTTTGATAGGTGTAGGTCGTACCGTATAGAAGTTGGGCCATTTGAAGTTTTATCAGTGTTTGATTTGGGACTCAAGGGTAGCACAGCTTTGAGCGATAGCTTAAATTGACAAGAGGCTCAAGTACTTTATTGTTACAAAATTTCAAGGTTTTATGACGCTCCAGTAAAAAGTTACAAGCATTTGTATGTTGCAAACTTTGATAGGTGTAGGATGTACCGTATAGAAGTTAGGGCCATTTGAAGTTTTATCAGTGTTTGATTTGGGACTCAAAGGTAGCATAGCTTTGAGCGATGGCTTAAATTGACAAGAGGCTCGAGTACTTTATTGTTACAAAATTTCAAGGTTTTATGACGCTCCAGTAAAAAGTTACAAGCATTTGCATGTTACAAACTTTGATAGGTGTAGGATGTACCGTATAGAAGTTAGGGCCATTTGAAGTTTTATCATTGTTTGATTTGGGACTCAAAGGTAGCATAGCTTTGAGCGATGGCTTAAATTGACAAGAGGCTCGAGTACTTGATTGTTACAAAATTTCAAGGTTTTATGACGCACCAGTAAAAAGTTACAAGCATTTGTATGTTGCAAACTTTAATAGGTGTAGGACGTACCGTATAGAAGTTAGGGCCTTTTGAAGTTTTATCAGTGTTTAGTTTGGGACTCAAGGGTAGCATAGCTTTGAGCGATAGCTTATATTGACAAGAGGCTTGAGTACTTTATTGTTACCAAATTTCAATGTTTTATGACGCTTCAGTAAAAAGTTACAAGCATTTCTATGTTGCAAACTTTGATAGGTGTAGGACGTACCGTATAGAAGTTAGGGCCATTTGAAGTTTTATCAGTGTTTGATTTGGGATTCAAGGGTAGCATAGCTTTGAGCGATAGCTTAAATTGACAAGAGTCTCGAGTACTTTATTGTTACAAAATTTCAAGGTTTTATGACGCTCCAGTAAAAAGTTACAAGCATTTGTATGTTGCAAACTTTGATAGGTGTAGGACGTACCATATAGAAGTTAAGGGCATTTGAAGTTTTATCAGCGTATGATTTTGGACTCAAGGGTAGCATAGCTTTGAGCGATAGCTTAAATTGACAAGAGGCTCGAGTACTTTATTGTTACAAAATTTCAAGGTTTTATGACGCTCCAGTAAAAAGTTACAAGCATTTGTATGTTGCAAACTTTAATAGGTGTAGGACGTACCGTATAGAAGTTAGGGCCATTTGAAGTTTTACCAGGGTTTAGTTTGGGACTGAAGGGTAGCATAGCTTTGAGCGATAGCTTATATCGACAAGAGGCTTGAGTACTTTATTGTTACCAAATTTCAAGGTTTTATGTCGCTTCAGTAAAAAGTTACAAGCATATCTATGTTGCAAACTTTGATAGGTGTAGGACGTACCATATAGAAGTTAGGGCCATTTGAAGTTTTATCAGTGTATAATTTTTCGACTCAAGGGTAGCATAGCTTTGAGCGATAGCTTAAATTGACAAGAGGCTCGAGTACTTTATTGTTACAAAATTTCAAGGTTTTATGACGCTCCAGTAAAAAGTTACTAGCAGTTGTATGTTGCAAACTTTAATAGGTGTACGACGTACCTTATAGAAGTTGGGGCCACTTGAAGTTTTATCAGTGTTTGATTTGGGACTCAAGGGTAGCATAGCTTTGAGCGATAGCTTAAATTGACAAGAGGCTCGAGTACTTTATTGTTACAAAATTTCAAGGTTTTATGTCGCACCAGGAAAAAGTTACAAGCATTTGTATGTTGCAAACTTTGATAGGTGTAGGACGTACCGTATAGAAGTTGGGCCATTTGAAGTTTTATCAGTGTTTGATTTGGGACTGAAGGGTAGCATAGCTTTGAGCGATAGCTTAAATTGACAAGAGGCTCGAGTACTTTATTGTTACAAAATTTCAAGGTTTTATGACGCTTCAGTAAAAAGTTACAAGCATTTGTATGTTGCAAACTTTCACAGGTGTAGGACGTACCTTATAGAAGTTGGGGCCATTTGAAGTTTTATCAGTGTTTGATTTGGGACTCAAGGGTAGCATAGCTTTGAGCGATAGCTTAAATTGACAAGAGGCTCGAGTACTTTATTGTTACAAAATTTCAAGGTTTTATGTCGCACCAGGAAAAAGTTACAAGCATTTGTATGTTACAAACTTTGATAGGTGTAGGACGTACCGTATAGAAGTTAGGGCCATTTGAAGTTTTCTCAGTGTTTGATTTGGGACTCACAGGTAGCATAGCGTTGAGCGATGGCTTAAATTGACAAGAGGCTCAAGTACTTTATTGTTACAAAATTTGAAGGTTTTATGACGCTTCAGTAAAAAGTTACAAGCATTTCTATGTTGCAAACTCTGATAGGTGTAGGACGTACCGTATAGAAGTTAGGGCCATTTGAAGTTTTATCTGTGTTTGATTTGGGACTCAACGGTAGCATAGCTTTGAGCGAAAGCTGAAATTGACAAGAGGCTCGAGTACTTTATTGTTACAGAATTTCAAGGTTTTATGACGCTCCAGTAAAAAGTTACAAGCATTTGTATGTTGCAAACTTTGATAGGTGTAGGACGTACCGTATAAAAGTAGGGTAGCATAGCTTTGAGCGATAGCTTAAATTGACAAGAGGCTCGAATACTTTATTGTCACAAAATTTCAAGGTTTTATGACACTCCAGTAAAAAGTTACAAGCATTTGTATGCTGCAAACTTTGATAGGTGTAGGTCGTACCGTATAGAAGTTGGGCCATTTGAAGTTTTATCAGTGTTTGATTTGGGACTCAAGGGTAGCACAGCTTTGAGCGATAGCTTAAATTGACAAGAGGCTCAAGTACTTTATTGTTACAAAATTTCAAGGTTTTATGACGCTCCAGTAAAAAGTTACAAGCATTTGTATGTTGCAAACTTTGATAGGTGTAGGATGTACCGTATAGAAGTTAGGGCCATTTGAAGTTTTATCAGTGTTTGATTTGGGACTCAAAGGTAGCATAGCTTTGAGCGATGGCTTAAATTGACAAGAGGCTCGAGTACTTTATTGTTACAAAATTTCAAGGTTTTATGACGCTCCAGTAAAAAGTTACAAGCATTTGCATGTTACAAACTTTGATAGGTGTAGGATGTACCGTATAGAAGTTAGGGCCATTTGAAGTTTTATCAGTGTTTGATTTGGGACTCAAAGGTAGCATAGCTTTGAGCGATGGCTTAAATTGACAAGAGGCTCGAGTACTTGATTGTTACAAAATTTCAAGGTTTTATGACGCACCAGTAAAAAGTTACAAGCATTTGTATGTTGCAAACTTTAATAGGTGTAGGACGTACCGTATAGAAGTTAGGGCCTTTTGAAGTTTTATCAGTGTTTAGTTTGGGACTCAAGGGTAGCATAGCTTTGAGCGATAGCTTATATTGACAAGAGGCTTGAGTACTTTATTGTTACCAAATTTCAAGGTTTTATGACGCTTCAGTAAAAAGTTACAAGCATTTCTATGTTGCAAACTTTGATAGGTGTAGGACGTACCGTATAGAAGTTAGGGCCATTTGAAGTTTTATCAGTGTTTGATTTGGGATTCAAGGGTAGCATAGCTTTGAGCGATATCTTAAATTGACAAGAGGCTCGAGTACTTTATTGTTACAAAATTTCAAGGTTTTATG
Organism: Clusia tigrina; assembly: GCA_920105625.2. Classification (NCBI taxonomy): domain Eukaryota; kingdom Metazoa; phylum Arthropoda; class Insecta; order Diptera; family Clusiidae; genus Clusia; species Clusia tigrina. Next base: position 687,037 of record CAKKTE020000530.1, on the reverse strand, counting down.
ACGCTCCAGTAAAAAGTTACAAGCATTTGTATGTTGCAAACTTTGATAGGTGTAGGACGTACCATATAGAAGTTAAGGGCATTTGAAGTTTTATCAGCGTATGATTTTGGACTCAAGGGTAGCATAGCTTTGAGCGATAGCTTAAATTGACAAGAGGCTCGAGTACTTTATTGTTACAAAATTTCAAGGTTTTATGACGCTCCAGTAAAAAGTTACAAGCATTTGTATGTTGCAAACTTTAATAGGTGTAGGACGTACCGTATAGAAGTTAGGGCCATTTGAAGTTTTACCAGGGTTTAGTTTGGGACTGAAGGGTAGCATAGCTTTGAGCGATAGCTTATATCGACAAGAGGCTTGAGTACTTTATTGTTACCAAATTTCAAGGTTTTATGTCGCTTCAGTAAAAAGTTACAAGCATATCTATGTTGCAAACTTTGATAGGTGTAGGACGTACCATATAGAAGTTAGGGCCATTTGAAGTTTTATCAGTGTATAATTTTTCGACTCAAGGGTAGCATAGCTTTGAGCGATAGCTTAAATTGACAAGAGGCTCGAGTACTTTATTGTTACAAAATTTCAAGGTTTTATGACGCTCCAGTAAAAAGTTACTAGCAGTTGTATGTTGCAAACTTTAATAGGTGTAGGACGTACCTTATAGAAGTTGGGGCCACTTGAAGTTTTATCAGTGTTTTATTTGGGACTCAAGGGTAGCATAGCTTTGAGCGATAGCTTAAATTGACAAGAGGCTCGAGTACTTTATTGTTACAAAATTTCAAGGTTTTATGTCGCACCAGGAAAAAGTTACAAGCATTTGTATGTTGCAAACTTTGATAGGTGTAGGACGTACCGTATAGAAGTTGGGCCATTTGAAGTTTTATCAGTGTTTGATTTGGGACTGAAGGGTAGCATAGCTTTGAGCGATAGCTTAAATTGACAAGAGTCTCGAGTACTTTATTGTTACAAAATTTTAAGGTTTTATGACGCTCCAGTAAAAAGTTACAAGCATTTGTATGTTACAAATTTTGATAGGTGTAGGACGTACCGTATAAAAGTTAGGGCCATTTGAAGCTTTATCAGGGTTTGATTTGGGACTCAAGGGTAGCAGAGCATTGAGCGATAGCTTAAATTGAGAAGAGGCTCGAGTACTTTTTTGTTACAAAATTTCAAGGTTTTATGACGCTTCAGTAAAAAGTTACAAGCATTTGTATGTTGCAAACTTTCACAGGTGTAGGACGTACCTTATAGAAGTTGGGGCCATTTGAAGTTTTATCAGTGTTTGATTTGGGACTCAAGGGTAGCATAGCTTTGAGCGATAGCTTAAATTGACAAGAGGCTCGAGTACTTTATTGTTACAAAATTTCAAGGTTTTATGTCGCACCAGGAAAAAGTTACAAGCATTTGTATGTTACAAACTTTGATAGGTGTAGGACGTACCGTATAGAAGTTAGGGCCATTTGAAGTTTTCTCAGTGTTTGATTTGGGACTCAAAGGTAGCATAGCTTTGAGCGATGGCTTAAATTGACAAGAGGCTCAAGTACTTTATTGTTACAAAATTTCAAGGTTTTATGACGCTCCAGTAAAAAGTTACAAGCATTTCTATGTTGCATACTTTGATAGGTGTAGGATGTACCATATAGAAGTTAGGGCCATTTAAAGTTTTATCAGTGTTTGATTTGGGACTCAAAGGTAGCATAGCTTTGAGCGATAGCTTAAATTGACAAGAGTCTCGAGTACTTTATTGTTACAAAATTTTAAGGTTTTATGACGCTCCAGTAAAAAGTTACAAGCATTTGTATGTTACAAATTTTGATAGGTGTAGGACGTACCATATAGAAGTTAGGGCCATTTGAAGTTTTAGCAGTGTATGATTTTGGACTCAGGGGTAGCATAGCTTTGAGCCATAGCTTAAATTGACAAGAGGCTCGAGTACTTTATTGTTACAAAATTTCAAGGTTTTATGACGCTCCAGTAAAAAGTTACAAGAATTTGTATGTTGCAAACTTTAATAGGTGTAGGACGTACCGTATAGAAGTTGGGCCATTTGAAGTTTTATCAGTGTTTGATTTGGGACTCAAGGGTAGCATAGCTTTGAGCGATAGCTTAAATTGACAATAGGCTCAAGTACTTTATTGTTACAAAATTTCAAGGTTTTATGACGGTCCAGTAAAAAGTTACAAGCATTTGTATGTTGCAAACTTTAATAGGTGTACGACGTACCGTATAAAAGTTAGGGCCATTTGAAGTTGTATCAGTGTTTGATTTGGGACTCAAGGGTAGCAGAGCATTGAGCGATAGCTTAAATTGAGAAGAGGCTCGAGTACTTTATTGTTACAAAATTTCAAGGTTTTATGACGCTTCAGTAAATAGTTACAAGCATTTGTATGTTGCAAACTTTCACAGGTGTAGGACGCACCGTATAGAAGTTAGGGCCATTTGAAGTTTTATCAGTGTTTGATTTGGGACTCAAAGGTAGCATAGCTTTGAGCGATGGCTTAAATTGACAAGAGGCTCGAGTACTTTATTGTTACAAAATTTCAAGGTTTTATGACGCTCCAGTAAAAAGTTACAGGCATTTGTATGTGGCAAACTTTAATAGGTGTAGGACGTACCGTATAGAAGTTAGGGCCTTTTGAAGTTTTATCAGTGTTTAGTTTGGGACTCAAGGGTAGCATAGCTTTGAGCGGTAGCTTATATTGACAAGAGGCTTGAGCACTTTATTGTTACCAAATTTCAAGGTTTTATGACGCTTCAGTAAAAAGTTACAAGCATTTCTATGTTGCAAACTTTGATAGGTGTAGGACGTACCGTATAGAAGTTAGGGCCATTTGAAGTTTTATCAGTGTTTGATTTGGGATTCAAGGGTATTATAGCTTTGAGCGATAGCTTAAATTGACAAGAGCCTCGAGTAGTTTATTGTTACAAAATTTTAAGGTTTTATGACGCTCCAGTAAAAAGTTACAAGCATTTGTATGTTGCAAATTTTGATAGGTGTAGGACGTACCATATAGAAGTTAGGCCCATTTGAAGTTTTAGCAGTGTATGATTTTGGACTCAAGGGTAGCATAGCTTTGAGCGATAGCTTAAATTGACAAGAGGCTCGAGTACTTTATTGTTACAAAATTTCAAGGTTTTATGACGCTCCAGTAAAAAGTTACAAGAATTTGTATGTTGCAAACTTTGATAGGTGTAGGACGTACTGTATAAAAGTTAGGGCCATTTGAAGTTTTATCAGTGTTTGATTTGGGACTCAAGGGTAGCAGAGCATTGAGCGATAGCTTAAATTGAGAAGAGGCTCGAGTACTTTATTGTTACAGAATTTCAAGGTTTTATGACGCTCCAGTAAAAAGTTACAAGAATTTGTATGTTGCAAACTTTGATAGGTGTAGGACGTACTGTATAAAAGTTAGGGCCATTTGAAGTTTTATCAGTGTTTGATTTGGGACTCAAGGGTAGCAGAGCATTGAGCGATAGCTTAAATTGAGAAGAGGCTCGAGTACTTTATTGTTACAGAATTTCAAGGTTTTATGACGCTCCAGTAAAAAGTTACAAGCATTTGTATGTTGCAAACTTTGATAGGTGTAGGACGTACCTTATAGAAGTTGGGGCCACTTGAAGTTTTATCAGTGTTTGATTTGGGACTCAAGGGTAGCATAGCTTTGAGCGATAGCTTAAATTGACAAGAGGCTCGAGTACTTTATTGTTACAAAATTTCAAGGTTTTATGTCGCACCACGAAAAAGTTACAAGCATTTGTATGTTGCAAACTTTAATAGGTGTAGGACGTACCGTATAAAAGTTAGGGCCATTTGAAGTTTTATCAGTGTTTGATTTGGGACTCAAGGGTAGCAGAGCATTGAGCGATAGCTTAAATTGAGAAGAGGTTCGAGTACTTTATTGTTACAAAATTTCAAGGTTTTATGACGCTCCAGCAAAAAGTTACAAGCATTTGCATGTTGCAAACTTTGTAGGATGTACCTTATAGAAGTTAGGGCCATTTGAAGTTTTATCAGTGTTTGATTTGGGACTCAAGGGTAGCATAGCTTTGAGGGATAGCTTAAATTGACAAGAGGCTCGAGTACTTTATTGTTACAAAATTTTAAGGTTTTATGTCGCACCAGGAAAAAGTTACAAGCATTTGTATGTTGCAAACTTTGATAGGTGTAGGATGTACCGTATAGAAGTTAGGGCCATTTGAAGTTTTATCAGTGTTTGATTTGGGACTCAAAGGTAGCATAGCTTTGAGCGATGTCTTAAATTGAAAAGAGGCTCAAGTACTTTATTGTTACAAAATTTCAAGGTTTTATGACGCTCCAGTAAAAAGTTACAAGCATTTCTATGTTGCAAACTTTGATAGGTGTAGGATGTACCGTATATAAGTTAGGGCCATTTAAAGTTTTATCAGTGTTTGATTTGGGACTCAAAGGTAGCATAGCTTTGAGCGATAGCTTAAATTGACAAGAGTCTCGAGTACTTTATTGTTACAAAATTTTAATTTTTATCCAGTAAAAAGTTACAAGCATTTGTATGTTACAAATTTTGATAGGTGTAGGACGTACCATATAGAAGTTAGGGCCATTTGAAGTTTTAGCAGTGTATGATTTTGGACTCAAGGGTAGCATAGCTTTGAGCGATAGCTTAAATTGACAAGAGGCTCGAGTACTTTATTGTTACAAAATTTCAAGGTTTTATGACGCTCCAGTAAAAAGTTACAAGAATTTGTATGTTGCAAACTTTAATAGGTGTAGGACGTACCGTATAGAAGTTGGGCCATTTGAAGCTTTATCAGTGTTTGATTTGGGACTCAAGGGTAGCATAGCTTTGAGCGATAGCTTAAATTGACAATAGGCTCAAGTGCTTTATTGTTACAAAATTTCAAGGTTTTATGACGCTCCAGTAAAAAGTTACAAGCATTTGTATGTTGCAAACTTTAATAGGTGTAGGACGTACCGTATAAAAGTTAGGGCCATTTGAAGTTTTATCAGTGTTTGATTTGGGACTCAAGGGTAGCAGAGCATTGAGCGATACCTTAAATTGAGAAGAGGCTCGAGTACTTTATTGTTACAAAATTTCAAGGTTTTATGACGCTTCAGTAAATAGTTACAAGCATTTGTATGTTGCAAACTTTCACAGGTGTAGGACGTACCGTATAGAAGTTAGGGCCATTTGAAGTTTGATCAGTGTTTGATTTGGGACTCAAAGGTAGCATAGCTTTGAGCGATGGCTTAAATTGACAAGAGGCTCGAGTACTTTATTGTTACAAAATTTCAAGGTTTTATGACGCACCAGTAAAAAGTTACAAGCATTTGTATGTTGCAAACTTTAATAGGTGTAGGACGTACCGTATAGAAGTTAGGGCCTTTTGAAGTTTTATCAGTGTTTAGTTTGGGACTCAAGGGTAGCATAGCTTTGAGCGATAGCTTATATTGACAAGAGACTTGAGTACTTTATGGTTAGCAAATTTCAAGGTTTTATGACGCTTCAGTAAAAAGTTACAAGCATTTCTAAGTTGCAAACTTTGATAGGTGTAGGACGTACCGTATAGAAGCTAGGGCCATTTGAAGTTTTATCAGTGATTGATTTGGGACTCAAGGGTAGGATAGCTTTGAGCGATAGCTTAAGTTGACAAGAGGCTCGAGTACTTTATTGTTACAGAATTTCAAGGTTTTATGACGCTCCAGTAAAAAGTTACAAGCATTTGTATGTTGCAAACTTTGATAGGTGTAGGACGTACCGTATAGAAGTTAAGGCTATTTGAAGTTTTATCAGTGTTTGATTTGGGACTCAAGGGTAGCATAGCTTTGAGCGATAGCTTAAATTGACAAGAGGCTCGAGTGCTTTATTGTTACAGAATTTCAAGGTTTTATGACGCTCCAGTAAAAAGTTACAAGCATTTGTATGTTGCAAACTTTGATAGGTGTAGGACGTACCGTATAGAAATTAAGGCCATTTGAAGTTTTATCAGTGTTTGATTTGGGACTCAAGGGTAGCATAGCTTTGAGCGATAGCTTAAATTGACACGAGTCTAGAGTACTTTATTGTTACAAAATTTCAAGGTTTTATGACGCCCCAGTAAAAAGTTACAAGCATTTGTATGTTGCAAACTTTGACAGGTGTAGGACGTACCTTATAGATGTTGGGGCCATATGAAGTTTTATCAGTGTTTGATTTGGGATTTGAGTCCCCTTGAGGTAGCATAGCTTTGAGCGATAGCTTAAATTGACAAGAGGCTCGAGTACTTTATTGTTACAAAATTTCAAGGTTTTATGTCGCACCAGGAAAAAGTAACAAGCATTTGTATGTTGCAAACTTTTATAGGTGTAGGACGTACCGTATAGAAGTTAGGGCCATTTGAAGTTTTATCAGTGTTTGATTTGGGACTCAAGGGTAGCATAGCTTTGAGCGATAGCTTATATTGACAAGAGGCTTGAGTACTTTATGGTTAGCAAATTTCAAGGTTTTATGACGCTTCAGTAAAAAGTTACAAGCATTTCTAAGTTGCAAAGTTTGATAGGTGTAGGACGTACCGTAAAGAAGTTAGGGCCATTTGAAGTTTTATCAGTTTTTGATATGGGACTCAAGGGTAGCATAGCTTTGGGCGATAGCTTAAATTGACAAGAGGCTCGAGTACTTTATTGTTACAGAATTTCAAGGTTTTATGACGCTCCAGTAAAAAGTTACAAGCATTTGTATGTTGCAAACTTTGATAGGTGTAGGACGTACCGTATAAAAGTTAGGGCCATTTGAAGTTTTATCAGTGTTTGATTTGGGACTCAAGGGTAGCAGAGCATTGAGCGATAGCTTAAATTGAGAAGAGGCTCGAGTACTTTATTGTTACAAAATTTCATGGTTTTATGACGCTTCAGTAAAAAGTTACAAGCATTTGTATGTTGCAAACTTTGACAGGTGTAGGACGTACCTTATAGATGTTGGGGCCATATGAAGTTTTATCAGTGTTTGATTTGGGATTTGAGTCCCCTTGAGGTAGCATAGCTTTGAGCGATAGCTTAAATTGACAAGAGGCTCGAGTACTTTATTGTTACAAAATTTCAAGGTTTTATGTCGCACCAGGAAAAAGTTACAAGCATTTGTATGTTGCAAACTTTGATAGGTGTAGGACGTACCGTATAGAAGCTGGCCCATTTGAAGTTTTATCAGTGTTTGATTTGGGACTCAAGGGTAGCATAGCTTTGAGCGATAGCTTAAATTGACAAGAGGCTCGAGTACTTTATTGTTACAAAATTTCATGGTTTTATGACGCTTCAGTAAAAAGTTACAAGCATTTGTATGTTGCAAACTTTCACAGGTGTAGGACGTACCGTATAGAAGTTAGGGCCATTTGAAGTTTGATCAGTGTTTGATTTGGGACTCAAAGGTAGCATAGCTTTGAGCGATGGCTTAAATTGACAAGAGGCTCGAGTACTTTATTGTTACAAAATTTCAAGGTTTTATGACGCACCAGTAAAAAGTTACAAGCATTTGTATGTTGCAAACTTTAATAGGTGTAGGACGTACCGTATAGAAGTTAGGGCCTTTTGAAGTTTTATCAGTGTTTAGTTTGGGACTCAAGGGTAGCATAGCTTTGAGCGATAGCTTATATTGACAAGAGGCTTGAGTACTTTATTGTTACCAAATTTCAAGGTTTTATGACGCTTCAGTAAAAAGTTACAAGCATTTCTATGTTGCAAACTTTGATAGGTGTAGGACGTACCGTATAGAAGTTAGGGCCATTTGAAGTTTTATCAGTGTTTGATTTGGGATTCAAGGGTAGTATAGCTTTGAGCGATAGCTTAAATTGACAAGAGTCTCGAGTATTTTATTGTTACAAAATTTTAAGGTTTTATGACGCTCCAGTAAAAAGTTACAAGCATTTGTATGTTGCAAATTTTGATAGGTGTAGGACGTACCATATAGAAGTTAGGGCCATTTGAAGTTTTAGCAGTGTATGATTTTGGACTCAAGGGTAGCATAGCTTTGAGCGATAGCTTAAATTGACAAGAGGCTCGAGAACTTTATTATTACAAAATTTCAAGGTTTTATGACGCTCCAGTAAAAAGTTACAAGAATTTGTATGTTGCAAACTTTAATAGGTGTAGGACGTACCGTATAGAAGTTAGGGCCATTTGAAGTTTTATCAGTGTTTGATTTGGGACTCAAGTGTAGCATAGCTTTGAGCGATAGCTTAAACTGACAAGAGGCTTGAGTACTTTATTGTTACCAAATTTCAAGGTTTTATTACGCTCCAGTAAAAAGTTACCAGCATTTGTATGTTGCAAACTTTGATAGGTGTAGGACGTACCGTATAGAAGTTATGGCCATTTGAAGTTTTATCCGTATTTGATTTGGGACTCAAGGGTAGCATAGCTTTGAGCGATAGCTTAAATTGACAAGAGTCTCGAGTACTTTATTGTTACAAAATTTTAAAGTTTTATGACGCTCCAGTAAAAAGTTACAAGCATTTGTATGTTACAAATTTTGATAGGTGTAGGACGTACCATGTAGAAGTTAGGGCCATTTGAAGTTTTAGCAGTGTATGATGTTGGACTCAAGGGTAGCACAGCTTTGAGCGATAGCTTATATTGACAAGAGGCTTGAGTACTTTATTGTTACCAAATTTCAAGGTTTTATGATGCTTCAGTAAAAAGTTACAAGCATTTGTATGTTGCAAACTTTGATAGGTGTAGGACGTACCGTATAGAAGTTAGGGCCATTTGAAGTTTTATCAGTGATTGATTTGGGACTCCAGGGTAGCAGAGCTTTGAGCGATAGCTTAAATTGACAAGAGGCTCGAGTACTTTATTGTTACAAAATTTCAAGGTTTTATGACGCTCCAGTAAAAAGTTACAAGCATTTGTATGCTGTAAACTTTGATAGGTGTAGGACGTACCGTATAGAAGTTGGGCCATTTGAAGTTTTATCAGTGTTTAATTTGGGACTCAAGGGTAGCATAGCTTTGAGCGATGGCTTAAATTGACAAGAGGCTCGAGTACTTTATTGTTACAGAATTTCAAGGTTTTATGACGCTCCAGTAAAAAGTTACAAGCATTTGTATGTTGCAAACTTTGATAGGTGTAGGACGTACCGTATAAAAGTTAGGGCCATTTGAAGTTTTATCAGTGTTTGATTTGGGACTCAAGGGTAGCATAGCTTTGAGCGATAGCTTATATTGACAAGAGGCTTGAGTACTTTATGGTTAGCAAATTTCAAGGTTTTATGACGCTTCAGTAAAAAGTTACAAGCATTTCTAAGTTGCAAACTTTGATAGGTGTAGGACGTACCGTATAGAAGTTAGGGCCATTTGAAGTTTTATCAGTTTTTGATTTGGGACTCAAGGGTAGCATAGCTTTGAGCGATAGCTTAAATTGACAAGAGGCTCGAGTACTTTATTGTTACAGAATTTCAAGGTTTTATGACGCTCCAGTAAAAAGTTACAAGCATTTGTATGTTGCAAACTTTAATAGGTGTAGGACATACCGTATAAAAGTTAGGGCCATTTGAAGTTTTATCAGTGTTTGATTTGGGACTCAAGGGTAGCAGAGCATTGAGCGATAGCTTAAATTGAGAAGAGGCTCGAGTACTTTATTGTTACAAAATTTCACGGTTTTATGACGCTTCAGTAAAAAGTTACAAGCATTTGTATGTTGCAAACTTTGACAGGTGTAGGACGTACCTTATAGATGTTGGGGCCATATGAAGTTTTATCAGTGTTTGATTTGGGATTTGAGTCCCCTTGAGGTAGCATAGCTTTGAGCGATAGCTTAAATTGACAAGAGGCTCGAGTACTTTATTGTTACAAAATTTCAAGGTTTTATGTCGCACCAGGAAAAAGTAACAAGCATTTGTATGTTGCAAACTTTAATAGGTGTAGGACGTACCGTATAGAAGTTAGGGCCATTTGAAGTTTTATCAGTGTTTGATTTGGGACTCAAGGGTAGCATAGCTTTGAGCGATAGCTTATATTGACAAGAGGCTTGAGTACTTTATGGTTAGCAAATTTCAAGGTTTTATGACGCTTCAGTAAAAAGTTACAAGCATTTCTAAGTTGCAAAGTTTGATAGGTGTAGGACGTACCGTAAAGAAGTTAGGGCCATTTGAAGTTTTATCAGTTTTTGATATTGGACTCAAGGGTAGCATAGCTTTGAGCGATAGCTTAAATTGACAAGAGGCTCGAGTACTTTATTGTTACAGAATTTCAAGGTTTTATAACGCTCCAGTAAAAAGTTACAAGCATTTGTATGTTGCAAACTTTGATAGGTGTAGGACGTACCGTATAAAAGTTAGGGCCATTTGAAGTTTTATCAGTGTTTGATTTGGGACTCAAGGGTAGCAGAGCATTGAGCGATAGCTTAAATTGAGAAGAGGCTCGAGTACTTTATTGTCACAAAATTTCATGGTTTTATGATGCTTCAGTAAAAAGTTACAAGCATTTGTATGTTGCAAACTTTGACAGGTGTAGGACGTACCTTATAGATGTTGGGGCCATATGAAGTTTTATCAGTGTTTGATTTGGGATTTGAGTCCCCTTGAGGTAGCATAGCTTTGAGCGATAGCTTAAATTGACAAGAGGCTCGAGTACTTTATTGTTACAAAATTTCAAGGTTTTATGTCGCACCAGGAAAAAGTTACAAGCATTTGTATGTTGCAAACTTTGATAGGTGTAGGACGTACCGTATAGAAGTTGGCCCATTTGAAGTTTTATCAGTGTTTGATTTGGGACTCAAGGGTAGCATAGCTTTGAGCGATAGCTTAAATTGACAAGAGGCTCGAGTACTTTATTGTTACAAAATTTCATGGTTTTATGACGCTTCAGTAAAAAGTTACAAGCATTTGTATGTTGCAAACTTTGACAGGTGTAGGACGTACCTTATAGATGTTGGGGCCATATGAAGTTTTATCAGTGTTTGATTTGGGATTTGAGTCCCCTTGAGGTAGCATAGCTTTGAGCGATAGCTTAAATTGACAAGAGGCTCGAGTACTTTATTGTTACAAAATTTCAAGGTTTTATGTCGCACCAGGAAAAAGTTACAAGCATTTGTATGTTGCAAACTTTGATAGGTGTAGGACGTACCGTATAGAAGTTGGCCCATTTGAAGTTTTATCAGTGTTTGATTTGGGACTCAAGGGTAGCATAGCTTTGAGCGATAGCTTAAATTGACAAGAGGCTCGAGTACTTTATTGTTACAAAATTTCAAGGTTTTATGACGCTCAAGTAAAAAGTTACAAGAATTTGTATGTTGCAAACTTTAATAGGTGTAGGACGTACCGTATAGAAGTTGGGCCATTTGAAGCTTTATCAGTGTTTGATTTGGGACTCAAGGGTAGCATAGCTTTGAGCGATAGCTTAAATTGAGAAGAGGCTCGAGTACTTTATTGTTACAAAATTTCAAGGTTTTATGACGCTTCAGTAAATAGTTACAAGCATTTGTATGTTGCAAACTTTCACAGGTGTAGGACGTACCGTATAGAAGTTAGGGCCATTTGAAGTTTGATCAGTGTTTGATTTGGGACTCAAAGGTAGCATAGCTTTGAGCGATGGCTTAAATTGACAAGAGGCTCGAGTACTTTATTGTTACAAAATTTCAAGGTTTTATGACGCACCAGTAAAAAGTTACAAGCATTTGTATGTTGCAAACTTTAATAGGTGTAGGACGTACCGTATAGAAGTTAGGGCCTTTTGAAGTTTTATCAGTGTTTAGTTTGGGACTCAAGGGTAGCATAGCTTTGAGCGATAGCTTATATTGACAAGAGGCTTGAGTACTTTATTGTTACCAAATTTCAAGGTTTTATGACGCTTCAGTAAAAAGTTACAAGCATTTCTATGTTGCAAACTTTGATAGGTGTAGGACGTACCGTATAGAAGTTAGGGCCATTTGAAGTTTTATCAGTGTTTGATTTGGGATTCAAGGGTAGTATAGCTTTGAGCGATAGCTTAAATTGACAAGAGTCTCGAGTATTTTATTGTTACAAAATTTTAAGGTTTTATGACGCTCCAGTAAAAAGTTACAAGCATTTGTATGTTGCAAATTTTGATAGGTGTAGGACGTACCATATAGAAGTTAGGGCCATTTGAAGTTTTAGCAGTGTATGATTTTGGACTCAAGGGTAGCATAGCTTTGAGCGATAGCTTAAATTGACAAGAGGCTCGAGAACTTTATTATTACAAAATTTCAAGGTTTTATGAAGCTCCAGTAAAAAGTTACAAGAATTTGTATGTTGCAAACTTTAATAGGTGTAGGACGTACCGTATAGAAGTTAGGGCCATTTGAAGTTTTATCAGTGTTTGATTTGGGACTCAAGTGTAGCATAGCTTTGAGCGATAGCTTAAACTGACAAGAGGCTTGAGTACTTTATTGTTACCAAATTTCAAGGTTTTATGACGCTCCAGTAAAAAGTTACCAGCATTTGTATGTTGCAAACTTTGATAGGTGTAGGACGTACCTTATAGAAGTTATGACCATTTGAAGTTTTATCAGTATTTGATTTGGGACTCAAGGGTAGCATAGCTTTGAGCGATAGCTTAAATTGACAAGAGTCTCGAGTACTTTATTGTTACAAAATTTTAAGGTTTTATGACGCTCCAGTAAAAAGTTACAAGCATTTGTATGTTACAAATTTTGATAGGTGTAGGACGTACCATATAGAAGTTAGGGCCATTTGAAGTTTTAGCAGTGTATGATGTTGGACTCAAGGGTAGCATAGCTTTGAGCGATAGCTTATATTGACAAGAGGCTTGAGTACTTTATTGTTACCAAATTTCAAGGTTTTATGATGCTTCAGTAAAAAGTTACAAGCATTTGTATGTTGCAAACTTTGATAGGTGTAGGACGTACCGTATAGAAGTTAGGGCCATTTGAAGTTTTATCAGTGATTGATTTGGGACTCCAGGGTAGCAGAGCTTTGAGCGATAGCTTAAATTGACAAGAGGCTCGAGTACTTTATTGTTACAAAATTTCAAGGTTTTATGACGCTCCAGTAAAAAGTTACAAGCATTTGTATGCTGTAAACTTTGATAGGTGTAGGACGTACCGTATAGAAGTTGGGCCATTTGAAGTTTTATCAGTGTTTGATTTGGGACACAAGGGTAGCATAGCTTTGAGCGATGGCTTAAATTGACAAGAGGCTCGAGTACTTTATTGTTACAGAATTTCAAGGTTTTATGACGCTCCAGTAAAAAGTTACAAGCATTTGTATGTTGCAAACTTTGATAGGTGTAGGATGTACCGTATAAAAGTTAGGGCCATTTGAAGTTTTATCAGTGTTTGATTTGGGACTCAAGGGTAGCATAGCTTTGAGCGATAGCTTATATTGACAAGAGGCTTGAGTACTTTATGGTTAGCAAATTTCAACGTTTTATGACGCTTCAGTAAAAAGTTACAAGCATTTCTAAGTTGCAAACTTTGATAGGTGTAGGACGTACCGTATAGAAGTTAGGGCCATTTGAAGTTTTATCAGTTTTTGATTTGGGACTCAAGGGTAGCATAGCTTTGAGCGATAGCTTAAATTGACAAGAGGCTCGAGTACTTTATTGTTACAGAATTTCAAGGTTTTATGACGCTCCAGTAAAAAGTTACAAGCATTTGTATGTTGCAAACTTTGATAGGTGTAGGACGTACCGTATAAAAGTTAGGGCCATTTGAAGTTTTATCAGTGTTTGATTTGGGACTCAAGGGTAGCAGAGCATTGAGCGATAGCTTAAATTGAGAAGAGGCTCGAGTACTTTATTGTTACAAAATTTCACGGTTTTATGACGCTTCAGTAAAAAGTTACAAGCATTTGTATGTTGCAAACTTTGACAGGTGTAGGACGTACCTTATAGATGTTGGGGCCATATGAAGTTTTATCAGTGTTTGATTTGGGATTTGAGTCCCCTTGAGGTAGCATAGCTTTGAGCGATAGCTTAAATTGACAAGAGGCTCGAGTACTTTATTGTTACAAAATTTCAAGGTTTTATGTCGCACCAGGAAAAAGTAACAAGCATTTGTATGTTGCAAACTTTAATAGGTGTAGGACGTACCGTATAGAAGTTAGGGCCATTTGAAGTTTTATCAGTGTTTGATTTGGGACTCAAGGGTAGCATAGCTTTGAGCGATAGCTTATATTGACAAGAGGCTTGAGTACTTTATGGTTAGCAAATTTCAAGGTTTTATGACGCTTCAGTAAAAAGTTACAAGCATTTCTAAGTTGCAAAGTTTGATAGGTGTAGGACGTACCGTATAGAAGTTAGGGCCATTTGAAGTTTTATCAGTTTTTGATATGGGACTCAAGGGTAGCATAGCTTTGAGCGATAGCTTAAATTGACAAGAGGCTCGAGTACTTTATTGTTACAGAATTTCAAGGTTTTATGACGCTCCAGTAAAAAGTTACAAGCATTTGTATGTTGCAAACTTTGATAGGTGTAGGACGTACCGTATAAAAGTTAGGGCCATTTGAAGTTTTATCAGTGTTTGATTTGGGACTCAAGGGTAGCAGAGCATTGAGCGATAGCTTAACTTGAGAAGAGGCTCGAGTACTTTATTGTTACAAAATTTCATGGTTTTATGACGCTTCATTAAAAAGTTACAAGCATTTGTATGTTGTAAACTTTGATAGGTGTAGGACGTACCGTATAGAAGTTGGGCCATTTGAAGTTTTATCAGTGTTTGATTTGGGACACAAGGGTAGCATAGCTTTGAGCGATGGCTTAAATTGACAAGAGGCTCGAGTACTTTATTGTTACAGAATTTCAAGGTTTTATGACGCTCCAGTAAAAAGTTACAAGCATTTGTATGTTGCAAACTTTGATAGGTGTAGGATGTACCGTATAAAAGTTAGGGCCATTTGAAGTTTTATCAGTGTTTGATTTGGGACTCAAGGGTAGCATAGCTTTGAGCGATAGCTTATATTGACAAGAGGCTTGAGTACTTTATGGTTAGCAAATTTCAACGTTTTATGACGCTTCAGTAAAAAGTTACAAGCATTTCTAAGTTGCAAACTTTGATAGGTGTAGGACGTACCGTATAGAAGTTAGGGCCATTTGAAGTTTTATCAGTTTTTGATTTGGGACTCAAGGGTAGCATAGCTTTGAGCGATAGCTTAAATTGACAAGAGGCTCGAGTACTTTATTGTTACAGAATTTCAAGGTTTTATGACGCTCCAGTAAAAAGTTACAAGCATTTGTATGTTGCAAACTTTGATAGGTGTAGGACGTACCGTATAAAAGTTAGGGCCATTTGAAGTTTTATCAGTGTTTGATTTGGGACTCAAGGGTAGCAGAGCATTGAGCGATAGCTTAAATTGAGAAGAGGCTCGAGTACTTTATTGTTACAAAATTTCAAGGTTTTATGACGCTTCAGTAAAAAGTTACAAGCATTTGTATGTTGCAAACTTTGACAGGTGTAGGACGTACCTTATAGATGTTGGGGCCATATGAAGTTTTATCAGTGTTTGATTTGGGATTTGAGTCCCCTTGAGGTAGCATAGCTTTGAGCGATAGCTTAAATTGACAAGAGGCTCGAGTACTTTATTGTTACAAAATTTCAAGGTTTTATGTCGCACCAGGAAAAAGTAACAAGCATTTGTATGTTGCAAACTTTAATAGGTGTAGGACGTACCGTATAGAAGTTAGGGCCATTTGAAGTTTTATCAGTGTTTGATTTGGGACTCAAGGGTAGCATAGCTTTGAGCGATAGCTTATATTGACAAGAGGCTTGAGTACTTTATGGTTAGCAAATTTCAAGGTTTTATGACGCTTCAGTAAAAAGTTACAAGCATTTCTAAGTTGCAAAGTTTGATAGGTGTAGGACGTACCGTATAGAAGTTAGGGCCATTTGAAGTTTTATCAGTTTTTGATATGGGACTCAAGGGTAGCATAGCTTTGAGCGATAGCTTAAATTGACAAGAGGCTCGAGTACTTTATTGTTACAGAATTTCAAGGTTTTATGACGCTCCAGTAAAAAGTTACAAGCATTTGTATGTTGCAAACTTTGATAGGTGTAGGACGTACCGTATAAAAGTTAGGGCCATTTGAAGTTTTATCAGTGTTTGATTTGGGACTCAAGGGTAGCAGAGCATTGAGCGATAGCTTAACTTGAGAAGAGGCTCGAGTACTTTATTGTTACAAAATTTCATGGTTTTATGACGCTTCATTAAAAAGTTACAAGCATTTGTATGTTGCAAACTTTGACAGGTGTAGGACGTACCTTATAGATGTTGGGGCCATATGAAGTTTTATCAGTGTTTGATTTGGGATTTGAGTCCCCTTGAGGTAGCATAGCTTTGAGCGATAGCTTAAATTGACAAGAGGCTCGAGTACTTTATTGTTACAAAATTTCAAGGTTTTATGTCGCACCAGGAAAAAGTTACAAGCATTTGTATGTTGCAAACTTTGATAGGAGTAGGACGTACCGTATAGAAGTTGGCCCATTTGAAGTTTTATCAGTGTTTGATTTGGGACTCAAGGGTAGCATAGCTTTGAGCGATAGCTTAAATTGACAAGAGGCTCGAGTACTTTATTGTTACAAAATTTCAAGGTTTTATGACGCTCCAGTAAAAAGGTACAAGCATTTGCATGTTGCAAACTTTGATAGGTGTAGGATGTACCGTATAGAAGTTAGGGCCATTTGAAGTTTTATCAGTGTTTGATTTGGGACTCAAAGGTAGCATAGCTTTGAGCGATGGCTTAAATTGACAAGAGGCTCGAGTACTTTATTGTTACAAAATTTCAAGGTTTTATGACGCACCAGTAAAAAGTTACAAGCATTTGTATGTTGCAAACTTTAATAGGTGTAGGACGTACCGTATAGAAGTTAGGGCCTTTTGAAGTTTTATCAGTGTTTAGTTTGGGACTCAAGGGTAGCATAGCTTTGAGCGATAGATTATATTGACAAGAGGCTTGAGTACTTTATTGTTACCAAATTTCAAGGTTTTATGACGCTTCAGTAAAAAGTTACAAACTTTGATAGGTGTAGGATGTACCGTATAGAAGTTAGGGCCATTTGAAGTTTTATCAGTGTTTGATTTGGGACTCAAAGGTAGCATAGCTTTGAGCGATGGCTTAAATTGACAAGAGGCTCGAGTACTTTATTGTTACCAAATTTCAAGGTTTTATGACGCTCCAGTAAAAAGTTACCAGCATTTGTATGTTGCAAACTTTGATAGGTGTAGGACGTACCGTATAGAAGTTAGGGCCATTTGAAGTTTTATCAGTGTTTGATTTGGGACTCAAGGGTAGCATAGCTTTGAGCGATAGCTTAAATTGACAAGAGGCTCGAGTACTTTATTGTTACAAAATTTCAAGGTTTTATGATGCTCCAGTAAAAAGTTACAAGCATTTGTATGTTGCAAACTTTGATAGGTGAAGGACGTACCGTATAGAAGTTAGGGCCATTTGAAGTTTTATCAGTGTTTGATTTGGGGTTCAAGGGTAGCATAGCTTTGAGCGATAACTTAAATTGACAAGAGGCTCGCGTACTTAATTGTTAAAAATTTCAAGGTTTTATGACGCTCCAGTAAAAAGTTACAAGCATTTGTATGTTGCAAACTTTGATAGGTGTAGGACGTACCGTATAGAAGTTAGGGCCATTTGAAGTTTTATCAGTGATTGATTTGGGACTCCAGGGTAGCAGAGCTTTGAGCGATAGCTTAAATTGACAAGAGGCTCGAGTACTTTATTGTTACAAAATTTCAAGGTTTTATGACGCTCCAGTAAAAAGTTACAAGCATTTGTATGCTGCAAACTTTGATAGGTGTAGGACGTACCGTATAGAAGTTGGGCCATTTGAAGTTTTATCAGTGTTTGATTTGGGACTCAAGGGTAGCAGAGCTTTGAGCGATAGCTTAAATTGACAAGAGGCTCAAGTACTTTATTGTTACAAAATTTCAAGGTTTTATGACGCTCCAGTCAAAAGTTACAAGCATTTGTATGTTGCATACTTTGATAGGTGTAGGACGTACCGTATAAAAGTTAGGGCCATTTGAAGTTTTATCAGTGTTTGATTTGGGACTCAAGGGTAGCAGAGCATTGAGCGATAGCTTAAATTGAGAAGAGGCAAGAGTACTTTATTGTTACAAAATTTCATGGTTTTATGACGCTTCAGTAAAAAGTTACAAGCATTTGTATGTTGCAAACTTTGACAGGTGTAGGACGTACCTTATAGATGTTGGGGCCAAATGAAGTTTTATCAGTGTTTGATTTGGGACTTGAGTCCCCTTGAGGTAGCATAGCTTTGAGCGATAGCTTAAATTGACAAGAGGCTCGAGTACTTTATTGTTACAAAATTTCAAGGTTTTATGGCGCACCAGGAAAAAGTTACAAGCATTTGTATGTTGCAAACTTTGATAGGTGTAGGACGTACCGTATAGAATTTGGCCCATTTGAAGTTTTATCAGTGTTTGATTTGGGACTCAAGGGTATCATAGCTTTGAGCGATAGCTTAAATTGACAAGAGGCTCGAGTACTTTATTGTTACAAAATTTCAAGGTTTTATGACGCTCCAGTAAAAAGTTACAAGCATTTGCATGTTGCAAACTTTGATAGGTGTAGGATGTACCGTATAGAAGTTAGGGCCATTTGAAGTTTTATCCGTGTTTGATTTGGGACTCAAAGGTAGCATAGCTTTGAGCGATGGCTTAAATTGACAAGAGGCTCGAGTACTTTATTGTTACAAAATTTCAAGGTTTTATGACGCACCAGTAAAAAGTTACAAGCATTTGTATGTTGCAAACTTTAATAGGTGTAGGACGTACCATATAGAAGTTACGGCCTTTTGAAGTTTTATTAGTGTTTAGTTTGGGACTCAAGGGTAGCATAGCTTTGAGCGATAGCTTATATTGACAAGAGGCTTGAGTACTTTATGGTTACCAAATTTCAAGATTTTATGACGCTTCAGTAAAAAGTTACAAGCATTTCTATGTTGCAAACTTTGATAGGTGCAGGACGTACCGTATAGAAGTTAGGGCCATTTGAAGTTTTATCAGTGTTTGATTTGGGACTCAAGGCTGGCATTGCTTTGAGCGATAGTTTAAATTGACAAGAGGCTCGAGTACTTTATTGTTACAGAATTTCAAGGTTTTATGACGCTCCAGTAAAAAGTTACAAGCATTTGTATGTTGCAAACTTTGATAGGTGTAGGACGTACCGTATAGAAGTTAGGGCCATTTGAAGTTTTATCAGTGATTGATTTGGGACTCCAGGGTAGCAGAGCTTTGAGCGATAGCTTAAATTGACAAGAGGCGCGAGTACTTTTTTTATTACAAAATTTCAAGCATTTGTATGTTGCAAACTTTGATAGGTGTAGGACGTACCGTATAGAAGTTAGGGCCATTTGAAGTTTTATCAGTGTTAGATTTGGGACTCAAGGGTAGCATAGCTTTGAGCGATAGCTTAAATTGACAAGAGGCTCGAGTACTTTATTGTTACAAAATTTCAAGGTTTTATGACGCTCCAGTAAAAAGTTACAAGCATTTGAATGTTGCAAACTTTGATAGGTGTAGGACGTACCGTATAGAAGTTAGGGCCATTTGAAGTTTTATCAGTGTTTGATGTGGGATTCAAGGGTAGCATAGCTTTGAGCGATAACTTAAATTGACAAGAGGCTCGAGTACTTTTTTGTTACAAAATTTCAAGGTTTTATGACGCTCCAGTAAAAACTTACAAGCATTTGTATGTTGCAAACTTTGATAGGTGTAGGACGTACCATATAGAAGTTAGGGCCATTTGAAGTTTTATCAATGTTCGATTTGGAATTCAAGGGTAGCATAGCTTTGAGCGATAGCTTAAATTGACAAGAGTCTCGAGTACTTTATTGTTATAAAATTTCAAGGTTTTAAGGCGCTCCAGTCAAAAGTTACAAGCATTTGTATGTTGCAAACTTTGATAGGTGTAGGACGTACCATATAGAAGTTAGGGCGATTTGAAGTTTTATCAGTATTTGATTTGGGACTCAAGGGTAGCATAGCTTTTAGCGATAGCTTAAATTGACAAGAGGCTCGCGTACTTTATTGTTACAAAATTTCGAGGTTTTATGACGCTCTAGTAAAAAGTTACAAGCATTTGTATGTTGCAAACTTTGATAGGTGTAGGACGTACCGTATAGAAGTTAGGGCCATTTGAAGTTTTATCAGTGTTTGATTTGGGATTCAAGGGTAGCATAGCTTTGAGCAATAGCTTAAATTGACAAGAGTCTCGAGTACTTTATTATTATAAAATTTCAAGATTTTATGACGCTTCAGTAAAAAGTTACAAGCATTTGTATGTTGTAAACTTTGTTAGGTGTAGGACGTACCGTATAGAAGTTAGGGCCATTTGAAGTTTTATCAGTGTTTGATTCGGGATTCAAAGGTAGCATAGCTTTGAGCGATAACTTAAATTGACACGAGTCTCGAGTACTTTATTGTTACAAAATTTCAAGATTTTATGACGCTTCAGTAAAAAGTTACAAGAATTTGTATGTTGCAAACTTTAGTAGGTGTAGGACGTACCGTATAGAAGTTAGGGCCATTTGTAGTTTTATCAGTGTTTGATTTGGGACTCAAGGGTAGCATAGCTTTGAGCGATAGCTTAAATTGACAAGAGGCTCGAGTACTTTATTATTATAAAATTTCAAGGTTTTATTAGGCTCCAGTCAAAAGGTACAAGCATTTGTATGTTGTAAACTTTGTTAGGTGTAGGACGTACCGTATCGAAGTTAGGGCGATTTGAACTTTTATCAGTGTTTGATTTGGGACTCAAGAGTAGCATAGCTTTGAGCGATAGCTTAAATTGACAAGAGGCTCGAGTACTTTATTGTTACAAAATTTCAAGGTTTTATGACGCTCCAGTAAAAAGTTACAAGCATTTGTATGTTGTAAACTTTGATAGGTGTAGGACGTACCGTATAGAAGTTAGGGCCATTTGAAGTTTTATCAGTGTTTGATGTGGGATTCAAGGGTAGCATAGCTTTGAGCGATAACTTAAATTGACAAGAGGCTCGAGTACTTTTTTGTTACAAAATTTCAAGGTTTTATGACGCTCCAGTAAAAACTTACAAGCATTTGTATGTTGCAAACTTTGATAGGTGTAGGACGTACCATATAGAAGTTAGGGCCATTTGAAGTTTTATCAATGTTCGATTTGGAATTCAAGGGTAGCATAGCTTTGAGCGATAGCTTAAATTGACAAGAGTCTCGAGTACTTTATTGATATAAAATTTCAAGGTTTTAAGGCGCTCCAGTCAAAAGTTACAAGCATTTGTATGTTGCAAACTTTGATAGGTGTGGCACGTACCATATAGAAGTTAGGGCGATTTGAAGTTTTATCAGTATTTGATTTGGGACTCAAGGGTAGCATAGCTTTTAGCGATAGCTTAAATTGACAAGAGGCTCGAGTACTTTATTGTTACAAAATTACGAGGTTTTATGGCGCTCTAGTAAAAAGTTACAAGCATTTGTATGTTGCAAACTTTGATAGTTGTAGGGTGTACCTTATAGAAGTTAGGGCCATTTGAAGTTTTGTCAGTGTTTGATTTGGAACTCAAGGGTAGCATAGCTTTGAGTGATAGCTTAAATTGACAAGAGGCTCTTGTACTTTATTGTTACAAAATGTCAAGGATTTATGACGCTCCAGTAAAAAGTTACAAGCATTTGTATGTGGCAAACTTTGATAGTTGTAGGACGTACCGTACAGAAGTTAGGGCCATTTGAAGTTTTATCAGTGTTTGATTTGGGATTCAAAGGTAGCAGAGCTTTGAGCGATAGCTTAAAGTGGCACGAGTCTCGAGTACTTTATTGTTACAAAATTTCAAGGTTTTATGACGCTCCAGTAAAAAGTTACAAGCATTTGTATGTTGCAAACTTTGATAGGTGTAGGACGTACCGTATAGAAGTTAGGCCCATTTGAAGTTTTATCAGTGTTTGATTTGGGATTCAAGGGTAGCATAGCTTTGAGCGATAGCTTAAATTGACACGAGTCTCGAGTACTTTATTGTTACAAAATTTCAAGGTTTTATGGCGCTCCAGTAAAAAGTTACAAGCATTTGGATGTTGCAAACTTTGATAGGTGTAGGATATACCGTATAGATGTTAGGCCCATTTGAAGTTTTATCAGTGTTTGATTTTGGAATCAAGGGTAGCATAGCTTTGAGCGATAGCTTAAATTGACAAGAGTCTCGAGTACTTTATTGATATAAAATTTCAAGGTTTTAAGGCGCTCCAGTCAAAAGTTACAAGCATTTGTATGTTGCAAACTTTGATAGGTGTGGCACGTACCATATAGAAGTTAGGGCGATTTGAAGTTTTATCAGTATTTGATTTGGGACTCAAGGGTAGCATAGCTTTTAGCGATAGCTTAAATTGACAAGAGGCTCGAGTACTTTATTGTTACAAAATTACGAGGTTTTATGACGCTCTAGTAAAAAGTTACAAGCATTTGTATGTTGCAAACTTTGATAGTTGTAGGGTGTACCTTATAGAAGTTAGGGCCATTTGAAGTTTTGTCAGTGTTTGATTTGGAACTCAAGGGTAGCATAGCTTTGAGTGATAGCTTAAATTGACAAGAGGCTCTTGTACTTTATTGTTACAAAATGTCAAGGATTTATGACGCTCCAGTAAAAAGTTACAAGCATTTGTATGTGGCAAACTTTGATAGTTGTAGGACGTACCGTACAGAAGTTAGGGCCATTTGAAGTTTTATCAGTGTTTGATTTGGGATTCAAAGGTAGCAGAGCTTTGAGCGATAGCTTAAAGTGGCACGAGTCTCGAGTACTTTATTGTTACAAAATTTCAAGGTTTTATGACGCTCCAGTAAAAAGTTACAAGCATTTGTATGTTGCAAACTTTGATAGGTGTAGGACGTACCGTATAGAAGTTAGGCCCATTTGAAGTTTTATCAGTGTTTGATTTGGGATTCAAGGGTAGCATAGCTTTGAGCGATAGCTTAAATTGACACGAGTCTCGAGTACTTTATTGTTACAAAATTTCAAGGTTTTATGGCGCTCCAGTAAAAAGTTACAAGCATTTGGATGTTGCAAACTTTGATAGGTGTAGGATATACCGTATAGATGTTAGGCCCATTTGAAGTTTTATCAGTGTTTGATTTTGGAATCAAGGGTAGCATAGCTTTGGGCGATAGCTTAAATTGACAAGAGGCTCGAGTACTTTATTGTTACAAAATTTCAAGGTTTTATGACGCTCCAGTAAAAATTTACAAGCATTTGTATGTTGCAAACTTTGATAGGTGTAGGACGTACCGTATAGAAGTTAGGGCCATTTGAAGTTTTATCAGTGTTTGATTTGGAACTCAAGGGTAGCATAGCTTTGAGCGATGGCTTAAATTGACAAGAGACTCGAGTACTTTATTGTTACAAAATTTCAAGGTTTTGTGACGCTTCAGTAAAAAGTTACAAGCATTTGTATGTTGCAAAATTTGATAGGTGTAGGATGTACCTTATAGAAGTTAGGGCCATTTGAAGTTTTGTCAGTGTTTGATTTGGGACTCAAGGGTAACATAGCTTTGAGCGATAGCTTAAATTTACAAGAGGCTCGAGTACTTTATTGTTACAAAATTTTACGGTTTTATGACGCTCCAGTAAAAAGTTACAAGCATTTGTATGTTGCAAACCTTGATAGGTGTAGGACGTACCGTATAGAAGTTAGGGCCATTTGAAGTTTTATCAGTGTTTGATTTGGGATTCAAAGGTAGCATAGCTTTGAGCGATAACTTAAATTGACACGAGTCTCGAGTACTTTATTGTTACAAAATTTCAAGATTTTATGACGCTTCAGTAAAAAGTTACAAGCATTTGTATGTTGCAAACTTTGATAGGTGTAGGTGGTACCGTATAGAAGTTAGGCCCATTTGAAGTTTTATCAGTGTTTGATTTTGGAATCAAGGGTAGCATAGCTTTGAGCGATAGCTTAAATTGACAAGAGGCTCGAGTACTTTATTGTTACAAAATTTCAAGGTTTTATGACAGTCCGGTAAAAATTTACAAGCATTTGTATGTTGCAAACTTTGATAGGTATAGGACATACCGTATAGAAGTTAGGGCCATTTGAAGTTTTATCAGTGTTTGATTTGGAACTCAAGGGTAGCATAGCTTTGAGCGATGGCTTAAATTGACAAGAGGCTCGAGTACTTTATTGTTACAAAATTTCAAGGTTTTATGACGCACCAGTAAACAGTTACAAGCATTTGTATGTTGCAAACTTTAATAGGTGTAGGACGTACCGTATAGAAGTTAGGACCTTTTGAAGTTTTATCAGTGTTTAGTTTGGGACTCAAGGGTAGCATAGCTTTGAGCGATAGCTTATATTGACAAGAGGCTTGAGTACTTTATTGTTACCAAATTTCAAGGTTTTATGACGCTTCAGTAAAAAGTTACAAGCATTTCTATGTTGCAAACTTTGATAGGTGTAGGACGTACCATATAAAAGTTAGCGCCATTTGAAGTTTTATCAATGTTCGATTTGGAATTCAAGGGTAGCATAGCTTTGAGCGATAGCTTAAATTGACAAGAGTCTCGAGTACTTTATTGTTATAAAATTTCAAGGTTTTAAGGCGCTCCAGTCAAAATTTACAAGCATTTGTATGTTGCAAACTTTGATAGGTGTAGGACGTACCATATAGAAGTTAGGGCGATTTGAAGTTTTATCAGTATTTGATTTGGGACTGAAGGGTAGCATAGCTTTTAGCGATAGCTTAAATTGACAAGAGGCTCGAGTACTTTATTGTTACAAAATTACGAGGTTTTATGACGCTCTAGTAAAAAGTTACAAGCATTTGTATGTTGCAAACTTTGATAGGTGTAGGGTGTACCTTATAGAAGTTAGGGCCATTTGAAGTTTTGACAGTGTTTGATTTGGAACTCAAGGGTAGCATAGCTTTGAGTGATAGCTTAAATTGACAAGAGGCTCTAGTACTTTATTGTTACAAAATTTCAAGGATTTATGACGCTCCAGTAAAAAGTTACAAGCATTTGTATGTGCAAACTTTGATAGTTGTAGGACGTACCGTACAGAAGTTAGGGCCATTTGAAGTTTTATCAGTGTTTGATTTGGGATTCAAAGGTAGCATAGCTTTGAGCGATAGCTTAAAGTGGCACGAGTCTCGAGTACTTTATTGTTACAAAATTTCAAGGTTTTATGACGCTCCAGTAAAAAGTTACAAGCATTTGTATGTTGCAAACTTTGATAGGTGTAGGACGTACCGTATAAAAGTTAGGCCCATTTGAAGTTTTATCAGTGTTTGATTTGGGATTCAAGGGTAGCATAGCTTTGAGCGATAGCTTAAATTGACACGAGTCTCGAGTACTTTATTGTTACAAAATTTCAAGGTTTTATGGCGCTCCAGTAAAAAGTTACAAGCATTTGGATGTTGCAAACTTTGATAGGTGTAGGATATACCGTATAGATGTTAGGCCCATTTGAAGTTTTATCAGTGTTTGATTTTGGAATCAAGGGTAGCATAGCTTTGCGCAATAGCTTAAATTGACAAGAGGCTCGAGTACTTTATTGTTACAAAATTTCAAGGTTTTATGACGCTCCAGTAAAAATTTACAAGCATTTGTATGTTGCAAACTTTGATAGGTGTAGGACGTACCGTATAGAAGTTAGGGCCTTTTGAAGTTTTATCAGTGTTTAGTTTGGGACTCAAGGGTAGCATAGCTTTGAGCGATAGCTTATATTGACAAGAGGCTTGAGTACTTTATTGTTACCAAATTTCAAGGTTTTATGACGCTTCAGTAAAAAGTTACAAGCATTTCTATGTTGCAAACTTTGATAGGTGTAGGACGTACCATATAGAAGTTTTATCAATGTTCGATTTGGAATTCAAGGGTAGCATAGCTTTGAGCGATAGCTTAAATTGACAAGAGTCTCGAGTACTTTATTGTTATAAAATTTCATGGTTTTAAGGCGCTCCAGTCAAAAGTTACAAGCATTTGTATGTTGCAAACTTTGATAGGTGTAGGACGTACCATATAGAAGTTAGGGCGATTTGAAGTTTTATCAGTATTTGATTTGGGACTCAAGGGTAGCATAGCTTTTAGCGATAGCTTAAATTGACAAGAGGCTCGAGTACTTTATTGTTACAAAATTACGAGGTTTTATGACGCTCTAGTAAAAAGTTACAAGCGTTTGTATGTTGCAAACTTTGATAGGTGTAGGGTGTACCTTATAGAAGTTAGGGCCATTTGAAGTTTTGACAGTGTTTGATTTGGAACTCAAGGGTAGCATAGCTTTGAGTGATAGCTTAAATTGACAAGAGGCTCTAGTACTTTATTGTTACAAAATTTCAAGGATTTATGACGCTCCAGTAAAAAGTTACAAGCATTTGTATGTGGCAAACTTTGATAGTTGTAGGACGTACCGTACAGAAGTTAGGGCCATTTAAAGTTTTATCAGTGTTTGATTTGGGATTCAAAGGTAGCATAGCTTTGAGCGATAGCTTAAAGTGGCACGAGTCTCGAGTACTTTATTGTTACAAAATTTCAAGGTTTTATGACGCTCCAGTAAAAAGTTACAAGCATTTGTATGTTGCAAACTTTGATAGGTGTAGGACGTACCGTATAAAAGTTAGGCCCATTTGAAGTTTTATCAGTGTTTGATTTGGGATTCAAGGGTAGCATAGCTTTGAGCGATAGCTTAAATTGACACGAGTCTCGAGTACTTTATTGTTACAAAATTTCAAGGTTTTATGGCGCTCCAGTAAAAAGTTACAAGCATTTGGATGTTGCAAACTTTGATAGGTGTAGGATGTACCTTATAGAAGTTAGGGCCATTTGAAGTTTTGTCAGTGTTTGATTTGGGACTCAAGGGTAACATAGCTTTGAGCGATAGCTTAAATTTACAAGAGGCTCGAGTACTTTATTGTTACAAAATTTTACGGTTTTATGACGCTCCAGTAAAAAGTTACAAGCATTTGTATGTTGCAAACCTTGATAGGTGTAGGAGGTACCGTATAGAAGTTAGGGCCATTTGAAGTTTTATCAGTGTTTGATTTGGGATTCAAAGGTAGCATAGCTTTGAGCGATAACTTAAATTGACACGAGTCTCGAGTACTTTATTGTTACAAAATTTCAAGATTTTATGACGCTTCAGTAAAAAGTTACAAGCATTTGTATGTTGCAAAGTTTGATAGGTGTAGGACGTACCGTATAGAAGTTAGGCCCATTTGAAGTTTTATCAGTGTTTGATTTTGGAATCAAGGGTAGCATAGCTTTGAGCGATAGCTTAAATTGACAAGAGGCTCGAGTACTTTATTGTTACAAAATTTCAAGGTTTTATGACGCTCCAGTAAAAATTTACAAGCATTTGTATGTTGCAAACTTTGATAGGTGTAGGGTGTACCTTATAGAAGTTAGGGCCATTTGAAGTTTTAACAGTGTTTGATTTGGAACTCAAGGGTAACATAGCTCTGAGCGAT
Organism: Clusia tigrina; assembly: GCA_920105625.2. Classification (NCBI taxonomy): domain Eukaryota; kingdom Metazoa; phylum Arthropoda; class Insecta; order Diptera; family Clusiidae; genus Clusia; species Clusia tigrina. Next base: position 659,665 of record CAKKTE020000530.1, on the reverse strand, counting down.
AGCTTAAATTGACAAGAGACTCGAGTACTTTATTGTTACAAAATTTCAAGGTTTTATGACGCTCCAGTAAAAATTTACAAGCATTTGTATGTTGCAAACTTTGATAGGTGTAGGGTGTACCTTATAGAAGTTAGGGCCATTTGAAGTTTTAACAGTGTTTGATTTGGAACTCAAGGGTAACATAGCTCTGAGCGATAGCTTAAATTGACAAGAGACTCGAGTACTTTATTGTTACAAAATTTCAAGGTTTTGTGACGCTTCAGTAAAAAGTTACAAGCATTTGTATGTTGCAAACTTTGATAGGTGTAGGACGTACCATATAGAAGTTAGGGCCATTTGAAGTTTTATCAATGTTCGATTTGGAATTCAAGGGTAGCATAGCTTGGAGCGATAGCTTAAATTGACAAGAGTCTCGAGTACTTTATTGTTATAAAATTTCAAGGTTTTAAGGCGCTCCAGTCAAAAGTTACAAGCATTTGTATGTTGCAAACTTTGATAGGTGTAGGACGTACCATATAGAAGTTAGGGCGATTTGAAGTTTTATCAGTATTTGATTTGGGACTCAAGGGTAGCATAGCTTTTAGCGATAGCTTAAATTGACAAGAGGCTCGAGTACTTTATTGTTACAAAATTTCGAGGTTTTATGACGCTCTAGTAAAAATTACAAGCATTTGTATGTTGCAAACTTTGATAGGTGTAGGGTGTACCTTATAGAAGTTAGGGCCATTTGAAGTTTTGTCAGTGTTTGATTTGGAACTCAAGGGTAGCATAGCTTTGAGTGATAGCTTAAATTGACAAGAGGCTCTAGTACTTTATTGATACAAAATTTCAAGGATTTATGACGCTCCAGTAAAAAGTTACAAGCATTTGTATGTGGCAAACTTTGATAGTTGTAGGACGTACCGTACAGAAGTTAGGGCCATTTGAAGTTTTATCAGTGTTTGATTTGGGATTCAAAGGTAGCATAGCTTTGAGCGATAGCTTAAAGTGGCACGAGTCTCGAGTACTTTATTGTTACAAAATTTCAAGGTTTTATGACGCTCCAGTAAAAAGTTACAAGCATTTGTATGTTGCAAACTTTGATAGGTGTAGGACGTACCGTATAGAAGTTAGGCCCATTTGAAGTTTTATCAGTGTTTGATTTGGGATTCAAGGGTAGCATAGCTTTGAGCGATAGCTTAAATTGACACGAGTCTCGAGTACTTTATTGTTACAAAATTTCAAGGTTTTATGGCGCTCCAGTAAAAAGTTACAAGCATTTGGATGTTGCAAACTTTGATAGGTGTAGGATATACCGTATAGATGTTAGGCCCATTTGAAGTTTTATCAGTGTTTGATTTTGGAATCAAGGGTAGCATAGCTTTGAGCGATAGCTTAAATTGACAAGAGGCTCGAGTACTTTATTGTTACAAAATTTCAAGGTTTTATGACGCTCCAGTAAAAATTTACAAGCATTTGTATGTTGCAAACTTTGATAGGTGTAGGGTGTACCTTATAGAAGTTAGGGCCATTTGAAGTTTTAACAGTGTTTGATTTGGAACTCAAGGGTAACATAGCTCTGAGCGATAGCTTAAATTGACAAGAGACTCGAGTACTTTATTTTTACAAAATTTCAAGGTTTTGTGTATGTTGCAAAATTTGATAGGTGTAGGATGTACCTTATAGAAGTTAGGGCCATTTGAAGTTTTGTCAGTGTTTGATTTGGGACTCAAGGGTAACATAGCTTTGAGCGATAGCTTAAATTTACAAGAGGCTCGAGTACTTTATTGTTACAAAATTTTACGGTTTTATGACGCTCCAGTAAAAAGTTACAAGCATTTGTATGTTGCAAACCTTGATAGGTGTAGGACGTACCGTATAGAAGTTAGGGCCATTTGAAGTTTTATCAGTGTTTGATTTGGGATTCAAAGGTAGCATAGCTTTGAGCGATAACTTAAATTGACACGAGTCTCGAGTACTTTATTGTTACAAAATTTCAAGATTTTATGACGCTTCAGTAAAAAGTTACAAGCATTTGTATGTTGCAAAGTTTGATAGGTGTAGGCCGTACCGTATAGAAGTTAGGCCCATTTGAAGTTTTATCAGTGTTTGATTTTGGAATCAAGGGTAGCATAGCTTTGAGCGACAGCTTAAATTGACAAGAGGCTCGAGAACTTTATTGTTACAAAATTTCAAGGTTTTATGACGCTCCAGTAAAAATTTACAAGCATTTATATGTTGCAAACTTTGATAGGTGTAGGACGTACCGTATAGAAGTTAGGGCCATTTGGAGTTTTATCAGTGTTTGATTTGGGTTTCAAGGGTAGCATAGCTTTGAGCGATAGCTTAAATTGACACGAGTCTCGAGTACTTTATTGTTACAAAATTTCAAGGTTTTATGACGCTCCAGTAAAAAGTTACAAGCATTTGTATGTTGCAAACTTTGATAGGTGTAGGTGGTACCGTATAGAAGTTAGGCCCATTTGAAGTTTTATCAGTGTTTGGTTTTGGAATCAAGGGTAGCATAGGTTTGAGCGATAGCCTAAATTGACAAGAGGCTCGAGTACTTTATTGTTACAAAATTTCAAGGTTTTATGACAGTCCAGTAAAAATTTACAAGCATTTGTATGTTGCAAAATTTGATAGGTGTAGGATGTACCTTATAGAAGTTAGGGCCATTTGAAGTTTTGTCAGTGTTTGATTTGGGACTCAAGGGTAACATAGCTTTGAGCGATAGCTTAAATTTACAAGAGGCTCGAGTACTTTATTGTTACAAAATTTTACGGTTTTATGACGCTCCAGTAAAAAGTTACAAGCATTTGTATGTTGCAAACCTTGATAGGTGTAGGACGTACCGTATAGAAGTTAGGGCCATTTGAAGTTTTATCAGTGTTTGATTTGGGATTCAAAGGTAGCATAGCTTTGAGCGATAACTTAAATTGACACGAGTCTCGAGTACTTTATTGTTACAAAATTTCAAGATTTTATGACGCTTCAGTAAAAAGTTACAAGCATTTGTATGTTGCAAAGTTTGATAGGTGTAGGACGTACCGTATAGAAGTTAGGCCCATTTGAAATTTTATCAGTGTTTGATTTTGGAATCAAGGGTAGCATAGCTTTGAGCGACAGCTTAAATTGACAAGAGGCTCCAGAACTTTATTGTTACAAAATTTCAAGGTTTTATGACGCTCCAGTAAAAATTTACAAGCATTTATATGTTGCAAACTTTGATAGGTGTAGGACGTACCGTATAGAAGTTAGGGCCATTTGGAGTTTTATCAGTGTTTGATTTGGGATTCAAGGGTAGCATAGCTTTGAGCGATAGCTTAAATTGACACGAGTCTCGAGTACTTTATTGTTACAAAATTTCAAGGTTTTATGACGCTCCAGTAAAAAGTTACCAGCATTTGTATGTTGCAAACTTTGATAGGTGTAGGACGTACCGTATAGAAGTTAGGGCCATTTGAAGTTTTATCAGTGTTTGATGTGGGATTCAAGGGTAGCATAGCTTTGAGCGATAACTTAAATTGACAAGAGGCTCGAGTACTTTTTTGTTACAAAATTTCAAGGTTTTATGACGCTCCAGTAAAAACTTACAAGCATTTGTATGTTGCAAACTTTGATAGGTGTAGGACGTACCATATAGAAGTTAGGGCCATTTGAAGTTTTATCAATGTTCGATTTGGAATTCAAGGGTAGCATAGCTTGGAGCGATAGCTTAAATTGACAAGAGTCTCGAGTACTTTATTGTTATAAAATTTCAAGGTTTTAAGGCGCTCCAGTCAAAAGTTACAAGCATTTGTATGTTGCAAACTTTGATAGGTGTAGGACGTACCATATAGAAGTTAGGGCGATTTGAAGTTTTATCAGTATTTGATTTGGGACTCAAGGGTAGCATAGCTTTTAGCGATAGCTTAAATTGACAGGAGGCTCGAGTACTTTATTGTTACAAAATTTCGAGGTTTTATGACGCTCTAGTAAAAATTACAAGCATTTGTATGTTGCAAACTTTGATAGGTGTAGGGTGTACCTTATAGAAGTTAGGGCCATTTGAAGTTTTGTCAGTGTTTGATTTGGAACTCAAGGGTAGCATAGCTTTGAGTGATAGCTTAAATTGACAAGAGGCTCTAGTACTTTATTGTTACAAAATTTCAAGGATTTATGACGCTCCAGTAAAAAGTTACAAGCATTTGTATGTGGCAAACTTTGATAGTTGTAGGACGTACCGTACAGAAGTTAGGGCCATTTGAAGTTTTATCAGTGTTTGATTTGGGATTCAAAGGTAGCATAGCTTTGAGCGATAGCTTAAAGTGGCACGAGTCTCGAGTACTTTATTGTTACAAAATTTCAAGGTTTTATGACGCTCCAGTAAAAAGTTACAAGCATTTGTATGTTGCAAACTTTGATAGGTGTAGGACGTACCGTATAGAAGTTAGGCCCATTTGAAGTTTTATCAGTGTTTGATTTGGGATTCAAGGGTAGCATAGCTTTGAGCGATAGCTTAAATTGACACGAGTCTCGAGTACTTTATTGTTACAAAATTTCAAGGTTTTATGGCGCTCCAGTAAAAAGTTACAAGCATTTGGATGTTGCAAACTCTGATAGGTGTAGGATATACCGTATAGATGTTAGGCCCATTTGAAGTTTTATCAGTGTTTGATTTTGGAATCAAGGGTAGCATAGCTTTGAGCGATAGCTTAAATTGACAAGAGGCTCGAGTACTTTATTGTTACAAAATTTCAAGGTTTTATGACGCTCCAGTAAAAATTTACAAGCATTTGTATGTTGCAAACTTTGATAGGTGTAGGGTGTACCTTATAGAAGTTAGGGCCATTTGAAGTTTTAACAGTGTTTGATTTGGAACTCAAGGGTAACATAGCTCTGAGCGATAGCTTAAATTGACAATAGACTCGAGTACTTTATTTTTACAAAATTTCAAGGTTTTGTGTATGTTGCAAAATTTGATAGGTGTAGGATGTACCTTATAGAAGTTAGGGCCATTTGAAGTTTTGTCAGTGTTTGATTTGGGACTCAAGGGTAACATAGCTTTGAGCGATAGCTTAAATTTACAAGAGGCTCGAGTACTTTATTGTTACAAAATTTTACGGTTTTATGACGCTCCAGTAAAAAGTTACAAGCATTTGTATGTTGCAAACCTTGATATGTGTAGGACGTACCGTATAGAAGTTAGGGCCATTTGAAGTTTTATCAGTGTTTGATTTGGGATTCAAAGGTAGCATAGCTTTGAGCGATAACTTAAATTGACACGAGTCTCGAGTACTTTATTGTTACAAAATTTCAAGATTTTATGACGCTTCAGTAAAAAGTTACAAGCATTTGTATGTTGCAAAGTTTGATAGGTGTAGGCCGTACCGTATATAAGTTAGGCCCATTTGAAGTTTTATCAGTGTTTTATTTTGGAATCAAGGGTAGCATAGCTTTGAGCGACAGCTTAAATTGACAAGAGGCTCGAGAACTTTATTGTTACAAAATTTCAAGGTTTTATGACGCTCCAGTAAAAATTTACAAGCATTTATATGTTGCAAACTTTGATAGGTGTAGGACGTACCGTATAGAAGTTAGGGCCATTTGGAGTTTTATCAGTGTTTGATTTGGGATTCAAGGGTAGCATAGCTTTGAGCGATAGCTTAAATTGACACGAGTCTCGAGTACTTTATTGTTACAAAATTTCAAGGTTTTATGACGCTCCAGTAAAAAGTTACAAGCATTTGTATGTTGCAAACTTTGATAGGTGTAGGTGGTACCGTATAGAAGTTAGGCCCATTTGAAGTTTTATCAGTGTTTGGTTTTGGAATCAAGGGTAGCATAGGTTTGAGCGATAGCCTAAATTGACAAGAGGCTCGAGTACTTTATTGTTACAAAATTTCAAGGTTTTATGACAGTCCAGTAAAAATTTACAAGCATTTGTATGTTGCAAACTTTGATAGGTGTAGGACGTACCGTATAGAAGTTAGGGCCATTTGAAGTTTTATCAGTGTTTGATTTGGAACTCAAGGGTAGCATAGCTTTGAGCGATAGCTTAAATTGACAAGAGGCTCGAGTACTTTATTGTTACAAAATTTCAAGGTTTTCTGACGCTCCAGTAAAAAGTTACAAGCATTTGTATGTTGCAAACTTTGATAGGTGTAGGACGTACCGTATAGAAGTTAGGGCCATTTGAAGTTTTATCAGTGTTTGATTTGGGACTAAAGGGTAGCATAGCTTTGAGCGATAGCTTAAATTGACAAGAGGCTCGAGTACTTTATTGTTACAGATTTTCAAGATTTTATGACGCTCCAGTAAAAAGTTACAAGCATTTGTATGTTGCAAACCGTGATAGGTGTAGGACGTACCGTATAGAAGTTAAGGCCATTTGAAGTTTTATCAGTGTTTGATTTGGGACTCAAGGGTAGCATAGCTTTGAGCGATAGCTTAAATTGACAAGAGGCTCGAGTACTTTATTCTTACAAAATTTCAAGGCTTTATGACGCTCCAGTAAAAAGTTACAAGCATTTGTGTGTTCCAAATTTTGATAGGTGTAGGACGTACCGTATAGTAGTTAGGGCCATTTGAAGTTTTATCAGTGTTTGATTTGGGACTCAAGGGTAGCATAGCTTTGAGCGATGGCTTGAATTGACAAGAGGCTCGAGTACTTTATTGTTATAAAATTTCAAGGTTTTATGACGCTCCAGTAGAAAGTTACAAGCATTTGTATGTTGCAAACTTTGATAGGTGTAGGACGTACCGTATAGAAGTTAGGGCCATTTGAAGTTTTAACAGTGTTTGATTTGGGACTCAAGGGTAGCATAGCTTTGAGCGATAGCTTAAATTGACAAGAGACTCGAGTACTTTATTGTTACAAAATTTCAAGGTTTTGTGACGCTTCAGTAAAAAGTTACAAGCATTTGTATGTTGCAAACTTTGATACGTGTAGGATGTACCTTATAGAAGTTAGGGCCATTTGAAGTTTTGTCAGTGTTTTATTTGGGACTCAAGGGTAGCATAGCTTTGAGCGATAGCTTAAATTGACAAGAGGCTCGAGTACTTTATTGTTACCAAATTTCAAGGTTTTATGACGCTCCAGTAAAAAGTTACAAGCATTTGAATGTGGCAAACTTTGATAGGTGTAGGATGTACCGTATAGAAGTTAGGGCCATTTGAAGTTTTATCAGTGTTTCATTTGGGACTTAAGGGTAGCATAGCTTTGAGCGATAGATTAAATTTACAAGAGGCTCGAGTACTTTATTGTTACAAAATTTCAAGGTTTTATGACGCTCCAGTAAAAAGTCAGAAGCATTTGTATGTTGCAAACTTTGATAGGTGTAGGACGTACCGTATAGAAGTTAGGCCCATTTGAAGTTTTATCAGTGTTTGATTTTGGAATCAAGGGTAGCATAGCTTTGAGCGATAGCTTAAATTGACAAGAGGCTCGAGTACTTTATTCTTACAAAATTTCAAGGTTTTATGACGCTCCAGTAAAAAGTTACTAGCATTTGTATGTTGCAAACTTTGATAGGTGTAGGACGTACCGTATAGAAGTTAGGGCCATTTGAAGTTTTATCGGTGTTTGATTTGGGACTCAAGGGTAGCATAGCTTTGAGCGATAGCTTAAATTTACAAGAGGCTCGAGTACTTTATTTTTACAAAATTTCAAGGTTTTATGACTCTCTAGTAAAAAGTTACAAGCATTTGTATGTTGCAAACTTTGATAGGTGTAGGACGTACCGTATAGAAATTAGGGCCATTTGAAGTTTTATCAGTGTTTGATTTGGGATTCAAGGGTAGCATAGCTTTGAGCGATAGCTTAAATTGACACGAGTCTCGAGTACTTTATTGTTACAAAATTTCAAGGTTTTACGACGCTCCAGTAAAAAGTTACAAGCATTTGTATGTTGCAAACATTGATAGGTGTAGGACGTACCCTATAGAAGTTAGGCCCATTTGAATTTTTATTAGTGTTTGATTTGGAACTCAAGGGTAGCATAGCTTGGAGCGATAGCTTAAATTGACAAGAGGCTCGAGTACTTTATTGTTACAAAATGTCAAGGTTTTATGACGCTCCAGTAAAAAGTTACAAGCATTTGTATGTTGGAAACTTTGATAGGTGTAGGACGTACCGTATAGAAGTTAGGGCCATTTGAAGTTTTATCAGTGATTGATTTGGGACTCAAGGGTAGGATAGCTTTGAGCGATAGCTTAAATTAACAAGAGGCTCGAGTACTTTATTGTTACAGAATTTCAAGGTTTTATGACGCTCCAGTAAAAAGTTACAAGCATTTGTATGTTGCAAACTTTGATAGGTGTAGGACGTACCGTATAGAAGTTAAGGCCATTTGAAGTTTTATCAGTGTTTGATTTGGGACTCAAGGGTAGCATAGCTTTGAGCGATAGCTTAAATTGACAAGAGGCTCGAGTACTTTATTGTTACAGAATTTCAAGGTTTTATGACGCTCCAGTAAAAAGTTACAAGCATTTGTATGTTGCAAACTTTGATAGGTGTAGGACGTACCGTATAGAAGTTAAGGCCATTTGAAGTTTTATCAGTGTTTGATTTGGGACTCAAGGGTAGCATAGCTTTGAGCGATAGCTTAAATTGACAAGAGGCTCGAGTACTTTATTCTTACAAAGTTTCAAGGCTTTATGACGCTCCAGTAAAAAGTTACAAGCATTTGTGTGTTCCAAATTTTGATAGGTGTAGGACGTACCGTATAGTAGTTAGGGCCATTTGAAGTTTTATCAGTGTTTGATTTGGGACTCAAGGGTAGCATAGCTTTGAGCGATAGCTTAAATTGACAAGAGGCTCGAGTACTTTATTGTTACCAAATTTCAAGGTTTTATGACGCTCCAGTAAAAAGTTACAAGCATTTGTATGTGGCAAACTTTGATAGGTGTAGGACGTACCCTATAGAAGTTAGGCCCATTTGAATTTTTATTAGTGTTTGATTTGGAACTCAAGGGTAGCATAGCTTGGAGCGATAGCTTAAATTGACAAGAGGCTCGAGTACTTTATTGTTACAAAATGTCAAGGTTTTATGACGCTCCAGTAAAAAGTTACAAGCATTTGTATGTTGGAAACTTTGATAGGTGTAGGACGTACCGTATAGAAGTTAGGGCCATTTGAAGTTTTATCAGTGATTGATTTGGGACTCAAGGGTAGGATAGCTTTGAGCGATAGCTTAAATTAACAAGAGGCTCGAGTACTTTATTGTTACAGAATTTCAAGGTTTTATGACGCTCCAGTAAAAAGTTACAAGCATTTGTATGTTGCAAACTTTGATAGGTGTAGGACGTACCGTATAGAAGTTAGGGCCATTTGAAGTTTTATCAGTGTTTGATTTGGGACTCAAGGGTAGCATAGCTTTGAGCGATAGCTTAAATTGACAAGAGGCTCGAGTACTTTATTGTTACAGAATTTCAAGGTTTTATGACGCTCCAGTAAAAAGTTACAAGCATTTGTATGTTGCAAACTTTGATAGGTGTAGGAAGTACCGTATAGAAGTTAAGGCCATTTGAAGTTTTATCAGTGTTTGATTTGGGACTCAAGGGTAGCATAGCTTTGAGCGATAGCTTAAATTGACAAGAGGCTCGAGTACTTTATTCTTACAAAGTTTCAAGGCTTTATGACGCTCCAGTAAAAAGTTACAAGCATTTGTGTGTTCCAAATTTTGATAGGTGTAGGACGTACCGTATAGTAGTTAGGGCCATTTGAAGTTTTATCAGTGTTTGATTTGGGACTCAAGGGTAGCATAGCTTTGAGCGATGGCTTGAATTGACAAGAGGCTCGAGTACTTTATTGTTATAAAATTTCAAGGTTTTATGACGCTCCAGTAGAAAGTTACAAGCATTTGTATGTTGCAAACTTTGATAGGTGTAGGACGTACCGTATAGAAGTTAGGGCCATTTGAAGTTTTAACAGTGTTTGATTTGGGACTCAAGGGTATCATAGCTTTGAGCGATAGCTTAAATTGACAAGAGACTCCAGTACTTTATTGTTACAAAATTACAAGGTTTTGTGACGCTTCAGTAAAAAGTTACAAGCATTTGTATGTTGCAAACTTTGATACGTGTAGGATGTACCTTATAGAAGTTAGGGCCATTTGAAGTTTTGTCAGTGTTTTATTTGGGACTCAAGGGTAGCATAGCTTTGAGCGATAGCTTAAATTGACAAGAGGCTCGAGTACTTTATTGTTACCAAATTTCAAGGTTTTATGACGCTCCAGTAAAAAGTTACAAGCATTTGTATGTGGCAAACTTTGATAGGTGTAGGATGTACCATATAGAAGTTAGGGCCATTTGAAGTTTTATCAGTGTTTCATTTGGGACTTAAGGGTAGCATAGCTTTGAGCGATAGCTTAAATTGACAAGAGGCTCGAGTACTTTATTGTTACAAAATTTCAAGGTTTTATGACAGTCCAGTAAAAATTTACAAGCATTTGTATGTTGCAAACTTTGATAGGTGTAGGACGTACCGTATAGAAGTTAGGCCCATTTGAAGTTTTATCAGTGTTTGATTTTGGAATCAAGGGTAGCATAGCTTTGAGCGATAGCTTAAATTGACAAGAGGCTCGAGTACTTTATTCTTACAAAATTTCAAGGTTTTATGACGCTCCAGTAAAAAGTTACTAGCATTTGTATGTTGCAAACTTTGATAGGTGTAGGACGTACCGTATAGAAGTTAGGGCCATTTGAAGTTTTATCGGTGTTTGATTTGGGACTCAAGGGTAGCATAGCTTTGAGCGATAGCTTAAATTTACAAGAGGCTCGAGTACTTTATTTTTACAAAATTTCAAGGTTTTATGACTCTCCAGTAAAAAGTTACAAGCATTTGTATGTTGCAAACTTTGATAGGTGTAGGACGTACCGTATAGAAATTAGGGCCATTTGAAGTTTTATCAGTGTTTGATTTGGGATTCAAGGGTAGCATAGCTTTGAGCGATAGCTTAAATTGACACGAGTCTCGAGTACTTTATTGTTACAAAATTTCAAGGTTTTACGACGCTCCAGTAAAAAGTTACAAGCATTTGTATGTTGCAAACATTGATAGGTGTAGGACGTACCCTATAGAAGTTAGGCCCATTTGAATTTTTATTAGTGTTTGATTTGGAACTCAAGGGTAGCATAGCTTGGAGCGATAGCTTAAATTGACAAGAGGCTCGAGTACTTTATTGTTACAAAATGTCAAGGTTTTATGACGCTCCAGTAAAAAGTTACAAGCATTTGTATGTTGGAAACTTTGATAGGTGTAGGACGTACCGTATAGAAGTCAGGGCCATTTGAAGTTTTATCAGTGATTGATTTGGGACTCAAGGGTAGGATAGCTTTGAGCGATAGCTTAAATTAACAAGAGGCTCGAGTACTTTATTGTTACAGAATTTCAAGGTTTTATGACGCTCCAGTAAAAAGTTACAAGCATTTGTATGTTGCAAACTTTGATAGGTGTAGGACGTACCGTATAGAAGTTAAGGCCATTTGAAGTTTTATCAGTGTTTGATTTGGGACTCAAGGGTAGCATAGCTTTGAGCGATAGCTTAAATTGACAAGAGGCTCGAGTACTTTATTGTTACAGAATTTCAAGGTTTTATGACGCTCCAGTAAAAAGTTACAAGCATTTGTATGTTGCAAACTTTGATAGGTGTAGGACGTACCGTATAGAAGTTAAGGCCATTTGAAGTTTTATCAGTGTTTGATTTGGGACTCAAGGGTAGCATAGCTTTGAGCGATAGCTTAAATTGACAAGAGGCTCGAGTACTTTATTCTTACAAAATTTCAAGGCTTTATGACGCTCCAGTAAAAAGTTACAAGCATTTGTGTGTTCCAAATTTTGATAGGTGTAGGACGTACCGTATAGTAGTTAGGGCCATTTGAAGTTTTATCAGTGTTTGATTTGGGACTCAAGGGTAGCATAGCTTTGAGCGATGGCTTGAATTGACAAGAGGCTCGAGTACTTTATTGTTATAAAATTTCAAGGTTTTATGACGCTCCAGTAGAAAGTTACAAGCATTTGTATGTTGCAAACTTTGATAGGTGTAGGACGTACCGTATAGAAGTTAGGGCCATTTGAAGTTTTAACAGTGTTTGATTTGGGACTCAAGGGTATCATAGCTTTGAGCGATAGCTTAAATTGACAAGAGACTCGAGTACTTTATTGTTACAAAATTACAAGGTTTTGTGACGCTTCAGTAAAAAGTTACAAGCATTTGTATGTTGCAAACTTTGATACGTGTAGGATGTACCTTATAGAAGTTAGGGCCATTTGAAGTTTTGTCAGTGTTTTATTTGGGACTCAAGGGTAGCATAGCTTTGAGCGATAGCTTAAATTGACAAGAGGCTCGAGTACTTTATTGTTACCAAATTTCAAGGTTTTATGACGCTCCAGTAAAAAGTTACAAGCATTTGTATGTGGCAAACTTTGATAGGTGTAGGATGTACCGTATAGAAGTTAGGGCCATTTGAAGTTTTATCAGTGTTTCATTTGGGACTTAAGGGTAGCATAGCTTTGAGCGATAGATTAAATTTACAAGAGGCTCGAGTACTTTATTGTTACAAAATTTCAAGGTTTTATGACGCTCCAGTAAAAAGTCAGAAGCATTTGTATGTTGCAAACTTTGATAGGTGTAGGACGTACCGTATAGAAGTTAGGCCCATTTGAAGTTTTATCAGTGTTTGATTTTGGAATCAAGGGTAGCATAGCTTTGAGCGATAGCTTAAATTGACAAGAGGCTCGAGTACTTTATTCTTACAAAATTTCAAGGTTTTATGACGCTCCAGTAAAAAGTTACTAGCATTTGTATGTTGCAAACTTTGATAGGTGTAGGACGTACCGTATAGAAGTTAGGGCCATTTGAAGTTTTATCGGTGTTTGATTTGGGACTCAAGGGTAGCATAGCTTTGAGCGATAGCTTAAATTTACAAGAGGCTCGAGTACTTTATTTTTACAAAATTTCAAGGTTTTATGACTCTCCAGTAAAAAGTTACAAGCATTTGTATGTTGCAAACTTTGATAGGTGTAGGACGTACCGTATAGAAATTAGGGCCATTTGAAGTTTTATCAGTGTTTGATTTGGGATTCAAGGGTAGCATAGCTTTGAGCGATAGCTTAAATTGACACGAGTCTCGAGTACTTTATTGTTACAAAATTTCAAGGTTTTATGACGCTCCAGTAAAAAGTTACAAGCATTTGTATGTTGCAAACATTGATAGGTGTAGGACGTACCCTATAGAAGTTAGGCCCATTTGAATTTTTATTAGTGTTTGATTTGGAACTCAAGGGTAGCATAGCTTGGAGCGATAGCTTAAATTGACAAGAGGCTCGAGTACTTTATTGTTACAAAATGTCAAGGTTTTATGACGCTCCAGTAAAAAGTTACAAGCATTTGTATGTTGCAAACTTTGATAGGTGTAGGACGTACCGTATAGAAGTTAAGGCCATTTGAAGTTTTATCAGTGTTTGATTTGGGACTCAAGGGTAGCATAGCTTTGAGCGATAGCTTAAATTGACACGAGTCTCGAGTACTTTATTGTTACAAAATATCAAGGTTTTATGACGCTCCAGTAAAAAGTTACAAGCATTTGTATGTTGCAAAGTTTGATAGGTGTAGGACGTACCGTATAGAAGTTAGGCCCATTTGAAGGTTTATCAGTGTTTGATTTTGGAATCAAGGGTAGCATAGCTTTGAGCGACAGCTTAAATTGACAAGAGGCTCGAGAACTTTATTGTTACAAAATTTCAAGGTTTTATGACGCTCCAGTAAAAATTTACAAGCATTTATATGTTGCAAACTTTGATAGGTGTAGGACGTACCGTATAGAAGTTAGGGCCATTTGGAGTTTTATCAGTGTTTGATTTGGGATTCAAGGGTAGCATAGCTTTGAGCGATAGCTTAAATTGACACGAGTCTCGAGTACTTTATTGTTACAAAATTTCAAGGTTTTATGACGCTCCAGTAAAAAGTTACAAGCATTTGTATGTTGCAAACTTTGATAGGTGTAGGTCGTACCGTATAGAAGTTAGGCCCATTTGAAGTTTTATCAGTGTTTGATTTTGGAATCAAGAGTAGCATAGCTTTGAGCGATAGCTTAAATTGACAAGAGGCTCGAGTACTTTATTGTTACAAAATTTCAAGGTTTTATGACAGTCCAGTAAAAATTTACAAGCATTTGTATGTTGCAAACTTTGATAGGTGTAGGACGTACCGTATAGAAGTTAGGGCCATTTGAAGTTTTATCAGTGTTTGATTTGGAACTCAAGGGTAGCATAGCTTTGAGCGATAGCTTAAATTGACAAGAGGTTCGAGTACTTTATTGTTACAAAATTTCAAGGTTTTCTGACGCTCCAGTAAAAAGTTACAAGCATTTGTATGTTGCAAACTTTGATAGGTGTAGGACGTACCGTATAGAAGTTAGGGCCATTTGAAGTTTTATCAGTGTTTGATTTGGGACTAAAGGGTAGCATAGCTTTGAGCGATAGCTTAAATTGACAAGAGGCTCGAGTACTTTATTGTTACAGATTTTCAAGATTTTATGACGCTCCAGTAAAAAGTTACAAGCATTTGTATGTTGCAAACCGTGATAGGTGTAGGACGTACCGTATAGAAGTTAAGGCCATTTGAAGTTTTATCAGTGTTTGATTTGGGACTCAAGGGTAGCATAGCTTTGAGCGATAGCTTAAATTGACAAGAGGCTCGAGTACTTTATTATTACAAAATTTCAAGGTTTTATGACGCTCCAGTAAAAAGTTACAAGCATTTGTGTGTTGCAAATTTTGATAGGTGTAGGACGTACCGTATAGTAGTTAGGGCCATTTGAAGTTTTATCAGTGTTTGATTTGGGACTCAAGGGTAGCATAGCTTTGAGCGATGGCTTGAATTGACAAGAGGCTCGAGTACTTTATTGTTATAAAATTTCAAGGTTTTATGACGCTCCAGTAGAAAGTTACAAGCATTTGTATGTTGCAAACTTTGATAGGTGTAGGACGTACCGTATAGAAGTTAGGGCCATTTGAAGTTTTAACAGTGTTTGATTTGGGACTCAAGGGTAGCATAGCTTTGAGCGATAGCTTAAATTGACAGGAGACTCGAGTACTTTATTGTTACAAAATTTCAAGGTTTTGTGACGCTTCAGTAAAAAGTTACAAGCAATTGTATGTTGCAAACTTTGATAGGTGTAGGATATACCTTATAGAAGTTAGAGCCATTTGAAGTTTTGTCAGTGTTTTATTTGGGACTCAAGGGTAGCATAGCTTTGAGCGATAGCTTAAATTGACAAGAGGCTCGAGAACTTTATTGTTACAAAATTTCAAGGTTTTATGACGCTCCAGTAAAAATTTACAAGCATTTATATGTTGCAAACTTTGATAGGTGTAGGACGTACCGTATAGAAGTTAGGGCCATTTGGAGTTTTATCAGTGTTTGATTTGGGATTCAAGGGTAGCATAGCTTTGAGCGATAGCTTAAATTGACACGAGTCTCGAGTACTTTATTGTTACAAAATTTCAAGGTTTTATGACGCTCCAGTAAAAAGTTACAAGCATTTGTATGTTGCAAACTTTGATAGGTGTAGGTCGTACCGTATAGAAGTTAGGCCCATTTGAAGTTTTATCAGTGTTTGATTTTGGAATCAAGGGTAGCATAGCTTTGAGCGATAGCTTAAATTGACAAGAGGCTCGAGTACTTTATTGTTACAAATTTTCAAGGTTTTATGACAGTCCAGTAAAAATTTACAACCATTTGTATGTTGCAAACTTTGATAGGTGTAGGACGTACCGTATAGAAGTTAGGGCCATTTGAAGTTTTATCAGTGTTTGATTTGGAACTCAAGGGTAGCATAGCTTTGAGCGATAGCTTAAATTGACAAGAGGTTCGAGTACTTTATTGTTACAAAATTTCAAGGTTTTCTGACGCTCCAGTAAAAAGTTACAAGCATTTGTATGTTGCAAACTTTGATAGGTGTAGGACGTACCGTATAGAAGTTAGGGCCATTTGAAGTTTTATCAGTGTTTGATTTGGGACTAAAGGGTAGCATAGCTTTGAGCGATAGCTTAAATTGACAAGAGGCTCGAGTACTTTATTGTTACAGATTTTCAAGATTTTATGACGCTCCAGTAAAAAGTTACAAGCATTTGTATGTTGCAAACCGTGATAGGTGTAGGACGTACCGTATAGAAGTTAAGGCCATTTGAAGTTTTATCAGTGTTTGATTTGGGACTCAAGGGTAGCATAGCTTTGAGCGATAGCTTAAATTGACAAGAGGCTCGAGTACTTTATTATTACAAAATTTCAAGGTTTTATGACGCTCCAGTAAAAAGTTACAAGCATTTGTATGTTGCAAACTTTGATAGGTGTAGGACGTACCGTATAGAAGTTAGGGCCATTTGAAGTTTTAACAGTGTTTGATTTGGGACTCAAGGGTAGCATAGCTTTGAGCGATAGCTTAAATTGACAGGAGACTCGAGTACTTTATTGTTACAAAATTTCAAGGTTTTGTGACGCTTCAGTAAAAAGTTACAAGCAATTGTATGTTGCAAACTTTGATAGGTGTAGGATATACCTTATAGAAGTTAGGGCCATTTGAAGTTTTGTCAGTGTTTTATTTGGGACTCAAGGGTAGCATAGCTTTGAGCGATAGCTTAAATTGACAAGAGGCTCGAGTGCTTTATTGTTACCAAATTTCAAGGTTTTATGACGCTCCAGTAAAAAGTTACAAGCATTTGTATGTGGCAAACTTTGATAGGTGTAGGATGTACCGTATAGAAGTTAGGGCCATTTGAAGTTTTATCAGTGTTTCATTTGGGACTTAAGGGTAGCATAGCTTTGAGCGATAGCTTAAATTTACAAGAGGCTCGAGTACTTTATTGTTACAAAATTTCAAGGTTTTATGACGCTCCAGTAAAAACTCAGAAGCATTTGTGTGTTGCAAACTTTGATAGGTGTAGGACGTACCGTATAGGAGTTAGGCCCATTTGAAATTTTATCAGTGTTTGATTTTGGAATCAAGGGTAGCATAGCTTTGAGCGATAGCTTAAATTGACAAGAGGCTCGAGTACTTTATTCTTACAAAATTTCAAGGTTTTATGACGCTCCAGTAAAAAGTTACTAGCATTTGTGTGTTGCAAACTTTGATAGGTGTAGGACGTACCGTATAGAAGTTAGGGCCATTTGAAGTTTTCTCGGTGTTTGATTTGGGACTCAAGGGTAGCATAGCTTTGAGCGATAGCTTAAATTTACAAGAGGCTCGAGTACTTTATTTTTACAAAATTTGAAGGTTTTATGACTCTCCAGTAAAAAGTTACAAGCATTTGTATGTTGGAAACTTTGATAGGTGTAGGACGTACCGTATAGAAATTAGGGCCATTTGAAGTTTTATCAGTGTTTGATTTGGGATTCAAGGGTAAAGCTTTGAGCGATAGCTTAAATTGACACGAGTCTCGAGTACTTTATTGTTACAAAATTTCCAGGTTTTATGACGCTCCAGTAAAAAGTTACAAGCATTTGTATGTTGCAAACATTGATAGGTGTAGGACGTACCCTATAGAAGTTAGGCCCATTTGAATTATTATCAGTGTTTGATTTGAAACTCAAGGGTAGCATAGCTTGGAGCGATAGGTTAAATTGACAAGAGGCTCGAGTACTTTATTGTTACAAAATGTCAAGGTTTTATGACGCTCCAGTAAAAAGTTACAAGCATTTGTATGTTGCAAACTTTGATAGGTGTAGGACGTACCGTATAGAAGTTAAGGCTATTTGAAGTTTTATCAGTGTTTGATTTGGGACTCAAGGGTAGCATAGCTTTGAGCGATAGCTTAAATTGACAAGAGGCTCGAGTACTTTATTGTTACAGAATTTCAAGGTTTTATGACGCTCCAGTAAAAAGTTACAAGCATTTGTATGTTGCAAACTTTGATAGGTGTAGGACGTACCGTATAGAAGTTAAGGCCATTTGAAGTTTTATCAGTGTTTGATTTGGGACTCAAGGGTAGCATAGCTTTGAGCGATAGCTTAAAATGACACGAGTCTCGAGTACTTTATTGTTACAAAATTTTAAGGTTTTATGACGCTCCAGTAAAAAGTTACAAGCATTTGTATGTTGCAAACTTTGATAGGTGTAGGACGTACCGTATAGAAGTTAGGCCCATTTGAAGTTTTATCAGTGTTTGATTTTGGAATCAAGGGTAGCATAGCTTTGACCGATAGCTTAAATTGACAAGAGGCTCGAGTACTTTATTGTTACAAAATTTCAAGGTTTTATGACAGTCCAGTAAAAATTTACAAGCATTTGTATGTTGCAAACTTTGATAGTTGTAGGACGTACCGTATAGAAGTTAGGGCCATTTGAAGTTTTATCAGTGTTTGATTTGGGACTCAAGGGTAGCATAGCTTTGAGCGATAGCTTAAATTGACAAGAGGCTCGAGTACTTTATTGTTACAAAATTTCAAGGTTTTCTGACGCTCCAGTAAAAAAGTTACAAGCATTTGTATGTTGTAAACTTTGATAGGTGTAGGACGTACCGTATAGAAGTTAGGGCCATTTGAAGTTTTATCAGTGTTTGATTTGGGACTAAAGGGTAGCATAGCTTTGAGCGATAGCTTAAATTGACAAGAGGCTCGAGTACTTTATTGTTACAGAATTTCAAGGTTTTATGACGCTCCAGTAAAAAGTTACAAGCATTTGTATGTTGCAAACCGTGATAGGTGTAGGACGTACCGTATAGAAGTTAAGGCCATTTGAAGTCTTATCAGTGTTTGATTTGGGACTCAAGGGTAGCATAGCTTTGAGCGATAGCTTAAATTGACAAGAGGCTCGAGTACTTTATTCTTACAAACTTTCAAGGTTTTATGACGCTCCAGTAAAAAGTTACAAGCATTTGTGTGTTGCAAATTTTGATAGGTGTAGGACGTACCGTATAGAAGTTAAGGCCATTTGAAGTTTTATCAGTGTTTGATTTGGGACTCAAGGGTAGCATAGCTTTGAGCGATAGCTTAAATTGACAAGAGGCTCGAGTACTTTATTATTACAAAATTTCAAGGTTTTATGACGCTCCAGTAAAAAGTTACAAGCATTTGTATGTTGCAAACTTTGATAGGTGTAGGACGTACCGTATAGAAGTTAGGGCCATTTGAAGTTTTAACAGTGTTTGATTTGGGACTCAAGGGTAGCATAGCTTTGAGCGATAGCTTAAATTGACAGGAGACTCGAGTACTTTATTGTTACAAAATTTCAAGGTTTTGTGACGCTTCAGTAAAAAGTTACAAGCAATTGTATGTTGCAAACTTTGATAGGTGTAGGATATACCTTATAGAAGTTAGGGCCATTTGAAGTTTTGTCAGTGTTTTATTTGGGACTCAAGGGTAGCATAGCTTTGAGCGATAGCTTAAATTGACAAGAGGCTCGAGTGCTTTATTGTTACCAAATTTCAAGGTTTTATGACGCTCCAGTAAAAAAGTTACAAGCATTTGTATGTGGCAAACTTTGATAGGTGTAGGATGTACCGTATAGAAGTTAGGGCCATTTGAAGTTTTATCAGTGTTTCATTTGGGACTTAAGGGTAGCATAGCTTTGAGCGATAGCTTAAATTTACAAGAGGCTCGAGTACTTTATTGTTACAAAATTTCAAGGTTTTATGACGCTCCAGTAAAAACTCAGAAGCATTTGTGTGTTGCAAACTTTGATAGGTGTAGGACGTACCGTATAGGAGTTAGGCCCCATTTGAAATTTTATCAGTGTTTGATTTTGGAATCAAGGGTAGCATAGCTTTGAGCGATAGCTTAAATTGACAAGAGGCTCGAGTACTTTATTCTTACAAAATTTCAAGGTTTTATGACGCTCCAGTAAAAAGTTACTAGCATTTGTGTGTTGCAAACTTTGATAGGTGTAGGACGTACCGTATAGAAGTTAGGGCCATTTGAAGTTTTCTCGGTGTTTGATTTGGGACTCAAGGGTAGCATAGCTTTGAGCGATAGCTTAAATTTACAAGAGGCTCGAGTACTTTATTTTTACAAAATTTGAAGGTTTTATGACTCTCCAGTAAAAAGTTACAAGCATTTGTATGTTGGAAACTTTGATAGGTGTAGGACGTACCGTATAGAAATTAGGGCCATTTGAAGTTTTATCAGTGTTTGATTTGGGATTCAAGGGTAAAGCTTTGAGCGATAGCTTAAATTGACACGAGTCTCGAGTACTTTATTGTTACAAAATTTCCAGGTTTTATGACGCTCCAGTAAAAAGTTACAAGCATTTGTATGTTGCAAACATTGATAGGTGTAGGACGTACCCTATAGAAGTTAGGCCCATTTGAATTATTATCAGTGTTTGATTTGAAACTCAAGGGTAGCATAGCTTGGAGCGATAGGTTAAATTGACAAGAGGCTCGAGTACTTTATTGTTACAAAATGTCAAGGTTTTATGACGCTCCAGTAAAAAGTTACAAGCATTTGTATGTTGCAAACTTTGATAGGTGTAGGACGTACCGTATAGAAGTTAAGGCTATTTGAAGTTTTATCAGTGTTTGATTTGGGACTCAAGGGTAGCATAGCTTTGAGCGATAGCTTAAATTGACAAGAGGCTCGAGTACTTTATTGTTACAGAATTTCAAGGTTTTATGACGCTCCAGTAAAAAGTTACAAGCATTTGTATGTTGCAAACTTTGATAGGTGTAGGACGTACCGTATAGAAGTTAAGGCCATTTGAAGTTTTATCAGTGTTTGATTTGGGACTCAAGGGTAGCATAGCTTTGAGCGATAGCTTAAAATGACACGAGTCTCGAGTACTTTATTGTTACAAAATTTTAAGGTTTTATGACGCTCCAGTAAAAAGTTACAAGCATTTGTATGTTGCAAACTTTGATAGGTGTAGGACGTACCGTATAGAAGTTAGGCCCATTTGAAGTTTTATCAGTGTTTGATTTTGGAATCAAGGGTAGCATAGCTTTGACCGATAGCTTAAATTGACAAGAGGCTCGAGTACTTTATTGTTACAAAATTTCAAGGTTTTATGACAGTCCAGTAAAAATTTACAAGCATTTGTATGTTGCAAACTTTGATAGTTGTAGGACGTACCGTATAGAAGTTAGGGCCATTTGAAGTTTTATCAGTGTTTGATTTGGAACTCAAGGGTAGCATAGCTTTGAGCGATAGCTTAAATTGACAAGAGGCTCGAGTACTTTATTGTTACAAAATTTCAAGGTTTTCTGACGCTCCAGTAAAAAGTTACAAGCATTTGTATGTTGCAAACTTTGATAGGTGTAGGACGTACCGTATAGAAGTTAGGGCCATTTGAAGTTTTATCAGTGTTTGATTTGGGACTAAAGGGTAGCATAGCTTTGAGCGATAGCTTAAATTGACAAGAGGCTCGAGTACTTTATTGTTACAGAATTTCAAGGTTTTATGACGCTCCAGTAAAAAGTTACAAGCATTTGTATGTTGCAAACCGTGATAGGTGTAGGACGTACCGTATAGAAGTTAAGGCCATTTGAAGTCTTATCAGTGTTTGATTTGGGACTCAAGGGTAGCATAGCTTTGAGCGATAGCTTAAATTGACAAGAGGCTCGAGTACTTTATTCTTACAAACTTTCAAGGTTTTATGACGCTCCAGTAAAAAGTTACAAGCATTTGTGTGTTGCAAATTTTGATAGGTGTAGGACGTACCGTATAGTAGTTAGGGCCATTTGAAGTTTTATCAGTGTTTGATTTGGGACTCAAGGGTAGCATAGCTTTGAGCGATGGCTTGAATTGACAAGAGGCTCGAGTACTTTATTGTTATAAAATTTCAAGGTTTTATGACGCTCCAGTAGAAAGTTACAAGCATTTGTATGTTGCAAACTTTGATAGGTGTAGGACGTACCGTATAGAAGTTAGGGCCATTTGAAGTTTTAACAGTGTTTGATTTGGGACTCAAGGGTAGCATAGTAAAAAGTTACTAGCATTTGTATGTTGCAAATTTGATAGGTGTAGGACGTACCGTATAGAAGTTAGGGCCATTTGAAGTTTTATCGGTGTTTGATTTGGGACTCAAGGGTAGCATAGCTTTGAGCGATAGCTTAAATTTACAAGAGGCTCGAGTACTTTATTTTTACAAAATTTGAAGGTTTTATGACTCTCCAGTAAAAAGTTACAAGCATTTGTATGTTGGAAACTTTGATAGGTGTAGGACGTACCGTATAGAAATTAGGGCCATTTGAAGTTTTATCAGTGTTTGATTTGGGATTCAAGGGTAAAGCTTTGAGCGATAGCTTAAATTGACACGAGTCTCGAGTACTTTATTGTTACAAAATTTCCAGGTTTTATGACGCTCCAGTAAAAAGTTACAAGCATTTGTATGTTGCAAACATTGATAGGTGTAGGACGTACCCTATAGAAGTTAGGCCCATTTGAATTATTATCAGTGTTTGATTTGAAACTCAAGGGTAGCATAGCTTGGAGCGATAGGTTAAATTGACAAGAGGCTCGAGTACTTTATTGTTACAAAATGTCAAGGTTTTATGACGCTCCAGTAAAAAGTTACAAGCATTTGTATGTTGCAAACTTTGATAGGTGTAGGACGTACCGTATAGAAGTTAAGGCTATTTGAAGTTTTATCAGTGTTTGATTTGGGACTCAAGGGTAGCATAGCTTTGAGCGATAGCTTAAATTGACAAGAGGCTCGAGTACTTTATTGTTACAGAATTTCAAGGTTTTATGACGCTCCAGTAAAAAGTTACAAGCATTTGTATGTTGCAAACTTTGATAGGTGTAGGACGTACCGTATAGAAGTTAAGGCCATTTGAAGTTTTATCAGTGTTTGATTTGGGACTCAAGGGTAGCATAGCTTTGAGCGATAGCTAAAAATGACACGAGTCTCGAGTACTTTATTGTTACAAAATTTTAAGGTTTTATGACGCTCCAGTAAAAAGTTACAAGCATTTGTATGTTGCAAACTTTGATAGGTGTAGGACGTACCGTATAGAAGTTAGGCCCATTTGAAGTTTTATCAGTGTTTGATTTTGGAATCAAGGGTAGCATAGCTTTGACCGATAGCTTAAATTGACAAGAGGCTCGAGTACTTTATTGTTACAAAATTTCAAGGTTTTATGACAGTCCAGTAAAAATTTACAAGCATTTGTATGTTGCAAACTTTGATAGTTGTAGGACGTACCGTATAGAAGTTAGGGCCATTTGAAGTTTTATCAGTGTTTGATTTGGAACTCAAGGGTAGCATAGCTTTGAGCGATAGCTTAAATTGACAAGAGGCTCGAGTACTTTATTGTTACAAAATTTCAAGGTTTTCTGACGCTCCAGTAAAAAGTTACAAGCATTTGTATGTTGCAAACTTTGATAGGTGTAGGACGTACCGTATAGAAGTTAGGGCCATTTGAAGTTTTATCAGTGTTTGATTTGGGACTAAAGGGTAGCATAGCTTTGAGCGATAGCTTAAATTGACAAGAGGCTCGAGTACTTTATTGTTACAGAATTTCAAGGTTTTATGACGCTCCAGTAAAAAGTTACAAGCATTTGTATGTTGCAAACCGTGATAGGTGTAGGACGTACCGTATAGAAGTTAAGGCCATTTGAAGTCTTATCAGTGTTTGATTTGGGAATCAAGGGTAGCATAGCTTTGAGCGATAGCTTAAATTGACAAGAGGCTCGAGTACTTTATTCTTACAAACTTTCAAGGTTTTATGACGCTCCAGTAAAAAGTTACAAGCATTTGTGTGTTGCAAATTTTGATAGGTGTAGGACGTACCGTATAGTAGTTAGGGCCATTTGAAGTTTTATCAGTGTTTGATTTGGGACTCAAGGGTAGCATAGCTTTGAGCGATGGCTTGAATTGACAAGAGGCTCGAGTACTTTATTGTTATAAAATTTCAAGGTTTTATGACGCTCCAGTAGAAAGTTACAAGCATTTGTATGTTGCAAACTTTGATAGGTGTAGGACGTACCGTATAGAAGTTAGGGCCATTTGAAGTTTTAACAGTGTTTGATTTGGGACTCAAGGGTAGCATAGTAAAAAGTTACTAGCATTTGTATGTTGCAAATTTGATAGGTGTAGGACGTACCGTATAGAAGTTAGGGCCATTTGAAGTTTTATCGGTGTTTGATTTGGGACTCAAGGGTAGCATAGCTTTGAGCGATAGCTTAAATTTACAAGAGGCTCGACTACTTTATTTTTACAAAATTTCAAGGTTTTATGACTCTCCAGTAAAAAGTTACAAGCATTTGTGTGTTGCAAACTTTGATAGGTGTAGGACGTACCGTATAGAAGTTAGGCCCATTTGAAATTTTATCAGTGTTTGATTTTGGAATCAAGGGTAGCATAGCTTTGAGCGATAGCTTAAATTGACAAGAGGCTCGAGTACTTTATTCTTACAAAATTTGAAGGTTTTATGACGCTCCAGTAAAAAGTTACTAGCATTTGTATGTTGGAAACTTTGATAGGTGTAGGACGTACCGTATAGAAATTAGGGCCATTTGAATTTTTATCAGTGTTTGATTTGGGATTCAAGGGTAGCATAGCTTTGAGCGATAGCTTAAATTGACACGAGTCTCGAGTACTTTATTGTTACAAAATTTCAAGGTTTTATGACGCTCCAGTAAAAAGTTACAAGCATTTGTATGTTGCAAACATTGATAGGTGTAGGACGTACCCTATAGAAGTTAGGCCCATTTGAATTTTTATCAGTGTTTGATTTGAAACTCAAGGGTAGCATTGCTTGGAGCGATAGCTTAAATTGACAAGAGGCTCGAGTACTTTATTGTTACAAAATGTCAAGGTTTTATGACGCTCCTGTAAAAAGTTACAAGCATTTGTATGTTGGAAACTTTGATAGGTGTAGGACGTACCGTATAGAAGTTAGGGCCATTTGAAGTTTTATCAGTGATTGATTTGGGATTCAAGGGTAGCATAGTAAAAAGTTACTAGCATTTGTATGTTGCAAATTTGATAGGTGTAGGACGTACCGTATAGAAGTTAGGGCCATTTGAAGTTTTATCGGTGTTTGATTTGGGACTCAAGGGTAGCATAGCTTTGAGCGATAGCTTAAATTTACAAGAGGCTCGACTACTTTATTTTTACAAAATTTCAAGGTTTTATGACTCTCCAGTAAAAAGTTACAAGCATTTGTGTGTTGCAAACTTTGATAGGTGTAGGACGTACCGTATAGAAGTTAGGCCCATTTGAAATTTTATCAGTGTTTGATTTTGGAATCAAGGGTAGCATAGCTTTGAGCGATAGCTTAAATTGACAAGAGGCTCGAGTACTTTATTCTTACAAAATTTGAAGGTTTTATGACGCTCCAGTAAAAAGTTACTAGCATTTGTATGTTGGAAACTTTGATAGGTGTAGGACGTACCGTATAGAAATTAGGGCCATTTGAATTTTTATCAGTGTTTGATTTGGGATTCAAGGGTAGCATAGCTTTGAGCGATAGCTTAAATTGACACGAGTCTCGAGTACTTTATTGTTACAAAATTTCAAGGTTTTATGACGCTCCAGTAAAAAGTTACAAGCATTTGTATGTTGCAAACATTGATAGGTGTAGGACGTACCCTATAGAAGTTAGGCCCATTTGAATTTTTATCAGTGTTTGATTTGAAACTCAAGGGTAGCATTGCTTGGAGCGATAGCTTAAATTGACAAGAGGCTCGAGTACTTTATTGTTACAAAATTTCAAGGTTTTATGACGCTCCTGTAAAAAGTTACAAGCATTTGTATGTTGGAAACTTTGATAGGTGTAGGACGTACCGTATAGAAGTTAGGGCCATTTGAAGTTTTATCAGTGATTGATTTGGAACTCAAGGGTAGGATAGCTTTGAGCGATAGCTTAAATTGACAAGAGGCTCGAGTACTTTATTGTTACAGAATTTCAAGGTTTTATGACGCTCCAGTAAAAAGTTACAAGCATTTGTATGTTGCAAACTTTGATAGGTGTAGGACGTACCGTATAGAAGTTAAGGCTATTTGAAGTTTTATCAGTGTTTGATTTGGGACTCAAGGGTAGCATAGCTTTGAGCGATAGCTTAAATTGACAAGAGGCTCGAGTGCTTTATTGTTACAGAATTTCAAGGTTTTATGACGCTCCAGTAAAAAGTTACAAGCATTTGTATGTTGCAAACTTTGATAGGTGTAGGACGTACCGTATAGAAATTAAGGCCATTTGAAGTTTTATCAGTGTTTGATTTGGGACTCAAGGGTAGCATAGCTTTGAGCGATAGCTTAAATTGACACGAGTCTAGAGTACTTTATTGTTACAAAATTTCAAGGTTTTATGACGCTCCAGTAAAAAGTTACAAGCATTTGTATGTTGCAAACTTTGATAGGTGTAGGACGTACCGTATAGAAGTTAGGCCCATTTGAAGTTTTATCAGCGTTTGATTTTGGAATCAAGGGTAGCATAGCTTTGACCGATAGCTTAAATTGACAAGAGGCTCGAGTACTTTATTGTTACAAAATTTCAAGGTTTTATGACAGTCCAGTAAAAATTTACAAGCATTTGTATGTTGCAAACTTTGATAGTTGTAGGACGTACCGTATAGAAGTTAGGGCCATTTGAAGTTTTATCAGTGTTTGATTTGGAACTCAAGGGTAGCATAGCTTTGAGCGATAGCTTAAATTGACAAGAGGCTCGAGTACTTTATTGTTACAAAATTTCAAGGTTTTCTGACGCTCCAGTAAAAAGTTACAAGCATTTGTATGTTGGAAACTTTGATAAGTGTAGGACGTACCGTTTAAAAGTTAGGGCCATTTGAAGTTTTATCAGTGATTGATTTGGGACTCAAGGGTAGGATAGCTTTGAGCGATAGCTTAAATTGACAAGAGGCTCGAGTACTTTATTGTTACAGAATTTCAAGGTTTTATGACGCTCCAGTAAAAAGTTACAAGCATTTGTATGTTGCAAACTTTGATAGGTGTAGGACGTACCGTATAGAAGTTAAGGCCATTTGAAGTTTTATCAGTGATTGATTTGGGACTCAAGGGTAGCATAGCTTTGAGCGATAGCTTAAATTGACAAGAGGCTCGAGTACTTTATTGTTACAAAATTTCAAGGTTTTATGACGCTCCAGTAAAAATTTACAAGCATTTATATGTTGCAAACTTTGATAGGTGTAGGACGTACCGTATAGAAGTTAGGGCCATTTGGAGTTTTATCAGTGTTTGATTTGGGATTCAAGGGTAGCATAGCTTTGAGCGATAGCTTAAATTGACACGAGTCTCGAGTACTTTATTGTTACAAAATTTCAAGGTTTTATGACGCTCCAGTAAAAATTTACAAGCATTTATATGTTGCAAACTTTGATAGGTGTAGGACGTACCGTATAGAAGTTAGGGCCATTTGAAGTTTTATCAGTGTTTGATTTGGAACTCAAGGGTAGCATAGCTTTGAGCGATAGCTTAAATTGACAAGAGGCTCGTGTACTTTATTGTTACAAAATTTCAAGGTTTTCTGACGCTCCAGTAAAAAGTTAAAAGCATTTGTATGTTGCAAACTTTGATAGGTGTAGGACGTACCGTATAGAAGTTAGGGCCATTTGAAGTTTTATCAGTGTTTGATTTGGGACTAAAGGGTAGCATAGCTTTGAGCGATAGCTTAAATTGACAAGAGGCTCGAGTACTTTATGGTTACAGAATTTCAAGGTTTTATGACGCTGCAGTAAAAAGTTACAAGCATTTGTATGTTGCAAACCGTGATAGGTGTAGGACGTACCGTATAGAAGTTAAGGCCATTTGAAGTTTTATCAGTGTTTGATTTGGGACTCAAGGGTAGCATAGCTTTGAGCGATAGCTTAAATTGACAAGAGGCTCGAGTACTTTATTCGCTCCAGTAAAAAGTTACAACGCTCCAGTAAAAAGTTACAAGCATTTGTGGCTTGAATTGACAAGAGGCTCGAGTACTTTATTGTTACCAAATTTCAAGGTTTTATGACGCTCCAGTAAAAAGTTACAAGCATTTGTATGTGGCAAACTTTGATAGGACGTACCGTATAAAAGTTAAGGCCATTTGAAGTTTTATCAGTGTTTGATTTGGGACTCAAGGGTAGCATAGCTTTGAGCGTTAGCTTAAATTGACAAGAGGCTCGAGTACTTTATTCTTACAAAATTTCAAGGTTTTATGACGCTCCAGTAAAAAGTTACAAGCATTTGTGTGTTTCAAATTTTGATAGGTGTAGGACGTACCGTATAGAAGTTAGGGCCATTTGAAGTTTTATCAGTGTTTGATTTGGAACTCAAGGGTAGCATAGCTTTGAGCGATAGCTTAAATTGACAAGAGGCTCGAGTACTTTATTGTTACAAAATTTCAAGGTTTTCTGACGCTCCAGTAAAAAGTTAAAAGCATTTGTATGTTGCAAACTTTGATAGGTGTAGGACGTACCGTATAGAAGTTAGGGCCATTTGAAGTTTTATCAGTGTTTGATTTGGGACTAAAGGGTAGCATAGCTTTGAGCGATAGCTTAAATTTACAAGAGGCTCGACTACTTTATTTTTACAAAATTTCAAGGTTTTATGACTCTCCAGTAAAAAGTTACAAGCATTTGTATGTTGCAAACTTTGATAGGTGTAGGACGTACCGTATAGAAATTAGGGCCATTTGAAGTTTTATCAGTGTTTGATTTGGGATTCAAGGGTAGCATAGCTTTGAGCGATAGCTTAAATTGACGAGTCTCGAGTACTTTATTGTTACAAAATTTCAAGGTTTTATGACGCTCCAGTAAAAAGTTACAAGCATTTGTATGTTGCAAACATTGATAGGTGTAGGACGTACCCTATAGAAGTTAGGCCCATTTGAATTTTTATCAGTGTTTTTTTTGGAACTCAAGGGTAGCATAGCTTGGAGCGATAGCTTAAATTGACAAGAGGCTGGAGTACTTTATTGTTACAAAATGTCAAGGTTTTATGACGCTCCAGTAAAAAGTTACAAGCATTTGTATGTTGGAAACTTTGATAAGTGTAGGACGTACCGTTTAAAAGTTAGGGCCATTTGAAGTTTTATCAGTGATTGATTTGGGACTCAAGGGTAGGATAGCTTTGAGCGATAGCTTAAATTGACAAGAGGCTCGAGTACTTTATTGTTACAGAATTTCAAGGTTTTATGACGCTCCAGTAAAAAGTTACAAGCATTTGTATGTTGCAAACTTTGATAGGTGTAGGACGTACCGTATAGAAGTTAAGGCCATTTGAAGTTTTATCAGTGATTGATTTGGGACTCAAGGGTAGCATAGCTTTGAGCGATAGCTTAAATTGACAAGAGGGTCGAGTACTTTATTGTTACAAAATTTCAAGGTTTTATGACGCTCCAGTAAAAATTTACAAGCATTTATATGTTGCAAACTTTGATAGGTGTAGGACGTACCGTATAGAAGTTAGGGCCATTTGGAGTTTTATCAGTGTTTGATTTGGGATTCAAGGGTAGCATAGCTTTGAGCGATAGCTTAAATTGACACGAGTCTCGAGTACTTTATTGTTACAAAATTTCAAGGTTTTATGACGCTCCAGTAAAAATTTACAAGCATTTATATGTTGCAAACTTTGATAGGTGTAGGACGTACCGTATAGAAGTTAGGGCCATTTGAAGTTTTATCAGTGTTTGATTTGGAACTCAAGGGTAGCATAGCTTTGAGCGATAGCTTAAATTGACAAGAGGCTCGAGTACTTTATTGTTACAAAATTTCAAGGTTTTCTGACGCTCCAGTAAAAAGTTAAAAGCATTTGTATGTTGCAAACTTTGATAGGTGTAGGACGTACCGTATAGAAGTTAGGGCCATTTGAAGTTTTATCAGTGTTTGATTTGGGACTCAAGGGTAGCATAGCTTTGAGCGATAGCTTAAATTGACAAGAGGCTCGAGTACTTTATGGTTACAGAATTTCAAGGTTTTATGACGCTGCAGTAAAAAGTTACAAGCATTTGTATGTTGCAAACCGTGATAGGTGTAGGACGTACCGTATAGAAGTTAAGGCCATTTGAAGTTTTATCAGTGTTTGATTTGGGACTCAAGGGTAGCATAGCTTTGAGCGATAGCTTAAATTGACAAGAGGCTCGAGTACTTTATTCGCTCCAGTAAAAAGTTACAACGCTCCAGTAAAAAGTTACAAGCATTTGTGGCTTGAATTGACAAGAGGCTCGAGTACTTTATTGTTACCAAATTTCAAGGTTTTATGACGCTCCAGTAAAAAGTTACAAGCATTTGTATGTGGCAAACTTTGATAGGACGTACCGTATAAAAGTTAAGGCCATTTGAAGTTTTATCAGTGTTTGATTTGGGACTCAAGGGTAGCATAGCTTTGAGCGTTAGCTTAAATTGACAAGAGGCTCGAGTACTTTATTCTTACAAAATTTCAAGGTTTTATGACGCTCCAGTAAAAAGTTACAAGCATTTGTGTGTTTCAAATTTTGATAGTTGTAGGACGTACCGTATAGTAGTTAGGGCCATTTGAAGTTTTATCAGTGTTTGATTTGGGACTCAAGGGTAGCATAGCTTTGAGCGATTGCTTGAATTGACAAGAGGCTCGAGTACTTTATTGTTATAAAATTTCACGGTTTTATGACGCTCCAGTAGAAAGTTACAAGCATTTGTATGTTGCAAACTTTGATAGGTGTAGGACGTACCGTATAGAAGTTAGGGCCATTTGAAGTTTTAACAGTGTTTGATTTGGGACTCAAGGGTAGCATAGCTTTGAACGATAGCTTAAATTGACAAGAGACTCGAGTACTTTATTGTTACAACATTTCAAGGTTTTGTGACGCTTCAGTAAAAAGTTACAAGCATTTGTATGTTGCAAACTTTGATAGGTGTAGGATGTACCTTATAGAAGTTAGGACCATCTGAAATTTTGTCAGTGTTTTATTTGGGACTCAAGGGTAGCATAGCTTTTAGCGATAGCTTAAATTGACAAGAGGCTCGAGTATTTTATTGTTACCAAATTTCAAGGTTTTATGACGCTCCAGTAAAAAGTTACAAGCATTTGTATGTGGCAAACTTTGATAGGTGTAGGATGTACCGTATAGAAGTTAGGGCCATTTGAAGTTTTATCAGTGTTTCATTTGGGACTTAAGAGTAGCATAGCTTTGAGCGATAGCTTAAATTTACAAGAGGCTCGAGTACTTTATTGTTACAAAATTTCAAGGTTTTATGACGCTCCAGTAAAAAGTCACAAGCATTTGTTTGTTGCAAACTTTGATAGGTGTAGGACGTACCGTATAGAAGTTAGGCCCATTTGAAGTTTTATCAGTGTTTGATTTTGGAATCAAGGGTAGCATAGCTTTGAGCGATAGCTTATATTGACAAGAGGCTCGAGTACTTTATTCTTACAAAATTTCAAGGTTTTATAACGCTCCAGTAAAAAGTTACTAGCATTTGTATGTTGCAAACTTTGATAGGTGTAGGACGTACCGTATAGAAGTTAGGGCCATTTGAAGTTTTATCGGGGTTTGATTTGGGACTCAAGGGTAGCATAGCTTTGAGCGATAGCTTAAATTTACAAGAGGCTCGAGTACTTTATTTTTACAAAATTTCAAGGTTTTATGACTCTCCAGTAAAAAGTTACAAGCATTTGTATGTTGCACACTTTGATAGGTGTAGGACGTACCGTATAGAAATTAGGGCCATTTGAAGTTTTATCAGTTTTTGATTAGGGATTCAAGGGTAGCATAGCTTTGAGCGATAGCTTAAATTGACACGAGTCTCGAGTACTTTATTGTTACAAAATTTCAAGGTTTTATGACGCTCCAGTTAAAAGTTACAAGCATTTGTATGTTGCAAACATTGATAGGTGTAGGACGTACCCTATAGAAGTTAGGCCCATTTGAATTTTTATCAGTGTTTGATTTGGAACTCAAGGGTAGCATAGCTTGGAGCGATAGCTTAAATTGACAAGAGGCTGGAGTACTTTATTGTTACAAAATGTCAAGGTTTTATGACGCTCCAGTAAAAAGTTACAAGCATTTGTATGTTGGAAACTTTGATAGGTGTAGGACGTACCGTATAGAAGTTAGGGCCATTTGAAGTTTTATCAGTGATTGATTTGGGACTCAAGGGTAGGATAGCTTTGAGCGATATCTTAAATTGACAAGAGGCTCGAGTACTTTATTGTTACAGAATTTCAAGGTTTTATGACGCTCCAGTAAAAAGTTACAAGTATTTGTATGTTGCAAACTTTGATAGGTGTAGGACGTATCGTATAGAAGTTAAGGCCATTTGAAGTTTTATCAGTGTTTGATTTGGGACTCAAGGGTAGTATAGCTTTGAGCGATAGCTTAAATTGACAAGAGGCTCGAGTACTTTATTGTTACAAAATGTCAAGGTTTTATGACGCTCCAGTAAAAAGTTACAAGTATTTGTATGTTGCAAACTTTGATAGGTGTAGGACGTACCGTATAGAAGTTAAGGCCATTTGAAGTTTTATCAGTGTTTGATTTGGGACTCAAGGGTAGCATAGCTTTGAGCGATAGCTTAAATTGACAAGAGGCTCGAGTACTTTATTGTTACAAAATTTCAAGGTTTTCTGACGCTCCAGTAAAAAGTTAAATGCATTTGTATGTTGCAAACTTTGATAGGTGTAGGACGTACCGTATAGAAGTTAGGGCCATTTGAAGTTTTATCAGTGTTTGATTTGGGACTAAAGGGTAGCATAGCTTTGAGCGATAGCTTAAATTGACAAGAGGCTCGAGTACTTTATTGTTACAGAATTTCAAGGTTTTATGACGCTCCAGTAAAAAGTTACAAGCATTTGTATGTTGCAAACCGTGATAGGTGTAGGACGTACCGTATAGAAGTTAAGGCCATTTGAAGTTTTATCAGTGTTTGATTTGGGACTCAAGGGTAGCATAGCTTTGAGCGATAGCTTAAATTGACAAGAGGCTCGAGTACTTTATTCGCTCCAGTAAAAAGTTACAACGCTCCAGTAAAAAGTTACAAGAATTTGTGGCTTGAATTGACAAGAGGCTCGAGTACTTTATTGTTACCAAATTTCAAGGTTTTATGACGCTCCAGTAAAAAGTTACAAGCATTTGTATGTGGCAAACTTTGATAGGACGTACCGTATAGAAGTTAAGGCCATTTGAAGTTTTATCAGTGTTTGATTTGGGACTCAAGGGTAGCATAGCTTTGAGCGATAGCTTAAATTGACAAGAGGCTCGAGTACTTTATTCTTACAAAATTTCAAGGTTTTATGACGCTCCAGTAAAAAGTTACAAGCATTTCTGTGTTGCAAATTTTGATAGGTGTAGGACGTACCGTATAGTAGTTAGGGCCATTTGAAGTTTTATCAGTGTTTGATTTGGGACTCAAGGGTAGCATAGCTTTGAGCGGTGGCTTGAATTGACAAGAGGCTCGAGTACTTTATTGTTATAAAATTTCAAGGTTTTATGACGCTCCAGTAGAAAGTTACAATCATTTGTATGTTGCAAACTTTGATAGGTGTAGGACGTACCGTATAGAAGTTAGGGCCATTTGAAGTTTTAACAGTGTTTGATTTGGGACTCAAGGGTAGCATAGCTTTGAGCGATAGCTTAAATTGACAAGAGACTCGAGTACTTTATTGTTACAAAATTTCAAGGTTTTGTGACGCTTCAGTAAAAAGTTACAAGCATTTGTATGTTGCAAACTTTGATAGGTGTAGGATGTACCTTATAGAAATTAGGGCCATGTGAAGTTTTGTCAGTGTTTTATTTGGGACTCAAGGGTAGCATAGCTTTGAGCGATAGCTTAAATTGACAAGAGGCTCGAGTACTTTATTGTTACCAAATTTCAAGGTTTTATGACGCTCCAGTAAAAAGTTACAAGCATTTGTATGTGGCAAACTTTGATAGGTGTAGGATGTACCGTATAGAAGTTAGGGCCATTTGAAGTTTTATCAGTGTTTCATTTGGGACTTAAGGGTAGCATAGCTTTGAGCGATAACTTAAATTTACAAGAGGCTCGAGTACTTTATTGTTACAAAATTTCAAGGTTTTATGACGCTCCAGTAAAAAGTCACAAGCATTTGTATGTTGCAAACTTTGATAGGTGTAGGATGTACCGAGTTAGGCCCATTTGAAGTTTTATCAGTGTTTGATTTTGGAATCAAGGGTAGCATAGCTTTGAGCGATAGCTTAAATTGACAAGAGGCTCGAGTACTTTATTCTTACAAAATTTCAAGGTTTTATGACTCTCCAGTAAAAAGTTACAAGCATTTGTATGTTGCAAACTTTTATAGGTGTAGGACGTACCGTATAGAAATTAGGGCCATTTGAAGTTTTATCAGTGTTTGATTTGGGATTCAAGGGTAGCATAGCTTTGAGCGATAGCTTAAATTGACACGAGTCTCGAATACTTTATTGTTACAAAATTTCAAGGTTTTATGACGCTCCAGTAAAAAGTTACAAGCATTTGTATGTTGCAAACATTGATAGGTGTAGGACGTACCCTATAGAAGTTAGGCCCATTTGAATTTTTATCAGTGTTTGATTTGGAACTCAAGGGTAGCATAGCTTGGAGCGATAGCTTAAATTGACAAGAGGCTCGAGTACTTTATTGTTACAAAATGTCAAGGTTTTATGACGCTCCAGTAAAAAGTTACAAGCATTTGTATGTTGGAAACTTTGATAGGTGTAGGACGTACCGTATAGAAGTTAGGGCCATTTGAAGTTTTATCAGTGATTGATTTGGGACTCAAGGGTAGGATAGCTTTGAGCGATAGCTTAAATTGACAAGAGGGTCGAGTACTTTATTGTTACAGAATTTCAAGGTTTTATGACGCTCCAGTAAAAAGTTACAAGCATTTGTATGTTGCAAACTTTGATAGGTGTAGGATGTACCGTATAGAAGTTAAGGCCATTTGAAATTTTATCAGTGTTTGATTTGGGACTCAAGGTTAGCATAGCTTTGAGCGATAGCTTAAATTGACAAGAGGGTCGAGTACTTTATTGTTACAAAATTTCAAGGTTTTATGACGCTCCAGTGAAAATTTACAAGCATTTATATGTTGCAAACTTTGATAGGTGTAGGACGTACCGTATAGAAGTTAGGGCCATTTGGAGTTTTATTAGTGTTTGATTTGGGATTCAAGGGTAGCATAGCTTTGAGCGATAGCTTAAATTGACACGAGTCTCGAGTACTTTATTGTTACAAAATTTCAAGGTTTTATGACGCTCCAGTAGAAAGTTACAAGCATTTGTATGTTGCAAACTTTGATAGGTGTAGGACGTACCGTATAGAAGTTAGGGCCATTTGAAGTTTTAACAGTGTTTGATTTGGGACTCAAGGGTAGCATAGCTTTGAGCGATAGCTTAAATTGACAAGAGACTCGAGTACTTTATTGTTACAAAATTTCAAGGTTTTGTGACGCTTCAGTAAAAAGTTACAAGCATTTGTATGTTGCAAACTTTGATAGGTGTAGGATGTACCTTATAGAAATTAGGGCCATTTGAAGTTTTGTCAGTGTTTTATTTGGGACTCAAGGGTAGCATAGCTTTGAGCGATAGCTTAAATTGACAAGAGGCTCGAGTACTTTATTGTTACCAAATTTCAAGGTTTTATGACGCTCCAGTAAAAAGTTACAAGCATTTGTATGTTGCAAACTTTGATAGGTGTAGGATGTACCGTATAGAAGTTAGGGCCATTTGAAGTTTTATCAGTGTTTCATTTGGGACTTAAGGGTAGCATAGCTTTGAGCGATAGCTTAAATTTACAAGGGGCTCGAGTACTTTATTGTTACAAAATTTCAAGGTTTTATGACGCTCCAGTAAAAAGTCACAAGCATTTGTATGTTGCAAACTTTGATAGGTGTAGGACGTACCGAGTTAGGCCCATTTGAAGTTTTATCAGTGTTTGATTTTGGAATCAAGGGTAGCATAGCTTTGAGCGATAGCTTAAATTGACAAGAGGCTCGAGTACTTTATTCTTACAAAATTTCAAGGTTTTATGACTCTCCAGTAAAAAGTTACAAGCATTTGTATGTTGCAAACTTTGATAGGTGTAGGACGTACCGTATAGAAATTAGGGCCATTTGAAGTTTTATCAGTGTTTGATTTGGGATTCAAGGGTAGCATAGCTTTGAGCGATAGCTTAAATTGACACGAGTCTCGAGTACTTTATTGTTACAAAATTTCAAGGTTTTATGACGCTCCAGTAAAAAGTTACAAGCATTTGTATGTTGCAAACATTGATAGGTGTAGGACGTACCCTATAGAAGTTAGGCCCATTTGAATTTTTATCAGTGTTTGATTTGGAACTCAAGGGTAGCATAGCTTGGAGCGATAGCTTAAATTGACAAGAGGCTCGAGTACTTTATTGTTACAAAATGTCAAGGTTTTATGACGCTCCAGTAAAAAGTTACAAGCATTTGTATGTTGGAAACTTTGATAGGTGTAGGACGTACCGTATAGAAGTTAGGGCCATTTGAAGTTTTATCAGTGATTGATTTGGGACTCAAGGGTAGGATAGCTTTGAGCGATAGCTTAAATTGACAAGAGGGTCGAGTACTTTATTGTTACAGAATTTCAAGGTTTTATGACGCTCCAGTAAAAAGTTACAAGCATTTGTATGTTGCAAACTTTGATAGGTGTAGGATGTACCGTATAGAAGTTAAGGCCATTTGAAATTTTATCAGTGTTTGATTTGGGACTCAAGGTTAGCATAGCTTTGAGCGATAGCTTAAATTGACAAGAGGGTCGAGTACTTTATTGTTACAAAATTTCAAGGTTTTATGACGCTCCAGTGAAAATTTACAAGCATTTATATGTTGCAAACTTTGATAGGTGTAGGACGTACCGTATAGAAGTTAGGGCCATTTGGAGTTTTATCAGTGTTTGATTTGGGATTCAAGGGTAGCATAGCTTTGAGCGATAGCTTAAATTGACACGAGTCTCGAGTACTTTATTGTTACAAAATTTCAAGGTTTTATGACGCTCCAGTAGAAAGTTACAAGCATTTGTATGTTGCAAACTTTGATAGGTGTAGGACGTACCGTATAGAAGTTAGGGCCATTTGAAGTTTTAACAGTGTTTGATTTGGGACTCAAGGGTAGCATAGCTTTGAGCGATAGCTTAAATTGACAAGAGACTCGAGTACTTTATTGTTACAAAATTTCAAGGTTTTGTGACGCTTCAGTAAAAAGTTACAAGCATTTGTATGTTGCAAACTTTGATAGGTGTAGGATGTACCTTATAGAAATTAGGGCCATTTGAAGTTTTGTCAGTGTTTTATTTGGGACTCAAGGGTAGCATAGCTTTGAGCGATAGCTTAAATTGACAAGAGGCTCGAGTACTTTATTGTTACCAAATTTCAAGGTTTTATGACGCTCCAGTAAAAAGTTACAAGCATTTGTATGTTGCAAACTTTGATAGGTGTAGGATGTACCGTATAGAAGTTAGGGCCATTTGAAGTTTTATCAGTGTTTCATTTGGGACTTAAGGGTAGCATAGCTTTGAGCGATAGCTTAAATTTACAAGGGGCTCGAGTACTTTATTGTTACAAAATTTCAAGGTTTTATGACGCTCCAGTAAAAAGTCACAAGCATTTGTATGTTGCAAACTTTGATAGGTGTAGGACGTACCGAGTTAGGCCCATTTGAAGTTTTATCAGTGTTTGATTTTGGAATCAAGGGTAGCATAGCTTTGAGCGATAGCTTAAATTGACAAGAGGCTCGAGTACTTTATTCTTACAAAATTTCAAGGTTTTATGACTCTCCAGTAAAAAGTTACAAGCATTTGTATGTTGCAAACTTTGATAGGTGTAGGACGTACCGTATAGAAATTAGGGCCATTTGAAGTTTTATCAGTGTTTGATTTGGGATTCAAGGGTAGCATAGCTTTGAGCGATAGCTTAAATTGACACGAGTCTCGAGTACTTTATTGTTACAAAATTTCAAGGTTTTATGACGCTCCAGTAAAAAGCTACAAGCATTTGTATGTTACAAACATTGATAGGTGTAGGACGTACCCTATAGAAGTTAGGCCCATTTGAATTTTTATCAGTGTTTGATTTGGAACTCAAGGGTAGCATAGCTTGGAGCGATAGCTTAAATTGACAAGAGGCTCGAGTACTTTATTGTTACAAAATGTCAAGGTTTTATGACGCTCCAGTAAAAAGTTACAAGCATTTGTATGTTGGAAACTTTGATAGGTGTAGGACGTACCGTATAGAAGTTAGGGCCATTTGAAGTTTTATCAGTGATTGATTTGGGACTCAAGGGTAGGATAGCTTTGAGCGATAGCTTAAATTGACAAGAGGCTCGAGTACTTTATTGTTACAGAATTTCAAGGTTTTATGACGCTCCAGTAAAAAGTTACAAGCATTTGTATGTTGCAAACTTTGATAGGTGTAGGACGTACCGTATAGAAGTTAAGGCCATTTGAAGTTTTATCAGTGTTTGATTTGGGACTCAAGGGTAGCATAGCTTTGAGCGATAGCTTCAATTGACAAGAGGGTCGAGTACTTTATAGTTACAAAATTTCAAGGTTTTATGATGCTCCAGTAAAAATTTACAAGCATTTATATGTTGCAAACTTTGATAGGTGTAGGACGTACCGTATAGAAGTTAGGGCCATTTGGAGTTTTATCAGTGTTTGATTTGGGATTCAAGGGTAGCATAGCTTTGAGCGATAGCTTAAATTGACAAGAGGCTCGAGTACTTTATTGTTACAAAATTTCAAGGTTTTATGACAGTCCAGTAAAAATTTACAAGCATTTGTATGTTGCAAACTTTGATAGGTGTAGGACGTACCGTATAGAAGTTAGGGCCATTTGAAGTTTTATCGGTGTTTGATTTGGGACTCAAGGGTAGCATAGCTTTGAGCGATTGCTTAAATTTACAAGAGGCTCGAGTACTTTATTTTTACAAAATTTCAAGGTTTTATGACTCTCCAGTAAAAAGTTACAAGCATTTGTATGTTGCAAACTTTGATAGGTGTAGGACGTACCGTATAGAAATTAGGGCCATTTGAAGTTTTATCAGTGTTTGATTTGGGACTCAAGGGTAGCATAGCTTTGAGCGATAACTTAAATTGACAAGAGGCTCGAGTTCTTTATTGTTACAGAATTTCAAAGTTTTATGACGCTCCAGTAAAAAGTTACAAGCATTAGTATGTTGCAAACTTTGATAGGTGTAGGACGTACCGTATAGAAGTTAAGGCCATTTGAAGTTTTATCAGTGTTTGATTTGGGACTCAAGGGTAGCATAGCTTTGAGCGATAGCTTAAATTGACAAGAGGGTCGAGTACTTTATTGTTACAAAATTTCAAGGTTTTATGACGCTCCAGTAAAAAGTTACAAGCATTTGTATGTTGCAAACTTTGATAGGTTGTAGTGTACCACACAAGTGTACACTGACGACCACACATCGTCATAAGCACAGCAACAAGTCGCATATGCAAACAAACTGACAATAGCGCAACGTACGCAATTGCATTCAATACCCAAATACGCTAGACTAGCATTTTGGTTGTGCAATAACACACGCTGCCTATATTGCAGCGTATGCATATTTGACAGTGCAGTGACTTTAGCCCTGAACTTGCACTCAAAATTATTAATATAAACAAAGACGATTATTCGTCAATGAATAATATCGGTAATCCGATACTTGAGACAAATTTCGGGAATATGATTTGTAACTAGTAGAAATAAGATAGATATATTTTATGTTAGTTAGAATAAGAAAACAATAAGAATTCAATAATATAAAAGGGCCAGCGAGCCACCAAATAAAGCAGAGTTAATCTGAAGACAACTGAGACTGCTACCCGCATTAGTTTATTCTTTTATCTCTCGTGCTCGTAAGTCAGGAAAGACTTAGAACAGCACAAACAATAGCTTGGCCAACGGCACACTCTGCCGGTCAAAACCTTTACTGAGGGCGTCTTTCCGCTTCGTGTTAGGCATTTCTTCTTTATAGTGCTCTTTTGCATCTATGCATTGTATAGAATCTGCAAATGAATTGAATGCCGATCCTGCGTGACCAACAATCAACATATCCTAC
Organism: Clusia tigrina; assembly: GCA_920105625.2. NCBI lineage: Eukaryota > Metazoa > Arthropoda > Insecta > Diptera > Clusiidae > Clusia > Clusia tigrina. The sequence continues at coordinate 619,768 of CAKKTE020000530.1, read as the reverse complement.
ATGGCAATCCTGCCAGCCTAACTTCTCAACATACCCTACATGGCGATCCTGCAACTGACCTGGGACCTGAAAGGCAGCCAATAATCCTGCAACCGATCCACAACCTGAAAGGCAGCCAATAATCCTGCAACCGATCCACGACCTGAAAAGCAGCAAAAACAACAGCCCAATTAATGGAAGAACACGTGCCACAATTTGCATGCAAACCAACCGTTCCTGCACCAACATACATTGCACAACCGCCACTAAAAGTCGGACCATTGCCACTCACGATCAAGGAGTACCAACGACGACAGATACTCCAGAAAGAGCTGAAGAAAACATCAATCCCACCGTGCGAAAATAAACCTTTGAAGAAACGAGGAGGACTGTTAACCAAACAGAAACACAAACTATCGCACCTACTTTCCATCGTTAGAGACGAAACCAACCCACCTCCGCGGAATGAGGCCACACGAATCTGGGAGGAAATTGAAAATCTCAAACTCCAAATTAAAAACCGAAGAAAGTGACCAGATCGCATGCATGCGAATAACTTGGCGTATGATCAGAAAAACTGGCACTCCAAGTATCGAGGACTATAACGACAAAACAACAATCGAAGACGAGACAATACGGATGATCGAGGCTCTCGAAAAATGGGAAAAAGCCAGAGCAAGTCGCAGTACCAAGATGCAACGGTAAATAACAACCAGTTATCAACAGAGATTACCTACCCATCGATTCCAGAATCCTACGTAGTTATATTTTTAGTTATAATTATCATTATAATAGCGTACAAACTAGATAAATATTTTAAAAACTATGTTCATAAGTATAAGAATGACGCTAATGGCAACGCTATTACAGCAGTCTAATAAACAAAAATTAATATATTAAACATTTAAATAAAAATGTCAAATTTTATATAGTATAAAAATAGATAAAATTTCTTAAAACAAATTTCTTACTGTAATCCTAAATGGATTTGAAATTCAATGCCTTAAAAGATATACTAGCTACACTTAAGAAAAATCCCAACAGAATACATACAAACAAAACAGTGACAGCAAAACTTAGACAAATTGACACATTAAGAGAGGAATTTAATAACATAATAGAGACCGACACTGACAATAAAGATCTAACTGGAATAAAAATTAGCTTCGCCAATACTTATTCCACAATAAAAACTATTTTATTAAAACAATTAACCGAAGAGACTGAACCAATAGACAACATGGCATCTTTTAGCATAGAAACGGCATCAAAATCTCTACCCACATTTACGGGCAACTTCAGAGAATTAGATAGTTTCATAATCACCGCTGAGCTGATAAACAAATCACTCAACGAATCAGGACAGACAGATTTACTAGAGTATATCTACCATGCCAAATTATCTCCCAAAGTAAGAACAGCAATAGGAGGTTACACAAAACCAGAAGACTTAAATACACTTTCCACTCTACTACAACAGAGGTACAAAGACGCGACAACAATACCACAGCTACAAACTAGACTAACTGATCTACAACAAAGGAATTCAGGAATCAACTCGTACAAAGAAAAAATTCTGACAATAATAGAAAGTTTAAACAGAATTAACATACACGATTTAGGAGAGACAGCTACACAAGCAGAAAAGAACGTAATAACAAAAACAAACAACAAGTTAGCATTGGACACTTTCAAAAAAGGACTGAATGAGAATTACAAAGCGACAATTTTTGCTGCAAGACCGAAAGATCTAGCAGAAGCAACAGAATTGGCACTTGAACTTGAGAGCGAATCTAGAATAATGCCGAATACATCACAGCTGATGCAAGGAAGACATAATTCATTCAACTCACAAGGTACAAGGTCCAATTTCAACGCTCCGCGCAAATATAATTCATTCAACCCATTCTTCATTCTTAAAAAAAAAAAAAAAAAAAAAAAAAAAAAAAAAAAAAATTTCAAGGTTTTATGACGCTCCAGTAAAAACTCAGAAGCATTTGTGTGTTGCAAACTTTGATAGGTGTAGGACGTACCGTATAGAAGTTAGGCCCATTTGAAATTTTATCAGTGTTTGATTTTGGAATCAAGGGTAGCATAGCTTTGAGCGATAGCTTAAATTGACAAGAGGCTCGAGTACTTTATTCTTACAAAATTTCAAGGTTTTATGACGCTCCAGTAAAAAGTTACTAGCATTTGTGTGTTGCAAACTTTGATAGGTGTAGGACGTACCGTATAGAAGTTAGGGCCATTTGAAGTTTTCTCGGTGTTTGATTTGGGACTCAAGGGTAGCATAGCTTTGAGCGATAGCTTAAATTGACAAGAGGCTCGAGTACTTTATTCTTACAAAATTTCAAGGTTTTATGACGCTCCAGTAAAAAGTTACAAGCATTTGTATGTTGCAAACATTGATAGGTGTAGGACGTACCCTATAGAAGTTAGGCCCATTTGAATTATTATCAGTGTTTGATTTGAAACTCAAGGGTAGCATAGCTTGGAGCGATAGCTTAAATTGACAAGAGGCTCGAGTACTTTATTGTTACAAAATGTCAAGGTTTTATGACGCTCCTGTAAAAAGTTACAAGCATTTGTATGTTGGAAACTTTGATAGGTGTAGGACGTACCGTATAGAAGTTAGGGCCATTTGAAGTTTTATCAGTGATTGATTTGGGACTCAAGGGTAGGATAGCTTTGAGCGATAGCTTAACTTGACAAGAGGCTCGAGTACTTTATTGTTACAGAATTTCAAGGTTTTATGACGCTCCAGTAAAAAGTTACAAGCATTTGTATGTTGCAAACTTTGATAGGTGTAGGACGTACCGTATAGAAGTTAAGGCTATTTGAAGTTTTATCAGTGTTTGATTTGGGACTCAAGGGTAGCATAGCTTTGAGCGATAGCTTAAATTGACAAGAGGCTCGAGTACTTTATTGTTACAGAATTTCAAGGTTTTATGACGCTCCAGTAAAAAGTTACAAGCATTTGTATGTTGCAAACTTTGATAGGTGTAGGACGTACCGTATAGAAGTTAAGGCCATTTGAAGTTTTATCAGTGTTTGATTTGGGACTCAAGGGTAGCATAGCTTTGAGCGATAGCTTAAAATGACACGAGTCTCGAGTACTTTATTGTTACAAAATTTTAAGGTTTTATGACGCTCCAGTAAAAAGTTACAAGCATTTGTATGTTGCAAACTTTGATAGGTGTAGGACGTACCGTATAGAAGTTAGGCCCATTTGAAGTTTTATCAGTGTTTGATTTTGGAATCAAGGGTAGCATAGCTTTGACCGATAGCTTAAATTGACAAGAGGCTCGAGTACTTTATTGTTACAAAATTTCAAGGTTTTATGACAGTCCAGTAAAAATTTACAAGCATTTGTATGTTGCAAACTTTGATAGGTGTAGGATGTACCGTATAGAAGTTAGGGCCATTTGAAGTTTTATCAGTGTTTCATTTGGGACTTAAGGGTAGCATAGCTTTGAGCGATAGCTTAAATTTACAAGGGGCTCGAGTACTTTATTGTTACAAAATTTCAAGGTTTTATGACGCTCCAGTAAAAAGTCACAAGCATTTGTATGTTGCAAACTTTGATAGGTGTAGGACGTACCGAGTTAGGCCCATTTGAAGTTTTATCAGTGTTTGATTTTGGAATCAAGGGTAGCATAGCTTTGAGCGATAGCTTAAATTGACAAGAGGCTCGAGTACTTTATTCTTACAAAATTTCAAGGTTTTATGACTCTCCAGTAAAAAGTTACAAGCATTTGTATGTTGCAAACTTTGATAGGTGTAGGACGTACCGTATAGAAATTAGGGCCATTTGAAGTTTTATCAGTGTTTGATTTGGGATTCAAGGGTAGCATAGCTTTGAGCGATAGCTTAAATTGACACGAGTCTCGAGTACTTTATTGTTACAAAATTTCAAGGTTTTATGACGCTCCAGTAAAAAGCTACAAGCATTTGTATGTTACAAACATTGATAGGTGTAGGACGTACCCTATAGAAGTTAGGCCCATTTGAATTTTTATCAGTGTTTGATTTGGAACTCAAGGGTAGCATAGCTTGGAGCGATAGCTTAAATTGACAAGAGGCTCGAGTACTTTATTGTTACAAAATGTCAAGGTTTTATGACGCTCCAGTAAAAAGTTACAAGCATTTGTATGTTGGAAACTTTGATAGGTGTAGGACGTACCGTATAGAAGTTAGGGCCATTTGAAGTTTTATCAGTGATTGATTTGGGACTCAAGGGTAGGATAGCTTTGAGCGATAGCTTAAATTGACAAGAGGCTCGAGTACTTTATTGTTACAGAATTTCAAGGTTTTATGACGCTCCAGTAAAAAGTTACAAGCATTTGTATGTTGCAAACTTTGATAGGTGTAGGACGTACCGTATAGAAGTTAAGGCCATTTGAAGTTTTATCAGTGTTTGATTTGGGACTCAAGGGTAGCATAGCTTTGAGCGATAGCTTAAATTGACAAGAGGGTCGAGTACTTTATAGTTACAAAATTTCAAGGTTTTATGATGCTCCAGTAAAAATTTACAAGCATTTATATGTTGCAAACTTTGATAGGTGTAGGACGTACCGTATAGAAGTTAGGGCCATTTGGAGTTTTATCAGTGTTTGATTTGGGATTCAAGGGTAGCATAGCTTTGAGCGATAGCTTAAATTGACAAGAGGCTCGAGTACTTTATTGTTACAAAATTTCAAGGTTTTATGACAGTCCAGTAAAAATTTACAAGCATTTGTATGTTGCAAACTTTGATAGGTGTAGGACGTACCGTATAGAAGTTAGGGCCATTTGAAGTTTTATCGGTGTTTGATTTGGGACTCAAGGGTAGCATAGCTTTGAGCGATTGCTTAAATTTACAAGAGGCTCGAGTACTTTATTTTTACAAAATTTCAAGGTTTTATGACTCTCCAGTAAAAAGTTACAAGCATTTGTATGTTGCAAACTTTGATAGGTGTAGGACGTACCGTATAGAAATTAGGGCCATTTGAAGTTTTATCAGTGTTTGATTTGGGACTCAAGGGTAGCATAGCTTTGAGCGATAACTTAAATTGACAAGAGGCTCGAGTTCTTTATTGTTACAGAATTTCAAAGTTTTATGACGCTCCAGTAAAAAGTTACAAGCATTAGTATGTTGCAAACTTTGATAGGTGTAGGACGTACCGTATAGAAGTTAAGGCCATTTGAAGTTTTATCAGTGTTTGATTTGGGACTCAAGGGTAGCATAGCTTTGAGCGATAGCTTAAATTGACAAGAGGGTCGAGTACTTTATTGTTACAAAATTTCAAGGTTTTATGACGCTCCAGTAAAAAGTTACAAGCATTTGTATGTTGCAAACTTTGATAGGTTGTAGTGTACCACACAAGTGTACACTGACGACCACACATCGTCATAAGCACAGCAACAAGTCGCATATGCAAACAAACTGACAATAGCGCAACGTACGCAATTGCATTCAATACCCAAATACGCTAGACTAGCATTTTGGTTGTGCAATAACACACGCTGCCTATATTGCAGCGTATGCATATTTGACAGTGCAGTGACTTTAGCCCTGAACTTGCACTCAAAATTATTAATATAAACAAAGACGATTATTCGTCAATGAATAATATCGGTAATCCGATACTTGAGACAAATTTCGGGAATATGATTTGTAACTAGTAGAAATAAGATAGATATATTTTATGTTAGTTAGAATAAGAAAACAATAAGAATTCAATAATATAAAAGGGCCAGCGAGCCACCAAATAAAGCAGAGTTAATCTGAAGACAACTGAGACTGCTACCCGCATTAGTTTATTCTTTTATCTCTCGTGCTCGTAAGTCAGGAAAGACTTAGAACAGCACAAACAATAGCTTGGCCAACGGCACACTCTGCCGGTCAAAACCTTTACTGAGGGCGTCTTTCCGCTTCGTGTTAGGCATTTCTTCTTTATAGTGCTCTTTTGCATCTATGCATTGTATAGAATCTGCAAATGAATTGAATGCCGATCCTGCGTGACCAACAATCAACATATCCTACATGGCAATCCTGCCAGCCTAACTTCTCAACATACCCTACATGGCGATCCTGCAACTGACCTGGGACCTGAAAGGCAGCCAATAATCCTGCAACCGATCCACAACCTGAAAGGCAGCCAATAATCCTGCAACCGATCCACGACCTGAAAAGCAGCAAAAACAACAGCCCAATTAATGGAAGAACACGTGCCACAATTTGCATGCAAACCAACCGTTCCTGCACCAACATACATTGCACAACCGCCACTAAAAGTCGGACCATTGCCACTCACGATCAAGGAGTACCAACGACGACAGATACTCCAGAAAGAGCTGAAGAAAACATCAATCCCACCGTGCGAAAATAAACCTTTGAAGAAACGAGGAGGACTGTTAACCAAACAGAAACACAAACTATCGCACCTACTTTCCATCGTTAGAGACGAAACCAACCCACCTCCGTGGAATGAGGCCACACGAATCTGGGAGGAAATTGAAAATCTCAAACTCCAAATTAAAAACCGAAGAAAGTGACCAGATCGCATGCATGCGAATAACTTGGCGTATGATCAGAAAAACTGGCACTCCAAGTATCGAGGACTATAACGACAAAACAACAATCGAAGACGAGACAATACGGATGATCGAGGCTCTCGAAAAATGGGAAAAAGCCAGAGCAAGTCGCAGTACCAAGATGCAACGGTAAATAACAACCAGTTATCAACAGAGATTACCTACCCATCGATTCCAGAATCCTACGTAGTTATATTTTTAGTTATAATTATCATTATAATAGCGTACAAACTAGATAAATATTTTAAAAACTATGTTCATAAGTATAAGAATGACGCTAATGGCAACGCTATTACAGCAGTCTAATAAACAAAAATTAATATATTAAACATTTAAATAAAAATGTCAAATTTTATATAGTATAAAAATAGATAAAATTTCTTAAAACAAATTTCTTACTGTAATCCTAAATGGATTTGAAATTCAATGCCTTAAAAGATATACTAGCTACACTTAAGAAAAATCCCAACAGAATACATACAAACAAAACAGTGACAGCAAAACTTAGACAAATTGACACATTAAGAGAGGAATTTAATAACATAATAGAGACCGACACTGACAATAAAGATCTAACTGGAATAAAAATTAGCTTCGCCAATACTTATTCCACAATAAAAACTATTTTATTAAAACAATTAACCGAAGAGACTGAACCAATAGACAACATGGCATCTTTTAGCATAGAAACGGCATCAAAATCTCTACCCACATTTACGGGCAACTTCAGAGAATTAGATAGTTTCATAATCACCGCTGAGCTGATAAACAAATCACTCAACGAATCAGGACAGACAGATTTACTAGAGTATATCTACCATGCCAAATTATCTCCCAAAGTAAGAACAGCAATAGGAGGTTACACAAAACCAGAAGACTTAAATACACTTACCACTCTACTACAACAGAGGTACAAAGACGCGACAACAATACCACAGCTACAAGCTAGACTAACTGATCTACAACAAAGGAATTCAGGAATCAACTCGTACAAAGAAAAAATTCTGACAATAATAGAAAGTTTAAACAGAATTAACATACACGATTTAGGAGAGACAGCTACACAAGCAGAAAAGAACGTAATAACAAAAACAAACAACAAGTTAGCATTGGACACTTTCAAAAAAGGACTGAATGAGAATTACAAAGCGACAATTTTTGCTGCAGACCGAAAGATCTAGCAGAAGCAACAGAATTGGCACTTGAACTTGAGAGCGAATCTAGAATAATGCCGAATACATCACAGCTGATGCAAGGAAGACATAATTCATTCAACTCACAAGGTACAAGGTCCAATTTCAACGCTCCGCGCAAATATAATTCATTCAACCCATTCTTCATTCTTAAAAAAAAAAAAAAAAAAAAAAAAAAAAAAAAAAAAAAAATTTCAAGGTTTTATGACGCTCCAGTAAAAACTCAGAAGCATTTGTGTGTTGCAAACTTTGATAGGTGTAGGACGTACCGTATAGAAGTTAGGCCCATTTGAAATTTTATCAGTGTTTGATTTTGGAATCAAGGGTAGCATAGCTTTGAGCGATAGCTTAAATTGACAAGAGGCTCGAGTACTTTATTCTTACAAAATTTCAAGGTTTTATGACGCTCCAGTAAAAAGTTACTAGCATTTGTGTGTTGCAAACTTTGATAGGTGTAGGACGTACCGTATAGAAGTTAGGGCCATTTGAAGTTTTCTCGGTGTTTGATTTGGGACTCAAGGGTAGCATAGCTTTGAGCGATAGCTTAAATTTACAAGAGGCTCGAGTACTTTATTTTTACAAAATTTGAAGGTTTTATGACTCTCCAGTAAAAAGTTACAAGCATTTGTATGTTGGAAACTTTGATAGGTGTAGGACGTACCGTATAGAAATTAGGGCCATTTGAAGTTTTATCAGTGTTTGATTTGGGATTCAAGGGTAGCATAGCTTTGAGCGATAGCTTAAATTGACACGAGTCTCGAGTACTTTATTGTTACAAAATTTCCAGGTTTTATGACGCTCCAGTAAAAAGTTACAAGCATTTGTATGTTGCAAACATTGATAGGTGTAGGACGTACCCTATAGAAGTTAGGCCCATTTGAATTATTATCAGTGTTTGATTTGAAACTCAAGGGTAGCATAGCTTGGAGCGATAGCTTAAATTGACAAGAGGCTCGAGTACTTTATTGTTACAAAATGTCAAGGTTTTATGACGCTCCTGTAAAAAGTTACAAGCATTTGTATGTTGGAAACTTTGATAGGTGTAGGACGTACCGTATAGAAGTTAGGGCCATTTGAAGTTTTATCAGTGATTGATTTGGGATTCAAGGGTAGGATAGCTTTGAGCGATAGCTTAAATTGACACGAGTCTCGAGTACTTTATTGTTACAGAATTTCAAGGTTTTATGACGCTCCAGTAAAAAGTTACAAGCATTTGTATGTTGCAAACTTTGATAGGTGTAGGACGTACCGTATAGAAGTTAAGGCTATTTGAAGTTTTATCAGTGTTTGATTTGGGACTCAAGGGTAGCATAGCTTTGAGCGATAGCTTAAATTGACAAGAGGCTCGAGTACTTTATTGTTACAGAATTTCAAGGTTTTATGACGCTCCAGTAAAAAGTTACAAGCATTTGTATGTTGCAAACTTTGATAGGTGTAGGACGTACCGTATAGAAGTTAAGGCCATTTGAAGTTTTATCAGTGTTTGATTTGGGACTCAAGGGTAGCATAGCTTTGAGCGATAGCTTAAAATGACACGAGTCTCGAGTACTTTATTGTTACAAAATTTTAAGGTTTTATGACGCTCCAGTAAAAAGTTACAAGCATTTGTATGTTGCAAACTTTGATAGGTGTAGGACGTACCGTATAGAAGTTAGGCCCATTTGAAGTTTTATCAGTGTTTGATTTTGGAATCAAGGGTAGCATAGCTTTGACCGATAGCTTAAATTGACAAGAGGCTCGAGTACTTTATTGTTACAAAATTTCAAGGTTTTATGACAGTCCAGTAAAAATTTACAAGCATTTGTATGTTGCAAACTTTGATAGTTGTAGGACGTACCGTATAGCCATTTGAAGTTTTATCAGTGTTTGATTTGGAACTCAAGGGTAGCATAGCTTTGAGCGATAGCTTAAATTGACAAGAGGCTCGAGTACTTTATTGTTACAAAATTTCAAGGTTTTCTGACGCTCCAGTAAAAAGTTACAAGCATTTGTATGTTGCAAACTTTGATAGGTGTAGGACGTACCGTATAGAAGTTAGGGCCATTTGAAGTTTTATCAGTGTTTGATTTGGGACTAAAGGGTAGCATAGCTTTGAGCGATAGCTTAAATTGACAAGAGGCTCGAGTACTTTATTGTTACAGAATTTCAAGGTTTTATGACGCTCCAGTAAAAAGTTACAAGCATTTGTATGTTGCAAACCGTGATAGGTGTAGGACGTACCGTATAGAAGTTAAGGCCATTTGAAGTCTTATCAGTGTTTGATTTGGGACTCAAGGGTAGCATAGCTTTGAGCGATAGCTTAAATTGACAAGAGGCTCGAGTACTTTATTCTTACAAACTTTCAAGGTTTTATGACGCTCCAGTAAAAAGTTACAAGCATTTGTGTGTTGCAAATTTTGATAGGTGTAGGACGTACCGTATAGTAGTTAGGGCCATTTGAAGTTTTATCAGTGTTTGATTTGGGACTCAAGGGTAGCATAGCTTTGAGCGATGGCTTGAATTGACAAGAGGCTCGAGTACTTTATTGTTATAAAATTTCAAGGTTTTATGACGCTCCAGTAGAAAGTTACAAGCATTTGTATGTTGCAAACTTTGATAGGTGTAGGACGTACCGTATAGAAGTTAGGGCCATTTGAAGTTTTAACAGTGTTTGATTTGGGACTCAAGGGTAGCATAGTAAAAAGTTACTAGCATTTGTATGTTGCAAATTTGATAGGTGTAGGACGTACCGTATAGAAGTTAGGGCCATTTGAAGTTTTATCGGTGTTTGATTTGGGACTCAAGGGTAGCATAGCTTTGAGCGATAGCTTAAATTTACAAGAGGCTCGACTACTTTATTTTTACAAAATTTCAAGGTTTTATGACTCTCCAGTAAAAAGTTACAAGCATTTGTGTGTTGCAAACTTTGATAGGTGTAGGACGTACCGTATAGAAGTTAGGCCCATTTGAAATTTTATCAGTGTTTGATTTTGGAATCAAGGGTAGCATAGCTTTGAGCGATAGCTTAAATTGACAAGAGGCTCGAGTACTTTATTCTTACAAAATTTCAAGGTTTTATGACGCTCCAGTAAAAAGTTACAAGCATTTGTGTGTTGCAAACTTTGATAGGTGTAGGACGTACCGTATAGAAGTTAGGGCCATTTGAAGTTTTATCGGTGTTTGATTTGGGACTCAAGGGTAGCATAGCTTTGAGCGATAGCTTAAATTTACAAGAGGCTCGAGTACTTTATTTTTACAAAATTTGAAGGTTTTATGACTCTCCAGTAAAAAGTTACAAGCATTTGTATGTTGGAAACTTTGATAGGTGTAGGACGTACCGTATAGAAATTAGGGCCATTTGAATTTTTATCAGTGTTTGATTTGGGATTCAAGGGTAGCATAGCTTTGAGCGATAGCTTAAATTGACACGAGTCTCGAGTACTTTATTGTTACAAAATTTCAAGGTTTTATGACGCTCCAGTAAAAAGTTACAAGCATTTGTATGTTGCAAACATTGATAGGTGTAGGACGTACCCTATAGAAGTTAGGCCCATTTGAATTTTTATCAGTGTTTGATTTGAAACTCAAGGGTAGCATTGCTTGGAGCGATAGCTTAAATTGACAAGAGGCTCGAGTACTTTATTGTTACAAAATGTCAAGGTTTTATGACGCTCCTGTAAAAAGTTACAAGCATTTGTATGTTGGAAACTTTGATAGGTGTAGGACGTACCGTATAGAAGTTAGGGCCATTTGAAGGTTTATCAGTGATTGATTTGGGACTCAAGGGTAGGATAGCTTTGAGCGATAGCTTAAATTGACAAGAGGCTCGAGTACTTTATTGTTACAGAATTTCAAGGTTTTATGACGCTCCAGTAAAAAGTTACAAGCATTTGTATGTTGCAAACTTTGATAGGTGTAGGACGTACCGTATAGAAGTTAAGGCTATTTGAAGTTTTATCAGTGTTTGATTTGGGACTCAAGGGTAGCATAGCTTTGAGCGATAGCTTAAATTGACAAGAGGCTCGAGTGCTTTATTGTTACAGAATTTCAAGGTTTTATGACGCTCCAGTAAAAAGTTACAAGCATTTGTATGTTGCAAACTTTGATAGGTGTAGGACGTACCGTATAGAAGTTAAGGCCATTTGAAGTTTTATCAGTGTTTGATTTGGGACTCAAGGGTAGCATAGCTTTGAGCGATAGCTTAAATTGACACGAGTCTCGAGTACTTTATTGTTACAAAATTTCAAGGTTTTATGACGCTCCAGTAAAAAGTTACAAGCATTTGTATGTTGCAAACTTTGATAGGTGTAGGACGTACCGTATAGAAGTTAGGCCCATTCGAAGTTTTATCAGCGTTTGATTTTGGAATCAAGGGTAGCATAGCTTTGACCGATAGCTTAAATTGACGAGAGGCTCGAGTACTTTATTGTTACAAAATTTCAAGGTTTTATGACAGTCCAGTAAAAATTTACAAGCATTTGTATGTTGCAAACTTTGATAGTTGTAGGACGTACCGTATAGAAGTTAGGGCCATTTGAAGTTTTATCAGTGTTTGATTTGGGACTCAAGGGTAGCATAGCTTTGAGCGATAGCTTAAATTGACAAGAGGCTCGAGTACTTTATTGTTACAAAATTTCAAGGTTTTCTGACGCTCCAGTAAAAAGTTACAAGCATTTATATGTTGCAAACTTTGATAGGTGTAGGACGTACCGTATAGAAGTTAGGGCCATTTGAAGTTTTATCAGTGTTTGATTTGGGACTAAAGGGTAGCATAGCTTTGAGCGATAGCTTAAATTGACAAGAGGCTCGAGTACTTTATTGTTACAGAATTTCAAGGTTTTATGACGCTCCAGTAAAAAGCTACAAGCATTTGTATGTTGCAAACCGTGATAGGTGTAGGACGTACCGTATAGAAGTTAAGGCCATTTGAAGTTTCATCAGTGTTTGATTTGGGACTCAAGGGTAGCATAGCTTTGAGCGATAGCTTAAATTGACAAGAGGCTCGAGTACTTTAATCTTACAAAATTTCAAGGTTTTATGACGCTCCAGTAAAAAGTTACAAGCATTTGTCTGTTGCAAATTTTGATAGGTGTAGGACGTACCGTATAGTAGTTAGGGCCATTTGAAGTTTTATCAGTGTTTGATTTGGGACTCAAGGGTAGCATAGCTTTGAGCGATGGCTTGAATTGACAAGAGGCTCGAGTACTTTATTGTTATAAAATTTCAAGGTTTTATGACGCTCCAGTAGAAAGTTACAAGCATTTGTATGTTGCAAACTTTGATAGGTGTAGGACGTACCGTATAGAAGTTAGGGCCATTTGAAGTTTTAACAGTGTTTGATTTGGGACTCAAGGGTAGCATAGTAAAAAGTTACTAGCATTTGTATGTTGCAAACTTTGATAGGTGTAGGACGTACCGTATAGAAGTTAGGGCCATTTGAAGTTTTATCGGTGTTTGATTTGGGACTCAAGGGTAGCATAGCTTTGAGCGATAGCTTAAATTTACAAGAGGCTCGACTACTTTATTTTTACAAAATTTCAAGGTTTTATGACTCTCCAGTAAAAAGTTACAAGCATTTGTATGTTGCAAACTTTGATAGTTGTAGGACGTACCGTATAGAAGTTAGGGCCATTTGAAGTTTTATCAGTGTTTGATTTGGAACTCAAGGGTAGCATAGCTTTGAGCGATAGCTTAAATTGACAAGAGGCTCGAGTACTTTATTGTTACAAAATTTCAAGGTTTTCTGACGCTCCAGTAAAAAGTTACAAGCATTTGTATGTTGCAAACTTTGATAGGTGTAGGACGTACCGTATAGAAGTTAGGGCCATTTGAAGTTTTATCAGTGTTTGATTTGGGACTAAAGGGTAGCATAGCTTTGAGCGATAGCTTAAATTGACAAGAGGCTCGAGTACTTTATTGTTACAGAATTTCAAGGTTTTATGACGCTCCAGTAAAAAGTTACAAGCATTTGTATGTTGCAAACCGTGATAGGTGTAGGACGTACCGTATAGAAGTTAAGGCCATTTGAAGTCTTATCAGTGTTTGATTTGGGACTCAAGGGTAGCATAGCTTTGAGCGATAGCTTAAATTGACAAGAGGCTCGAGTACTTTATTCTTACAAACTTTCAAGGTTTTATGACGCTCCAGTAAAAAGTTACAAGCATTTGTGTGTTGCAAATTTTGATAGGTGTAGGACGTACCGTATAGTAGTTAGGGCCATTTGAAGTTTTATCAGTGTTTGATTTGGGACTCAAGGGTAGCATAGCTTTGAGCGATGGCTTGAATTGACAAGAGGCTCGAGTACTTTATTGTTATAAAATTTCAAGGTTTTATGACGCTCCAGTAGAAAGTTACAAGCATTTGTATGTTGCAAACTTTGATAGGTGTAGGACGTACCGTATAGAAGTTAGGGCCATTTGAAGTTTTAACAGTGTTTGATTTGGGACTCAAGGGTAGCATAGTAAAAAGTTACTAGCATTTGTATGTTGCAAATTTGATAGGTGTAGGACGTACCGTATAGAAGTTAGGGCCATTTGAAGTTTTATCGGTGTTTGATTTGGGACTCAAGGGTAGCATAGCTTTGAGCGATAGCTTAAATTTACAAGAGGCTCGACTACTTTATTTTTACAAAATTTCAAGGTTTTATGACTCTCCAGTAAAAAGTTACAAGCATTTGTGTGTTGCAAACTTTGATAGGTGTAGGACGTACCGTATAGAAGTTAGGCCCATTTGAAATTTTATCAGTGTTTGATTTTGGAATCAAGGGTAGCATAGCTTTGAGCGATAGCTTAAATTGACAAGAGGCTCGAGTACTTTATTCTTACAAAATTTCAAGGTTTTATGACGCTCCAGTAAAAAGTTACAAGCATTTGTGTGTTGCAAACTTTGATAGGTGTAGGACGTACCGTATAGAAGTTAGGGCCATTTGAAGTTTTATCGGTGTTTGATTTGGGACTCAAGGGTAGCATAGCTTTGAGCGATAGCTTAAATTTACAAGAGGCTCGAGTACTTTATTTTTACAAAATTTGAAGGTTTTATGACTCTCCAGTAAAAAGTTACAAGCATTTGTATGTTGGAAACTTTGATAGGTGTAGGACGTACCGTATAGAAATTAGGGCCATTTGAATTTTTATCAGTGTTTGATTTGGGATTCAAGGGTAGCATAGCTTTGAGCGATAGCTTAAATTGACACGAGTCTCGAGTACTTTATTGTTACAAAATTTCAAGGTTTTATGACGCTCCAGTAAAAAGTTACAAGCATTTGTATGTTGCAAACATTGATAGGTGTAGGACGTACCCTATAGAAGTTAGGCCCATTTGAATTTTTATCAGTGTTTGATTTGAAACTCAAGGGTAGCATTGCTTGGAGCGATAGCTTAAATTGACAAGAGGCTCGAGTACTTTATTGTTACAAAATGTCAAGGTTTTATGACGCTCCTGTAAAAAGTTACAAGCATTTGTATGTTGGAAACTTTGATAGGTGTAGGACGTACCGTATAGAAGTTAGGGCCATTTGAAGGTTTATCAGTGATTGATTTGGGACTCAAGGGTAGGATAGCTTTGAGCGATAGCTTAAATTGACAAGAGGCTCGAGTACTTTATTGTTACAGAATTTCAAGGTTTTATGACGCTCCAGTAAAAAGTTACAAGCATTTGTATGTTGCAAACTTTGATAGGTGTAGGACGTACCGTATAGAAGTTAAGGCTATTTGAAGTTCTATCAGCGTTTGATTTGGGACTCATGGGTAGCATAGCTTTGAGCGATAGCTTAAATTGACAAGAGGCTCGAGTGCTTTATTGTTACAGAATTTCAAGGTTTTATGACGCTCCAGTAAAAAGTTACAAGCATTTGTATGTTGCAAACTTTGATAGGTGTAGGACGTACCGTATAGAAGTTAGGGCCATTTGAAGTTTTATCAGTGTTTGATTTGGGACTCAAGGGTAGCATAGCTTTGAGCGATAGCTTAAATTGACACGAGTCTCGAGTACTTTATTGTTACAAAATTTCAAGGTTTTATGACGCTCCAGTAAAAAGTTACAAGCATTTGTATGTTGCAAACTTTGATAGGTGTAGGACGTACCGTATAGAAGTTAGGCCCATTCGAAGTTTTATCAGCGTTTGATTTTGGAATCAAGGGTAGCATAGCTTTGACCGATAGCTTAAATTGACGAGAGGCTCGAGTACTTTATTGTTACAAAATTTCAAGGTTTTATGACAGTCCAGTAAAAATTTACAAGCATTTGTATGTTGCAAACTTTGATAGTTGTAGGACGTACCGTATAGAAGTTAGGGCCATTTGAAGTTTTATCAGTGTTTGATTTGGAACTCAAGGGTAGCATAGCTTTGAGCGATAGCTTAAATTGACAAGAGGCTCGAGTACTTTATTGTTACAAAATTTCAAGGTTTTCTGACGCTCCAGTAAAAAGTTACAAGCATTTATATGTTGCAAACTTTGATAGGTGTAGGACGTACCGTATAGAAGTTAGGGCCATTTGAAGTTTTATCAGTGTTTGATTTGGGACTCAAGGGTAGCATAGCTTTGAGCGATAGCTTAAATTGACAAGAGGCTCGAGTACTTTATTGTTACAGAATTTCAAGGTTTTATGACGCTCCAGTAAAAAGCTACAAGCATTTGTATGTTGCAAACCGTGATAGGTGTAGGACGTACCGTATAGAAGTTAAGGCCATTTGAAGTTTCATCAGTGTTTGATTTGGGACTCAAGGGTAGCATAGCTTTGAGCGATAGCTTAAATTGACAAGAGGCTCGAGTACTTTAATCTTACAAAATTTCAAGGTTTTATGACGCTCCAGTAAAAAGTTACAAGCATTTGTCTGTTGCAAATTTTGATAGGTGTAGGACGTACCGTATAGTAGTTAGGGCCATTTGAAGTTTTATCAGTGTTTGATTTGGGACTCAAGGGTAGCATAGCTTTGAGCGATGGCTTGAATTGACAAGAGGCTCGAGTACTTTATTGTTATAAAATTTCAAGGTTTTATGACGCTCCAGTAGAAAGTTACAAGCATTTGTATGTTGCAAACTTTGATAGGTGTAGGACGTACCGTATAGAAGTTAGGGCCATTTGAAGTTTTAACAGTGTTTGATTTGGGACTCAAGGGTAGCATAGTAAAAAGTTACTAGCATTTGTATGTTGCAAACTTTGATAGGTGTAGGACGTACCGTATAGAAGTTAGGGCCATTTGAAGTTTTATCGGTGTTTGATTTGGGACTCAAGGGTAGCATAGCTTTGAGCGATAGCTTAAATTTACAAGAGGCTCGACTACTTTATTTTTACAAAATTTCAAGGTTTTATGACTCTCCAGTAAAAAGTTACAAGCATTTGTATGTTGCAAACTTTGATAGGTGTAGGACGTACCGTATAGAAATTAGGGCCATTTGAAGTTTTATCAGTGTTTGATTTGGGATTCAAGGGTAGCATAGCTTTGAGCGATAGCTTAAATTGACGAGTCTCGAGTACTTTATTGTTACAAAATTTCAAGGTTTTATGACGCTCCAGTAAAAATTTACAAGCATTTATATGTTGCAAACTTTGATAGGTGTAGGACGTACCGTATAGAAGTTAGGGCCATTTGGAGTTTTATCAGTGTTTGATTTGGGATTCAAGGGTAGCATAGCTTTGAGCGATAGCTTAAATTGACACGAGTCTCGAGTACTTTATTGTTACAAAATTTCAAGGTTTTATGACGCTCCAGTAAAAATTTACAAGCATTTATATGTTGCAAACTTTGATAGGTGTAGGACGTACCGTATAGAAGTTAGGGCCATTTGAAGTTTTATCAGTGTTTGATTTGGAACTCAAGGGTAGCATAGCTTTGAGCGATAGCTTAAATTGACAAGAGGCTCGAGTACTTTATTGTAAAAAAATTTCAAGGTTTTCTGACGCTCCAGTAAAAAGTTAAAAGCATTTGTATGTTGCAAACTTTGATAGGTGTAGGACGTACCGTATAGAAGTTAGGGCCATTTGAAGTTTTATCAGTGTTTGATTTGGGACTCAAGGGTAGCATAGCTTTGAGCGATAGCTTAAATTGACAAGAGGCTCGAGTACTTTATGGTTACAGAATTTCAAGGTTTTATGACGCTGCAGTAAAAAGTTACAAGCATTTGTATGTTGCAAACCGTGATAGGTGTAGGACGTACCGTATAGAAGTTAAGGCCATTTGAAGTTTTATCAGTGTTTGATTTGGGACTCAAGGGTAGCATAGCTTTGAGCGATAGCTTAAATTGACAAGAGGCTCGAGTACTTTATTCGCTCCAGTAAAAAGTTACAACGCTCCAGTAAAAAGTTACAAGCATTTGTGGCTTGAATTGACAAGAGGCTCGAGTACTTTATTGTTACCAAATTTCAAGGTTTTATGACGCTCCAGTAAAAAGTTACAAGCATTTGTATGTGGCAAACTTTGATAGGACGTACCGTATAAAAGTTAAGGCCATTTGAAGTTTTATCAGTGTTTGATTTGGGACTCAAGGGTAGCATAGCTTTGAGCGTTAGCTTAAATTGACAAGAGGCTCGAGTACTTTATTCTTACAAAATTTCAAGGTTTTATGACGCTCCAGTAAAAAGTTACAAGCATTTGTGTGTTTCAAATTTTGATAGGTGTAGGACGTACCGTATAGAAGTTAGGGCCATTTGAAGTTTTATCAGTGTTTGATTTGGAACTCAAGGGTAGCATAGCTTTGAGCGATAGCTTAAATTGACAAGAGGCTCGAGTACTTTATTCTAAAAAAATTTCAAGGTTTTCTGACGCTCCAGTAAAAAGTTAAAAGCATTTGTATGTTGCAAACTTTGATAGGTGTAGGACGTACCGTATAGAAGTTAGGGCCATTTGAAGTTTTATCAGTGTTTGATTTGGGACTAAAGGGTAGCATAGCTTTGAGCGATAGCTTAAATTTACAAGAGGCTCGACTACTTTATTTTTACAAAATTTCAAGGTTTTATGACTCTCCAGTAAAAAGTTACAAGCATTTGTATGTTGCAAACTTTGATAGGTGTAGGACGTACCGTATAGAAATTAGGGCCATTTGAAGTTTTATCAGTGTTTGATTTGGGATTCAAGGGTAGCATAGCTTTGAGCGATAGCTTAAATTGACGAGTCTCGAGTACTTTATTGTTACAAAATTTCAAGGTTTTATGACGCTCCAGTAAAAAGTTGCAAGCATTTGTATGTTGCAAACATTGATAGGTGTAGGACGTACCCTATAGAAGTTAGGCCCATTTGAATTTTTATCAGTGTTTTTTTTGGAACTCAAGGGTAGCATAGCTTGGAGCGATAGCTTAAATTGACAAGAGGCTGGAGTACTTTATTGTTACAAAATGTCAAGGTTTTATGACGCTCCAGTAAAAAGTTACAAGCATTTGTATGTTGGAAACTTTGATAAGTGTAGGACGTACCGTTTAAAAGTTAGGGCCATTTGAAGTTTTATCAGTGATTGATTTGGGACTCAAGGGTAGGATAGCTTTGAGCGATAGCTTAAATTGACAAGAGGCTCGAGTACTTTATTGTTACAGAATTTCAAGGTTTTATGACGCTCCAGTAAAAAGTTACAAGCATTTGTATGTTGGAAACTTTGATAGGTGTAGGACGTACCGTATAGAAGTTAGGGCCATTTGAAGTTTTATCAGTGATTGATTTGGGACTCAAGGGTAGCATAGCTTTGAGCGATAGCTTAAATTGACAAGAGGGTCGAGTACTTTATTGTTACAAAATTTCAAGGTTTTATGACGCTCCAGTGAAAATTTACAAGCATTTATATGTTGCAAACTTTGATAGGTGTAGGACGTACCGTATAGAAGTTAGGGCCATTTGGAGTTTTATCAGTGTTTGATTTGGGATTCAAGGGTAGCATAGCTTTGAGCGATAGCTTAAATTGACACGAGTCTCGAGTACTTTATTGTTACAAAATTTCAAGGTTTTATGACGCTCCAGTAAAAATTTACAAGCATTTATATGTTGCAAACTTTGATAGGTGTAGGACGTACCGTATAGAAGTTAGGGCCATTTGAAGTTTTATCAGTGTTTGATT